>JAOXYM010000022.1:18956619-18968066 GCA_028567055.1 Leptatherina wallacei | reverse complement strand
TGTGTTCATTCATTAATAAACCTGAGTTTGTGAATTCTGCATTTGGATCCTGGCTTTGACTGGTACAAACCGTAACATTATTAAAGGGACAGTGTGTAACTAATTTGGCTTGTAATTTGGCTATATTTGCAAAAATCAAGTATCACTAATCTGTTAGCCTACAGTGGAAAAGCTCTGTTGCTACGTTACAGCACGGGATCTTCCTCTTGCAGTGCGGACAGGGTCACCTGGCCCTCCTCCTCTACCTCGCCCTCCTCGTATTCCTCTCCCTCTCACTTCATCCGATCATCTCTGAGTCTACAAGTCCCAAAATACGATTTCACACGATGATCTTAGCTATTAGCAGTAGCTTGGTACCAAATACATGGAAGGTATGCTTGTAACTTATCATCATCAATAAGGAAACAGAGGTTCTGTGCCTCATCACCTGATGGGACACTCCAACTTGTGCAAGATGTTGACATCTTCACATTATGACTCCACGGCTTCGGTCGTGGTAGTAAAGCGCATAAACGGCAAGGCACCAGAGAGCATCGCTCAGTTGTTTGGATTCAATTAGCGCACCACTAGATGGGAGTAATTATTACACACTGGGGCTTTAAAGACAACTGCTTTTTATTTAACATATTTAGTATCTAATCATTCCCAGTTCTGGCTGGAAAAAAATTGTTTAAATCCCTGTAATAATGTTTCTAAAAGCAATTGTCAGGTATTCAAATAATGGACATGTAATTAGAAGTGTATGTTTAAGATATTCCCCTTCCCTGGAAAGGTTTATAATGTCTTTTTTTAAAGTTTGGCTAACTACTGCATGCTGACGCTCAGCTAGACTCAAATGGGCCTGTAGGCCCCCTGCACACGTTCCGAAGTTCCCATTATAATTTTTTCTTTCTTGTAAAACCAGTGAAGCAATTGTATATCAATACAGTCAAATTCCCAATAAAATTGCTCATTCCCATATAAATAAGTAAATGAGAAGCAATTACTAAGGACTCAAAATTACCTTTCCGATAAATTAAAATCTGTATATTTGCAGTGAATTTGGCAATAATTAAATGTACAATGTATTCCAGAAAACTTTAGAAGAGAAAGAATATCTCAAACGTTTTTTTCCACACAGTCCACAGCAGGTTGCAGTGTCAGACAGTCTTTGGTGAATAACTGGATTACCTTTAAATTTCTATATAAGCATAATAAACATCCAATAGTTCCATAAGGAGAGGTCAGTTTAAAAGATAAATCAAATTGGCTTTGAAAAAGTATCAGGCAAGAAGATGAAAGGACCTGAGACATGAGGACAGAATGAAGAATAATGGGAGGTTGACAGCAAAATGGAAGTGATGAAGTTCAACAGGATGAAAACCCCAAACACCAGAGAAGAAGAGACAACTTGGGGGATCTTCCTTACTGACCTCACACATAAGCTTAATTCAAATGCTATATTAGCTATATCATTCAAATAATAGCTTTTTGGTTGTTGTTTACAGCAGAAGTTCAAGCCAAGAACAGTTGAAATCACCATTGGTCAAACATGTAGTGGATTTTGAAGCAGTAAGTTTTACAAAGGTTTATATTAGGGTTATTTTTTGCATATATTTGATACCTTTTAATTCATGAAAACTATAGAGTGAAAAATGAGTCATTCAACATCAGTTTCTAGACACATTCCAGTAAGATTTCCCAAAGCAAAATGTAAAATTGCCACAATCAGTTTCTTTTTGAGCCATTTTCAGGATTCCTAGACCAGGAACAGCTTAGTTGAAGCTGTTTGAAACTTGAAACGTGGGTTCTTCGCACAAACATGACTCATACAATAGCAAAAATGTCATTTTTAAGTTCACCTCTAGATTTGTTCTGCAGTGAAGTGATTAAACTTATCTTATTTCTTGTGGAGTGTGTTTGCACATCTCATTAACAGTAATTGCTCTCCTCCTAATTAGCTTACAGATTCAAGTTATTGCAATGTGATTCGCAATATTAAAATCCAACATGGTACTTAGTTTTTAAACTTAAATGGAAGATACTTTTTCCCCTGACAATTATGTTTCTTTCTCTTTTTTTTTCTTGCACTAATGATTGGTGTCATGAAACTTATTACATCCACTGTTTAAAGAAAGCCTGCAGTGGGTGGATACTTTTTATAGGCAATGCAGAGATTTATTTACTTTTAATCATCAACTGCTCTGCATATGGCTCCCAAAATGAGCTTAATTACACCAACAGCCTGTGCTGCATACTGTAGGTCAATGTAGTGATCACAGATGGAGGAAGAATGTGTTTGAGGTGTGTATGCGTTGTATAGACATTCACCCACACAACATACTGTTTTTTTAAATTGTTTTTTTTTTCAGTTTTTCGTGTGTGTTTATGTTTTGGCACCTTGGCAACCTGCTATTGTGTGTCTTTATACTTCAGCAACGAGGTTAGGATTAGATGCTCTTTATCTTCTAAATAACATTAACAAAAGCTTGACTGTAGGGCCTGGACAGAGAATGTTTCGCCACATCTTCAGTTATATATCCACAGGCTTTTCGGAGACATCCTAATGTACATTGTCCAATTTCAGACTTATCTATGACAATATTAAAACACTTATTCTCTATGTAGCTCCAATAAACCTAATACTGATTTCTTTCTGGCCCTATAGAAAATTTCATTAGAAGGAGTAATGTTTTAATTCAGGAAAATAGCCCGTACATTTTCCCTCCCTGTCTCAGAGTGAAGCTGTACCTTCCATATAAGTAGATGCTCCTTTCACTTTTACTCTCACCCACTGGAGCCTCATTATAGCCTGATCTCCTTCCCACAGGTACCCCACCACTGTACTGAAGCTTCCAAAGATTGCAAAGAATCTGAGTTCCTCTCCTTCCATCAGGCTCGGTGGTCACGTCAAGGAAGTGGCAAACTGTCACCACACACAAAATATCAGGATTTCACACTCACGGCAGTTCCTACCTGCCTGTCACACGGCAAGCATGTTAGCAAGGATTCAGATATATTATTTATGCTCAACTTGTGAGACTGGACAGATTTTATAAAAATGTGTTCATAAATGGGAATTAAAGACTATCATCCTCCTTGAAATTTGGTACATGGAATACTCCACGTTCATGCAGGCACAAACAGCCTGTTTACGTTCAGATTATGTGACCTCTAGTGGTTTTCAGAGGAACTGCTCGTGGTGGTGTGAAACCATCATAACTATGAAAGCTGCAATGAAAGGAGAATGTATTTTAGTATTTGGACTGGGAGGGGTTTGAGACAGTGGCCTTTCTGTGTGGAGTTTGCATGTTCTCCCCGTGTGTGCGTGATTGGTTGTTTGTCTCTGTGTGGCCCTGTGATGGACTGGCGACCTGTCCAGGGTGTAACCTGCCTCTCACCTGCTAATTGCTGGGCTAGGCTCCAGATCTGAATTGGAATAAGCGGTACAGAAAATGAATGAATGAGTTGAACCCTCTGATAGAAGAGGGTGTTGATTAAAATAAACTCTTTCCGGTTATCTGGTTATCAAATTAACCAGATTTAAACCAGACTTATTTTCTACTTGTACAGGTATTATCCAGTGTAATGCAAGCAATGTGTTTTAAAAATATCCAAATACGGGATTTTTGAAGAACAGTTTCCCAACTTCTGCTTCTCTCTTGCTAAAAGCTTGACGGATGTTACAGCAAACAAACACAATCATGTGCAACAGAATTATTCACCATACCCCCACAGCAAAGTCCTATCCTCTCATATCTTGAAAAGGGGGGATGTTTAAGGAAAATCTTTACCGTTTCATCCATTTTTTTCAGATGGATCTCTCTCTTTCTCTCACTCTCTCTCTCTCTCTCTCTCTCTCTCTCTCTCTCTCTCTCTTTCTCTCTCTGCTTCAGGACACAGCTTGTTGCTTAATTTTCAGTTTTAGATTCTGTGTGCAAAAAAAATCGGCTTCACAAAACATCACATCTCTCTGAGGGATAAACGAAAGGCTAATTTAAGTCCCAATTATTGGAGACCAGACATCCTGCTTTATTACGGCATTACTTGCTATAATTGTCTCTGTTCTACCTCCAACATTAATAGCACCAGCACTTTAACTGCCATGGTGACAGGTGTGAGAATTTGTATCGCTCATTTCTTTCATTTGTTAAATGAATAATTATAAAAAAAAAAGCAAAGCTTTGATTCTGAACATTGACCGAACATCTACAACTCAATTATTTTTCTTTTGGGATTTTTATCAGCATTAAAGATTTTTTGACAATCATTATTAAAAACTATTGTCAACCATTTAAATTATTTTTTAAATGACAGTGAAAGCAGAGTGAATTGACTTATACCTTGGCCAAAAAAAACTATCTATATTGCTGGGAAAGGAGTTAAATTATTTAGCAAAGTGAGTCATTGCCGAACAAACATTGAGTGACAGGGAGGTGAGAAAATTGATCTGGGCACCTCACAATGTCCACCTCAGTTTGACACAATGTGGGTTAATCACCCAGTAGCCCAGAGGGAAGAGGACAGAATGGCAAGCTGATGACACAGATAAGACAATCAGACAAACCTCTGATGGTGATGAATAACAGTGTGTGTGTGTGTGTGTGTGTGTGCGTGTGCGTGTGTGTGTGTGTGTGTGTGTGCGTGTGCGTGTGCGTGCGTGTGTGTGTGTCCTCTTCACTTTTTCTGACAACCATTTTTTCATCAGCAGAAGAAATGCCAAGCATTGCGGGACATTAATGCTTAAAATCTATTTCTGGTGAGATTTCGCACGCTTAAGATACTATTCTTTTTCTTGAAACATTTGATTTAATTTGATATTGGTTGCACACATTTTATCATCATGTTAAAATATTTCTTCCTTAGCCAAACCTCTGGAGACTCAGGTTGTCAGCCCATATTTTGTAATATAAACATAAATTCATGTTGTTGGGTTAAAATGTCATTGCACACTAATGCAATAATGTAATGGCGTAATGTAGTGGGACTGATTTAAAGACAATGAAACTATGTACACAGAGGATGTTGAACAACTCGAGGGCAGGTGTAGAGTCCACAACATGGTGCTCAACATGGAAAAAACAAAGGAGATGGTCATCAACTTCCGGGAGCTATGATCTGAGCACACACCCTTCAGTGCAACAAGTATCACCCCCCCCCCATCAGCATCCTCACATTATTCTATGGTGCGGTTGAGAGCATACTGACTTATTGCATCTCAACTTCTTACTCCAACTGCAGTTTGGAAGACAAGCAGGGCCTGTAAGGTGTGGTGAGAGAAAAAGAGAAAAAATGATAGGTGTGATCTGGACCTCATGCCACCTCTCACATGATCTGACTCAGGAACGTTTATATTCAACTTGTGTTTACTGTGAAATTCAATGTGTGTTTTTAGATCATTTCTAATGTGTGTTTGATTTTTATTGCTGGCTAGGATCCCATGGAGAAACATTTTATGTTACAGTGTGGTTTCAGAGAGTTTGATTCTGATTCTGATATAGAACATGACCATCCCATTCAGATGCATGCTGAATATACTGGACTTAACCAAAGAAATTGTACTTGGTCTCATCAGACAAATGAATTCTCTCCAAATATCCATCAATATTCTTTTCACGTTCTTTTGCAATGTTAAACCTTGTAGGTTTGTGCCAAAGAGCAAGCACGAATCTTGGCTCCATTTCAAGATGTTATAAGTCACTTTTACAGTTAGAAATGGATATTTCCCATCTTGTTTAACAGATCTGCAGATTCACAACCTTGTAAGAGCTCTTTGGTCAGCTTGTCAGTTTCAAAATGAAAACACAAAGACAATCTTTTTTTTTTTGCAGTGATTGCTCCAATTCTGATATAGAACATGGCCATCCCATTCAGATGCACGCAGAATATATTGGACCTAATCAATAATATTATGCTTGGTCTCATCAGACAAATGAATGTTCATCTGAAAACAAAATGTGTTAATTTGTTTGAAAACACAAATGAAAACACAAGGATGATCACATTTTCGCAGTGAATGCTCCAGCTTACCTCTTCACATATACGTGCAGACTTGAATTATTGGACTGTACATTTTATTAGAGTTTATAGTAATATGGTAAACTTTCATTGTTTTTAAATGTGCTATATTAATAAATTGCACCCTTTGGTTAGTGGTATTATGCCTTATTTAAATAGTCCACATCTGTCCCCTCTCATTTTTAGCTTGCTACTATTTTTTGGGGATTTATCATCTTTGTGAAGGCTCACACTTGTTACAGGTTTGTTTGGTGAGAATTCATGTGTAAGGGAGGGGCGGGGAAACTATTAACTTTTATGAATATTCAAACAAAACAATGGGCAATGTGGGTACAGAAAGTTAAAGAATAAAGCATGGACTGGGGCAGGAAAACCCAAAGCAATTAAAACTAGATTTGGTGAAATTGGCAGTGATAGCAAAAACAAAGGAGAATAAATTCATGTTCCTCAAATAAATACATATGTCCTTGCAGAGCAGGAGGATTCCCCTAGATTATTTCATTTTAAGACATCACTTTACAGTATAAGCTTAATGAAAAAAAAAGTAAAGATACAATAAAAAAGGGGACACCATCACAAATGAAATGAATGAAAATGACTTCATTTTTCACAGAGGGAAATTTCTAAATAAAAGCTCTGCACTAAGATGTTAAGCTGAGCCTTGTTTTTTTTCCCATGTTGTTTCCCTGTAGATCTGTTGAGTATATGGGACAACTCATTACTGCTGGTGGAGAGATAGGTTCAAAAAGTCAAAGACAAGTTCATTACTCCAAAACATAATGGCAAACTGATCAGTTACTTTCTTTTAGGACCAATCTGCTGGCATGTTCAGACATTTTACAATTTTACACGATGGTTAATTATCCGTGTAGTGCCACTCTGTGTGACCGGTTCAGTCGCTGTCTTTTGGACAGCCAAAAACAAGGCCATAATGCACTGCAGGACATTTTAACCACATGTGATGCAGAGCTGAGCAGGACTGATGATTTGGGTTTGTTTTGCAGTCACAGGGCCTGAAGTCATCGAGGAGACCATGAACTCCTCTAGATACCAAAGTATTCAAGAGTCAAAATATGATGCCACCTGCATGCCTGATAGCTAAAACTTGGTTATAATTGGGTGATGCAACAAGACAATGATCCAAAATTCGTTAACATCTCACACAGAACATGATCCATTCAAATGTTTGATGCTAAAGGTGGTTCTATAAATTATGTAATCACAGGTTGTACTTAGTTCTTCACACACTGCTTTTACATTCTGGCTTATGTGATGAATAATGACACGGTGTAAAATGTCATGTGTTGTTGTTAATCTCAGGTTACATTTTAAGACCTGGTAAGGACTGGATATATTATTATATTTTATAACTTAGTGTTTTAAAGAAGCATTACTAAACTCATGCAGATTTTCTCAGCGAGGCGCCCCCTAACGATGGCTAATCTGTCATCCATCTTACATCCTGCCTGTACTCTGAGCTCTCTATAGTGACTACAAGTCGGTCTGATGTTGACTCTGGTCTCATCTCTTACTCTGTCACTTTCTCTCTTTATTTTCCTCACTACCTTCAATAATGTCAGCTTGTGTTTCTTTGAGGAATCAACCCCAGTGTGCATTCAAACAGGGCAGTGTGTTGATATCCAGTTACTAGCGTGTGATGCAGGGTATAAAATGAATCTCAGTTGCAATGTGATGCAGCATCTCAGAAGAAAAAGATATGAAGTGCGGTTTTTCAGCCTTGGGACACTGCTTGGCAACAACGGCTTCAGGAATGTACACAACAAATGTCACTGTGTCAAAACCAGTCAGAAACACATATTTTTAAAGTTAGAAGTGCTACTTCAAGAGGGTGTATTTTCTTTTTTACATTAATGTGTTCATAATACTTTTATAAATGTACAGCATTGGTCAGAACACTTCAACTAAATTAATTCTTTATGTTTTAAAGATGTTTGGGGTTCAGAGACTGCTTTAAGTCTTTCCTTCAGGCAAATTGTGTAGTCTTCTTTAGATAGTTAGTGAACAAGTAAAAAATGTAAGCAAAGCTGAAACCTCTCAGCTTTACCAGGAAAGTCTTTCTCTTGGAAAAAAATCTTCCCATTAAGAAAAGGACTATAACTCCTGCAGGCACAGGACAGTTATGGATCATTTATTCAAATCCAGATATTAAATAAGACGCTAAACTCTATTTCATTCACACAGTTTGTATCTTCGTTTACCAGCTGAACAAAATCACGAAGGAGACCATGGGACCTGTTCCAAAAAACAGGTTAAACTAATTGACTCAAACAAGAAACTCTGAGTTAACTTACTCTGAGTGAAGTAACTCTTGAGTTTTGGTTCTAGTACATCTGCTTTTAGTTGGTTTAATCAACTCAGAGAGACTTTACCCAGAGTTAGGAACCACAATAAAAAGCCATCGTCCAATACCTGGATTCACCATGGCAACTGCTGAGAAAGGGTGTGCAAGTTATTTCACCCAATTGGAGCAAGAGGTTCTCATACAAGAGTACAAGAAATACAAAGAAGTATTCCGAAAAAAAAGAAGAGGTAAAAAAACTACTAAGGAGAAAGAAGCAGGAGGGAGAAAGTTGCTGCCTGAAGTGGAAGTTTCCACTGATCTGATTTAATATTAAAGTTAATGAAAACTGTAGCAATTGGGTTAAAACACAGGTGGACAGAAAAAACGTTTTATCTTGGTTCAATTCCGCCTGATGATGTAGTATAAAAACATATTTCAAAAAGCTAAAACTGATTGTTCTAGGACCTGATTGGACAACTTTTATCATTGTTTTACCACTGGCTGATATACAACGCAAATATTCAGTGGCTATTTCCAAATCTTGTCATTTAAACCTCCAAATCAATGCTGTTTTAACGGATACAGTATTTGTGCTCTCACCTAATATCCTGATTAATATCTCGGAAATAAAGAAAAAGGACAAGAAAATCTGATTGAATTGTCAATAGGCTCATGTTTGAGCAATGTTAGGAACCAGGATGAGCATTATGGGTTTAATATTTCTGACTGGAAATAAGCTAAGGCTACCAAACTCATAACATGAATGATCATGTTCTGAGTGTGTTCTCAAAATTATGCTAAATAATGTAAACAGCATCCCCTTTGCAAACAAATTTACAAGATTTACCCTCTGACTGGAAGGGTGCTTTTCACGGCAGAGGTGCTTAATTCGGCATGACACCTGATAACACCAGAGAATCTGAATGACTGGAAATGATAGCGCAGCCATTCGAGTTCTGAAAATCCTCTAATTATGTAAAGCATTGTGTACTGCTGCACTTATAAATCTAAGGAATCTGGTTGGTTCTGACAACCCACGTCTGACAGCTGCTTTAGGTTGAAGGAGACGGGTAGAAACTTTTTTTTTTTTCAATTTAAACTTGCCAGCAATGAGGTTTAATTCACAGAGTCAGTTATATGGTAACAAATTCAGGGTAAGACCTACTTCTATTTCTGGAATTCAAAATCCTGACTTACCTCAGCTCAGGTTTTGAAATACTCTGAGTTTCAACAAAACCTGCTTACAGGTTACATGTCTACTGATGCATATTTATGCAGGTTTAGGCCCACACTTCCTCGACACAATGAGAGCTGCTGGAGCTGCAGAGGCCAACAGCATGCCTACAGCAAGTAAAACTAACCACACAGCAACCTTTCTCCAACAGCCAATTTATGCAGCCAATTTAGAGTCTGCCTGTAAAGGGCATTTTGGAACAACGTAACAAAAAGTGACAGCACTGAGTATCTCAATATTTTGATGAAAAGGGATCCAATTGGGGACCGTGCTTGCAATCATGTTGTTGTTTTGCTGAAGAGACGAGTAAATCAGATGCTTTATATGTTTAATGGGAAACAATAGTTCTGCTGTGGCCATACCAGGGATGAGAAAAAAGGGTGATTATTAATCACCAAATGTATTTCTCATCATCATCTTCAGTCAAAAGAATCCATGTTGGTAAGTTGACTTCATCCTACAATACTGAAATCTTCCAGCAGGGAGCAGCAGCAGATGTCATGAATGGGATGGCAAACACATCACATGCAAGATGCATTCATGTGGTGACAAGTATCCAAAGTGACTTTGAATGTCACAGTGCTGTAACCAGTGCGGCACTTTGCAAGAGGATGACACCACATGAGATCCCTTGCTGTGCCGCTGTGTTTAACTTGGTCTTGAAATACACAGTGAGTGTCCCTATATGTGATGACAAACTGAGCATCAGAGATTTTTGAGCAGTACATGATGATGGTCGCCGTGCAGTTTTGGATGTGATTCAAAAGAAAAAATGAACAAGTTTCAGCTCAGGTAATGGGAAAAATGAATGTGTGACCCAGTTCCGAAGCTCTTCCTTTAACTTGCTTGCAGCAGCAGACATGCAAGCACCAGCTGCTGACACAGCTGCTGCACAGGAAAGAATTCCACTGTCAGTTTGTCTCTGACAAAACAGACTATCTCAATTCCAACATTCCTTGGCCTCCTCTGAAAATAGTGTCAGGGTTTCGAGGTTCATTTAGAGTTCAAAGAGCATATCGTACTGTGACAGTGCTGGGTTGGGAGCCCAGTATTTCAGCAGTAGTGTGGGAGGGTAATTTTAAAGATAGGGAATGAAGGCAGCACACCTAAATCTCTGATAAAACACTAGGATTAAGAGCTCAGATGGGAGGAACGTACCAATACCACTGTCTCCAGGGTAATGCCAGTGTTTACCCAGCTATTAATATCAAATTAAATCCCCACATATTGCCTACCACAGGGAGACAAGAGGGTGAAGAGGACACTGAGTCAGAGTTAGTTTAAGAAACAAATACTTCCACAGGAAACCGTCCGTTTTGTGTTTAGTCAATCATGGTTTAGTCTCCCGCTCCCAGCATGTTTTAGAATTGGTTTGTAAGATTTTACCACTGACTTTTAAAACTCTCCGTGATCTCTCACCTTCTCAATTATCTGAATTTATCTGACCTTTTAGATGAGCCTTTATGTCGGTCGAGATTCTCTTCCAGAGGACTTTATTTGTTCCACAGGCTGAAAACCATAGTTGACAAAGTCATTTGCAGTCATAGCTGCGTATGGAGATCAGGTCAGCCAAGTCAACAGCATATTCTAAATGGCTTTTTAAAACATTTATCAGATGTCCTTTCACAATTTTATTTGGCTTTCTAATTTTGATTTCTGTTGATTGATTGTTCTACAATCTTATCAGATATTGTATTGTTGTTGTTTTCAAAGCACATAGTTTTCTAACCCAAAAGCCTTTACTGGAAAACTTCAAACTAAAAAAATGTTTCTTGAAAATATTGATGCATTATGTGTATTCCTTCAATCTTGAAAGGTAAACCAATGTTAAACCAATGCAATGTCCATCCATCCATCCATCCATCCATCCATCCATCCATCCATCCATCCATCCATCCATCCATCCATCCATCC
>JAOXYM010000022.1:18925935-18950287 GCA_028567055.1 Leptatherina wallacei | reverse complement strand
ATATATATATATATATATATATATATATATATATATATATATATATATATATATATATATATATATGTATGTCAACTACAAATATAAATTTTTTTGTTGATGTGCATATCGTATTCATGACGTATTCATACCTTTCATGAAGGAAAGGGCTAAAAGCAATATTAGTTGACGTATATATATATATATATATATATACCTCAGTGACATTCATGAAAGGTTTTACACTAGGATGTTTACAAGTTTTGTCACAATATACTACCTACTTCAGGTCTATCCAAAACATCTCTTTGACTGAGGTCAAGACTTCAATGTGGCCATTTTTAAAGTATGAGAACAAAGTGCCCTTTTGGGTGCAGCAACTGTTTTGGAGCCACTTCTGACCTCTGTGACTTTTGATCCTTGACCCCAGCCCTTTCCATTACTTATACTGCCAGCTTCTTCTCATCCTCTGACCCCCTCTCACCCTTTAACACCTCCCCTTAAAAGTACACCGTGCACACAGCAGATTTACAAGCAATGTTGTAACCGCCTTAGACTCGGTTCTGCGCTCAAGCAGCATTCTAAAATCTGAAAATAGTTTAAAAACAGTTTTTATAAAAAAAAATTCTGGAAAGTTTAAAAATGTGCACAAAACCTTTTGTTCCCCAGCCTCTGAACAAGGAAAGAGAAAACAAGAAATTGTTTTCATACAATAAAAATAAAAATAAAAAAAATAGAATTTGAAGTAAAAATTTAAAGTAAGAAATGCAAAAAAAAGAGAAGTTTAAAGAAGATGATTCTACAATTTGTAAATTCGTTCATTAATCAATTATTTAATCTTTTAAAGCAAAGGTGGCCTAACACAATACATTTCACAACTTTGTGCAAAACTCAGCCAAAGAATCATGTATCAAAGTTGTAAAAAAAAAACTTCAGTTTTCAAAATTTTCATTGAAAAGTGAAAAATTTCAGAGAACCTGTTGAAATCTTAATATGTGAATGCAAGGGTTGGAAACCCCCTGGATTCTCTTGATATTTAATCCTTCAGGCAGGATCACATGGGAAACCAACATGGGCTCAGGAAGACCACTCAACACAATCTGCCACTACCCAGAGATGTAACCTGAAACTTTATTGCACTATGTGAAAGTCTTCCTCATGAAATTGTTGAGTTAGCTGGTATAATCAAAAATGTATCGTTCTATCAATGATGGCAAGCCATCCGGGTTCAGATGCAGCAAAACATGTCCTTTCCATCGAAGTCATGCCGAGCTAAAGCCACTAAAAATCTGCAACTACTGCAGAGTCATTTGTAGCACCCAATGTTAATTAAACACTTTTGGTCAGTTTCGCGTTCAGCGCTTAAATAAAATCAGGACTGAACTAATTTGGTTTAAATTAATCCACACTAATCCAGTTGCTTTCTGAGATGTTACTTAACTTCAGATTAACTGGTTCCAGACTACAAAGTCTGACTAAGGTAAATAAGAACTAGTCAGATCGTGTGTTGGAAGCCGAATCAGATAAACAATGTGCACATACTGCAAAGATGACGGAGCTCTTAAAACCTGGGGTGGAATATTTCTAATATATATCTTAGCTGTGTGTGTTTGTGTGTGTATGGAACAGGAGTTTAACCCCTGACCTAGCAAGGAGAAAGCAAAAAGAAAGTGTTAAAAAGACGTAAGTGAAAGTGAGAAGATGCTTTTAAAAGAAGATTATTTCAAGGTACCCAAAGATTGAAGGCAAACATCATGATTCAACCACAGATATGGAAAAAAAAGAAAAAAAGCAGTTTACTTCTGTCTCTGAAAAAATCTCTCTGGTCTTGGTGGTGGTCTTTCAGCATCACTGACGTAGTCAAGGTAATCCATTTTTACCATGCACTGTAAAGCATACAGTGTTTCCTTTGAGGTTAGTCGCCGATGTTGACTATTGTTTCACGCCTTGCTATGTTAATTTCTCTTTTGGGGTTTCTTTGCTAAACCAGCCATGAAGCCAAAATAATCGATATGTTAATATCCAGTTGCTGGTGTGGGATAGAGTGCCATAAAGCACATTACGTGATGCTCCAGGCTGGAGCACAAAGTTGTGAAGTGCAGTTTTGCGTGCTTGGGACGCTGCACGGCAATTATGGCCCCAGGAATGTGCATAATGAAAGTCAGCGTGCCATGAAAACCTGTTAGAAGCACAAAGTTTTAAGGTCAGAAACTGTAATAATGTTGCTTTAAATATTGACACCAGGCATTTAGCTGCTAAACTCTGCTTTTAACTTTGGGTTCTTTGTGACCTTACAGACTATTACACATGTTGTTCTTGGAGTGATCTTTGCTGGTCAAACCTCTTTAGAGGATGGCAACAACAGCTTTTAATTCCTTCCATTTGTACACAATCTGACTGTGGATTGTTGGAGTCCAAACTGCTTCGAAATGATTTCATAACCTTTTTTAGCCTAATGAGCCGCCTTTTATCAGAGGCCCTCAGAAATATCCTTTGTTCATGGCATGATATGCTCCCACAAACATGTTGTTAACATCAGCTGATTGCTGTTCTTTAAATAACACAGAGTACCCACTCACTCTGATTGTCATCCCACTGATTGAAAATATCTGAGTTTTACTTTCAAATGAACAGCAAATGCTATGTTCTTTTGGTATTTACTGTGATATTATGCAACATCGGATTATTTTTCACTTTAAGAATAAGGAAGCTGTATTTTGTTTGCTTAGGTGATTTCTGAATAGGAATGTGTTACATAATATTCACATTCAAAAACAGAGCCCTCTCAAAGTATACTTTAAATTATTCGTTTTTGTCATTTATGTAGCCAAAAGCTATAAATGCTGGACATCAGCCTTCACTTCTCATATGTTGTTTTTGTGTGTGTCTGTGACTCATGCTATGCTAATGAAGCCAAAGGTGTGAAGCTTCTATAAAGGTGAGCAGTGACGAGGTGAAGCCTGTCACAGACATCACCCCCTCTTGTCCTCGCCCCTGTGCCGGCAGCATATCGGGCTCAGCCAGGGAGAACTTTGTGTTGCGTAACAACACTGCCACAGCTGCTGGAAAGTGACATTTAAATGAGCTGTCACCGAGAAAGAGACAGGTAGTGGGAGGGAGGAGAAGGGCACTGCAAGAAAAAGCTCAGGTAAAATATTGTGAGAGTTCGAGTGTGTTTGGTTTTGTTGTGGCATTAGATAAGGGGGGGGAGAGCAAGCCTCCTACACAGGTTAGCCTGACACAGTGTGGAAAGAAGAATGAGGGAAGTTAACTTTCGATTTATTTCTGCACACGATTTATAACATTACTGTAGTGCTTCTTATCTATGTCTATCAAGATGGTGCTGTGTTCAAGCATGTGCCCTCCCCGGAGTGTTTCTCTTGCATAACAACAACACGCAGCTGATCACCAAAACACCATCGTCACCATGCATCTTGCAACCCAGTATGGCCCCAGAGGGATGGTCAGACGCCGGACAGGCTGCACCAGATCAAAGCCAGCTATGAGTACACATTCATGTGAGGGTGCAAAAGCAAGCTGAAGAAGACCCTTTTATTATACCTCAAATGAATCTTGCTCACATGCTGCTCAATCCTGAATGTAAAAGACATGCAAATCATATATTCTTTGGCAACTAGAGTGACTGGAAACTACTCGTCTGGAGGCATCATGCTAGCATGTGACTTGCAGACATAAGAGGCTTTATTTCTTCATGAACACATACACAGACTGCCACATTCATTTAACGTTTTTCACATTTTCCATTAATTGTGGGAAGAGAAAACCACCCTCACATGCATCACCTGAAAATCCTCTCAGTCACACATAAAACCAGTTTACAAGTTCAACATACTGTACGGTCTACATTGCTTTATTTCTCCTCTCCAACTCAATTCAAAGCCAAAAGGCAGATGGTAACATGCCAAAGCATTAATTGGATAAACACATATTCTTGTCAAACTTTAAAAAAATAACAGAAAAAACTAATTGTGACATCAGATTAGTGGGCTATTCATTTAGAGTTGATACAGATCATGTGACAGATTGAAATAAGAGCTGATAATCATAGGACAACACATAAAAAGGGGCTCTGGCGAAAAGAACATCCCTACCCTGAAGGTTCACAACAGATGAACAATGAACAGGCTAGACGAAAATACACACAATCACACAGTAAACACATCTTCAACTTTCTTCAGAAAATCAGCAAAACCCCGTCAAGATTCCGACCAGAGAAAAGAGAAACTCTCAAAGCTGTGCAGAAGGGAGAAAAGAGGTTTATAAATTCAGACTAAATTCCCGCAGCAACCCTTTAGGAGGCAACACACGCCTCAGGGGCATTCAGGGGTTGTTGACTACTGCCCCCTGCCTTCTGGCTACTATTACTGCAGCCAACAGATCTCAGGATCAGTCACTCATGTTTCCATCATCTCTCTCGCTCTCTCCACCGCCGCCTCCATTCATGGACTCTACCCTGGCCAGCAACAGCGGTAGGTTTATTTGAAGGCCCGTCATCTCCTCGTCAGAATCATCCCTTGGAGGATAGAAGCGCTTTGCCTTTGCCAAAAAATCGTCAGCTATATCAAGGTACACGAGACGATCCTTGGAGAAGACAAAAAGAAACAGTATTTTACAGTGTAGAAGCAGTCTGAATAAAACCATTTTGATGTACATGTAAAGGATCTTATTTGTCTTTTGAGTTTAGACCACTGGGCTGAATGAATTACCTGTACAAAGTAGACAACCTATGGCCCAATCGCTCCACTTGATCCTACAATTTTGTTAAGGTAAGAAGCCCCTTTTTTATGATTAAGGAATAGTGGACATCTTGTCCTTTGATCAGGGCTTTAAGGACCATTTTGATGGCTAAGCACAAACTACTCATTGATCCCTGAAAGAAAAGGGACACCTTACCCCTGCAATAAAGAGGTGTAGGGTCAAGGAACTGGGATTCCTACTCAGCCTGGCTTTAAAATTCACAAAAATTAAATACTATTTCAAAGTGCTGTTTAGGTACCACAGCCTATGTCAAATTTCACAATTCCAGCCAATAAAATCTACGTCACATAACCGTCTTAAACCATACGCCCAAAAATTCAATGTGAGGCCCACCTCACTAAAGAGGGTAGCATGGTTTCAAAGTTCAGGGTCAATGCCCTCACCCCCCCCATCTCACCAGGATGAACAGGTATCTCTCTGGTGGCGGCTCTCTAGTGCAAAAGATGGAGGTCTCAGAGTGCAGCTTCTGAAGCATGGCACGTGCTGCCGGGGCATTACGCATGCGGTCATGTGAGGCACCAGCAGACACTGTCAGCAAGGAGTCTGCCTCAGCCATGAAACCTAAAAGAAGAAAGACCTATAAGATAACTTGTACTTATAAAAGCAGCTGTGTGCTGTTGATAAAATGTCTCACGTATAATCTCTCCAGCTTTACCTAGGTTTTCCAGGATTTGCTTCCATTTGTCTCGGACTTCCCGGCGTGTATCTCTCATGGCTTCAATGTCAACACTCAGACGGCGATAACCCTGCACAAGAAAAATAACTCAATTTAAAAAGCGGTTTCTTTTGCATATAAAAAGGTCATCTGGTCAGGTTTTTGCTACTTGGATACTCTGATTATTTGTCTTGTTGATAGATATATGAAGACTTTTTCTAAGCCCTTTTTTTCCCTCCCTTTGCCCTTTTTTAGTACTAAAGCCTCTGAACTGATTTCTCTCTCCTCACATACCGTGGATCCCATGCGGGTCTTGCTCCTGGCCTGAATCAGGGTGTGAAGTGTCCGGTCGTCTTCTCTTTCCGAATGGCTTGGGTCTCCTGGTTCACTCCACAGATTTGTCTCCTCATCTCGTCGCTTCTGGACTTCACGAGTAAAATAGTCCAGTGGATCTGAACTGTGATCAGCCAGCACACACAAGCACAGGTAGCCATCAAACAGTCATACAGTCTTATTTTACAGATGTAATAAACACAAAACAATCTCACTAATATTTTCTGTGAAATGCAACAACGGGAGTGTGAGATGGAGAAGTTTTGATCTTACGCTACTAAAGGCTGCTTTTCATCTTCATCGTCGTCATCATCAGCGCAGCAGCAGCAGCAGCACTGCATGAAGAACCTCTTAAAGGCCGAACCCATTTCTACGGAGAGCCGGCTGGTAGCAGGTGTTCACAAAGTCAGATAATCCAGACAGAACTTCTATGCTTCCTTTAAGCAACTTCAGTGGATCCCTGTGGTGATTCTGCTGCTCAGTGTCCCTTCTGGATCCTCTGAAGAAAACGTCTACAAAAAGGGACCCAATTCAGAGCCTATATTTAGGGGTAAAAAAGGTAAAGTAGGAAAAGGTGGCTGTCAAAACATTTATGCGGCCCGCTTGAGAAAATCTTACTACTCTGCCTTCAGCTTGCAGAGGTAGAAATGAAGTTCTCTGATCCCCCAAAATCTACCTAACTTTCAGCTTCCCATTGTCCAGGATCTCGCCACGGCTCCACATCCAGTCGAGGTTTCTCCTCCAGATCATTGACCAGACAGAACCTGCCCGGACAGAGAAGCTGAGGCAGATGGCAGTCCGAGGACTGGTGCTTCTCATCAGCCTCACATCAAGTACAATGAGAGCACAGACGTTTCAGCTCTCATCGATAAAGAAAAAAAAAAAGATATTCACACACCCATAGCCTCAGAAGACAGTCACAGCAGAATCATGTGAGCCGTTCCATCTCCTGTCCTAAGCATTGTGTTTTGCCCCGAGGACAACACATCTCCTCTACAACACTACATCTAATTACACATACTGTAACCAATCTACCATGGCTGTATTGATGCAAGGTTTGATTTCATTGTGTGCAGTTCCAGATATTACAAAACCATGACTGTTTTAAAGTGTTGACATCAGAATCACTGGAGTGGGGCTAAATCTTAAAGATGCTTCCAAACCATTTTTGACAGATTACACCGAACCCTGCACCTTCTGAACACTTAACGTTGTGTTACCCTGATTCTACACCATTCAAGTTGTGCCATTTATGCAACAGTAAGGCTGTAATGCATGAGACCTCAGTCACAGGGCGCCATTGTTCATGACAGCAACACCCTCACGCTGCAGTGCAGGAAAATACACGTGTACTTTGAGACTTTTTAATTAAGAGTCATTCAGCACGAGTTGAGTCAGTAAAGTGACTAATGTTAATAGGATTTACAATTGCCAAGAATAAAAAGGTTTAAAATAAACAGATCACACACACACAAACACATTTCTGTTGCTGTTATTAAAGTTGAATAGAAGATAAACTAACTTCCAAAAAAGGAAAAACATTACAGATGATGCCTTCTTAAATTATTTCAGTTTTACACAATTATTAATTGGAAAAGTAAAAATTAAAGGCACCTAAAGAGAAATGTGTTCCGAGTATCTAACCGTACTCTCATACCTTCATCATTTTGTTAGGGCTGTGGTTTGGTCACAGTCATGTGAAGAAAAGGCCAAGTGATCCAAATCTTTAAAAAGCTTTATAACCACTCTGTCCTCAGTTTTTCTGAAGGATCAATGGTCATGGGCTCCTATAAGTAGCTGCCTTGTACTATTAAACTTAAAATAACTGATGCATAAAAATCACTGGAGACTGTAAGAACATATCAAAGAGGGCCCATCTGCAATGTTATTAAGAAACGGTGAACGGGAACAGTAAAAATCAAGGTAGTTTACAAGACCATCTCATTTTTACAAATGAAGGCTCATATAGCTCAAGTGAGGGGGAGGTGTCTTCCTCTGTGCAGTTACACCTGAATGAAATAATCAGAGGAAAACTTTTCCTTGAACCCTGTCACCAAATTCAGCATCAGACAAAGCAAAAGGCCTGAAGATAAAAAACAGGAGGGGTGGAAAAATCCACAATGAGCAACATTAAGAAGCAAAATCTGAATGCTTTGCCATGCTGCCCACAGTTGACTGACTTGGCCAGGTCGCTCAACTAGCTGAGCTGATGCCCATGTACAAAGGCTGAAGCTTCTTGACACAGCTGGCCCGGGTTTGTGTCCCAGCCTTTAGCCCTTTGATTTCTGTCCGCCCAATTTCTGACAAGTAACTTTCAAATAAATGCCACTCGTGCCCAAAAGTCCAAAATAAAAGATGAGTGTGCGGACCAAAAAAAAGAGCAGTGCATGCAAGACGGCTCAAGAACATCACAGAACTAGAAGCTTTTGGCAAAAAAACGAAATCAGTGAAAGTTGTTAACACCCCCAAAAAGGAGGAGGGAGATTACTGAATACGTACGGTTATTTTGCCAGAGCAGGAAAAAGAAAATTCAAAAAATAATCTTGCTTGAAGCATAAATATGCTACCTTCACCTTCCTGACTTTTAGAAAGAAAGTCTTCTTTTACTCACTGAGCTATTAACAGCAAAAAAAATGTGCAAACATCTGCATGCCACTGTATCTGTGAGCTCAAGAGAAGCTGAAACGCGGCCATGAGTTATTTTAGTTTATTAGACATAAGACAACCGGTTAAGACTCTGTAAAAATGGTTGGTCAGTTGCGATGGCTTTGAATTAGCATGTTGGATGAACGAATGACTTACAGACAAAATCCATTCAAAAGCTGTTAAAAAGAAATTTCACCACGTAAAGCAGGTTCTTATGCATTTAGTACCTCTGCTCAAGGTACTAAAATAAGATTAAACAGCATGAAATAAATGCATAGCAAAAGAAAAGACTGACATGTAATGTTGCTGTGATAAAGGCACAATTTTTTCATATTTTCATTTGACATTCTTTACAGTAAGTAGCTTAAAAATCCCGAAAAAATTATTCTGACTTAATTAGCACAGATAATTTCCTGCTATGATTGCAGCATCCACAAATACCTTAAAGTAAAATTCCTCCAGACCAGGGGGATGTTACAGTTAAATCCACAAGTATGGTCCTGTAGTAAGAATAACTGTAGCCGTTTTGGGCCTCAGTATAGAAAAAAAACAAAACAAAACAACAAACTCTCTATGCTCAAATTCGTAACTTGAACCAAAGGCCAAACCTCATCTTTTAGCCACATTTCATAACAGATGCAACGATGAACCATGATATGCTAAGCACATCATAACGCTGATGTGCAGAGTGATACGACATCAGCTGGAGGGGATGTTCCTACATGGCAAAAAAACTACGTATTGCTTGATTATTTAAGGATCTGAAGCGGATTTTACTCTAAATCTCAGAGCCTGGTCAGTATAAAAGTCAATGGTAATCATCAACCCTGTTTTTCTTATGACAAATGTTGAGTCCTGCTATTATACCACAAGGCCACATAAGGTTATTGGCACCAAAGATAAATTTAGTAATGCTAATTTATTATGATCGTCATTTTAATTTCCATCCTGATGTCACTGTGATCCCACACTGTGGGATGTCACTATGATCCCACACTGTGGGATCCCACAGTGACAAACACAAAAAGTCTGTGTTAAAATAATGACTGGTTAAATATCACTACTTTTTGCATTGTAGAACAGGAGACAGTGGCTTTCACTGCACAGATCAGTGCAGCCCCTCTAGTGGTGAGCAGACAGCAGAGCATCCTTCCTCTTCTATCACAGTGTATGTTAAGGACAATAAACTGAGCAGAAGTAGACGTTACCCCTTTAAATCAGGTGTTTGTTGCATATATGGCTGCAAAGTGCAGGCAGGTGAAGCCCAGAAACTAATTTGACAGGGTGTAGACACAAATATAAAAAAATCATAAAGCAGCAAATCAAGGATAAACATACTGTGCAGTAAGATAAGGCTTTGCTGTTTCAGTCACGCTATTGCATCAGTTCCTCAGAACAAGTCTAACACCCGACTACTGTTCGATGCATCTCCATTCTTACCCAAGCCTTCTTGTTTCAGTAAATTGTATCTCAACTCTGGCAAGAGACAGAGCAAGAAAATTACAGGTCCAAAACACAAGCGTGCATGGGATCACACTTAAAAGAAAAAAAAGATTACAGATGAGAAGAAAGATAGTCTTTGGAACTGAATTACTCCTCAGATCATCTGGGTGAATTCTGATAAACGTCTCACATCTCCAATGCTTGGGATAGCAGTCTTTTCTGGTACAGTTGCACATCACTTCAGCTCAGGGGATCACCGGGGAGCTGATCTGCTCGTTTTAGTGGTGCCACCTCCAGGGACATCTCTCCTGTTTTAAGTGAGGTGGTGGTGGGAGCGGAAGGAAGGCCGCAAGTCGGCGATACGTTGCCGTAAATGAGACATGAATTCGAACATGGTGGCGGCCAGGCTCTGGTGGATGAGGTAGCGGGGCAGACGGCCCTATGGAGACATAAAAAGCGTTTTCTACTCATATGATCTTTTTACAATATTTTCATTTTTCGTCTTATTATATTCTGAAACTAAAAGGTTTAAAAAAAAAAATAGATTTTTAGTCAATTCATTGGCTAGAAAATGAGTCACACCGGCTTCCTGCTCACTTATGTTTTCAGCCTTCTGTCTGGCTTTTTTAGGATTACTTAAATTTGGGATTTCCAAAGATCATCTTGCCAGAGTGATTCCCACCTTCAAGTCTGTGTTGAGGACCCAGATGAAGGTGCAGACAGATGGGTTACTGCTGGATTTTAGGACCACAAATCCTCCTGGACCGTTTTCTCCCCTGACACCGCCGACACAAAAACGGAAAAGAAGTTAAAGACGTACAAGTAACACAACTGCACTTCATAAAAATATCGAAAATCAAATCGACTAAACTAGTAACAAAACTGGCTAGTTATGGTCTAACCTGACAAAGCGTCCACACGGGGGTTTGGTGTCGTGGTTGGTTGCCATGCCAGCCGACATATAACAGTCTCGTTTGCGCTCCACTCGCCGAACATTAACGAAGTCCCTGAAGGGAGAAAAAAAATCCATCAGTGAATCAATTTGTTTTGTTTCAGAATAGAAATCCTGGCAAAAACAAACTATAAAAAAGTGAGAAAAAGCTGACGTACCTCGCAGACACGACCCCCCCCGCCGCACCAGAGGAGACATCATATGACACCAGAGTGTTGTCGTCAACCCTCTGAAGGATCTGAGGAGGAGGCAGACAGCACGGTTAGAGCTGCACAACTTCACAGAGCAAAATGTTTAACGGGGCATGGAGACCCATAACCTGGCAGCCAGAAACAGTTTTGTTCCACTGAGCCATCTTCTCCGGTTGAAGGATCACCTCCTGATACACGAGCTCAGCAGGACACTGCATGAAGGCCTGAAAACAAAATCAAAAACAAAGCTGTAAGCAAATCTGGAAAGTCCAGTATGACAGGCAAAAGAAGACGCAAGAGGAGGGATAATAAAAATAATGACGTTTTTCTGCTTTTTTATTTACGACTATGGAATTAAAAAGCCTAAGTTTACTTTACAACAGATTTGTTTAAGCAGAAGATCTCTAATGTTTGCTTATGATCACTGTTCAGCTGGAAAATCCCATCTTGTTATTCACTTCTACATATGAACAAAGAGTCGACGACATCAAAGACATCCTGGACTGAACAAAAGCACGATTTACATTTCAGTACATGACTAATTGTACCGAGTGCGACTTTAAAATAGAGTAGTAATAGTAGCAAATAGTCATCGTTTACAAAAAGCTTTTCATATCTTAAAAACTATTTAAGATATGAAAACTTGATCAGACAAAACAGGGCACAAAATAAATTCAATAATTCAGATAATGGTTGTTTTCTAGGGTAATTTTTAAAAAAATCGCAATTTCGGTTTGATTCAGGCTGGACATAAAATGAAACAATGTGTAATACCAAAGTCATTAGTATCAGAGCTTTGCTACAACATCAGCTCATTTTGCAACAATTAGTCAGATTAGCTCCACAAACCTGAAGCAGCTGTGTGACACACACAGCTTTTCTAAAGGTTAAAGCCCGCAGTGGCTCACTTGTTTGGGTTTTATTGCTTTTACAGTAACGACTGTTGCTATAAACTGCAGATAAATATCATCTTTGACCACAGGTGTGTGTGCGCGTCATCGGCTTATCCAGCATGTTCTGGGTCTGGACTCACCATCCAGTAAGTTTTTACACAACCCACGGTGCTTTCCAACCCTAACCTGGTCATTTTTATGAAACAGTGAAATTTGAAAATGTGGAGGAAGAACAGAAACCCAAAATCAGACAGATCTCTACAGCTCCCCTTATAAACCCTTCTGACCTCCTAATGTGAACTTTTCCGCTTATTAAACGCGACAACCTAACTGTTGTGAAGGTTTGATAAACACCCAGAGGCTGCAGATCTCGCTGCAGTTATTTTTGTAACTAAATATACAAATTAGCTCGGCTATTTGTTACAAATTAGCTTGTATGAATACTGACTGATGACAAAAGATTGGCTCAAACTGATTGTCTGGGAAGTGCCTTGAGATGACATTGTCGTTAATTGTTGAATAGTGCAAAGAAACGCATGTGCCAGGGCATGAATCTATAGATTAAGGTTTGTGGCAGTTTCACATATTCTACGGACTGCTCGTACCTCCAGCTTTGTCTGTTCGACAGAAAAGGAGGCCTGTGGCTGTGACTCTATCCAGCCGTTTATTTCCTTTATCTGAATAACGCTTTTCTTAAATGTTACAAAGTGCTTTAAAAAAAAAAGAGGGATAAAGCGACCTAGACTGGGTGGATGCTCACAAAAGCACAATAACCAAATATGTGATAACCACCAAGAGCAAAGTTTTCAAGCCGTTTAATCATTATAAACTAACAGGAAGCCTTTTTGTCCCAGTAATGAGTGTAGCTGCAGCTCTTTAAATCTAATGTTCTTATTGCTCTAGCACTTTCAGCTCTGCAGCTAAGGACTGTAGGGAAACCCGTGAAGGGTTTAGACAGTCCTGTTATTCACATATTAACACTGCCATCTGTAGGATTCCTCCGATAATAAGCTCATCATATGCCCCGTTAGGATGGATCCCAACTGTGTGTGCCAATGATGCTGCTGCAGCTCATACATCAGGTCTTCAGAGTGATAGGTATGTGTGATTACATCCGACTGTTTTTACACAGGAAGTTGTTTTTTTAAATGTGGGTTCGCCTGCTAGAACGGAGCAATCAAATCTTTTGTTCCCTCTGCTGGTAGCAGCATGTCCAGACTCAGTGCTCTAAGGGCTACAATGAAACACAGAAAAAGGAGCCATGTGGGGACAAGCCTGTCACAACATGAAGGAATGATGCTACATTGTTTCCTGCAGCCCAGTTTCCCGACTTTCCGAGATAAGTTTATCATTTTGGAATGGCGCATACGAGACATTAGGTCTGTAAACATGTTAACAGAAACTCCTGCAGCATCCTCAGGGAAAACTATGCCCATCTGGATGTTGTGTTCCCATCCATTGCAATTATTACCCCAAACTTCTGCAGAGTCATTTCAAGCATGACTGAGTGTAGAAAAGAATTTCTCTTTAAATTATTACTACCAGCATAAAAGAATTACTCTATTACTCTCTGGGACTGATGAAGGTTTTTCATTGAAATGAAAAGAAGTGCGTGTAGACACTAATTCATAAATTATCTACACCACTTAATCCTATAAAGCCAAACGTATCATATTTGATACACAAGTTTCAGAAACATTCTGTATCCCTTTATGGTAAAAGCTTTGCTCAAAACTCTGCAGGATACAATATGATACTTGTCTTCTGCCCCCTGATGTAAACCAGGAAGCATAAGACTATACTACAATAATTATGACATGTCACTTGATAATAAATGGTAGATATCGGCCCCCAAAAAATCCATCCATCCATCCATCCATTTTCTGTACCGCTTAATCCATGCAGGGTCTCCAAAAAATCTTAAATTTTATTTCCACATTTTGTTAAAGGGCCAAACAAAAACTTCAGATTTAAAAAAATTGGACTTTTCTCCCCAGTTTTTCCTGGGTTGGGCTTTAAAGGGATAAGCATGTCCAGAAAAAAAAAAAAGAATTTGAGGCCGTGTTGAATGCATCTTGGCCGTGTTTATCATATACAGCCGTAAATCCGCAGGATGCAGTCGTAAGCCTTCAGAGAACAGAACGTGTCAAACAGCTTGCAGTCATGATCTTTTCTGTAAATTTGCTGAGTTTCTGTACAGGAAATTACATGGATGAAAGAAATCCTTTGTGCATATTCAAGGCTCTCGAAAACAACCATGAAAGCACCAGTAAAGCTGGGTGATATCTAATTGAATTTAACAGCCCATTAATATTAATTAATTCACCACTCTGCCCTCTAGAAGTTGTTCAAATACACACAGGCCCATCGGATGCAAACATGTTTAATTCAGTGACAGCAGAGAGCTAAAAAGAAAAAAACCTCTACCATTCAATCCAACAGCTACATATATGCACTTTAGGTTAAAGTTGGTCTCAGTCAGAAAACACCAGAGACCGAAAATGAACAGCCTGAAAACATCTAAGATGAAACTGGAGAAGTTTGTAGTCGGGGGGGGGGGGGACCACTGCATCATGAGTCTAAAACACAATTCCTTTGAGTCACAGGAGCATAAAATGTTTTCATGACAGTTACATGTTTGCTGTACCTTGAGAATGAAAGTCTTTCCGTGGTAGGGAATCTCCAGAGTGTAGACGGCGTCTCCCATTTCCTGTCACGACATGAAAGCAACATCAGTGTCAGGAAGCTTTCGTTTTCAGTTTGATTGATTTAATTTGAAAAAAAAAATAAAAAATCTCTCTATCATATACTTGACAAGGGCGACGCAGATCTTCTGTTATTCCGTTTGGAAAATTTAACATGAAGTGAAACTGTTCCTGCAGAAAAGAAATGTTGCATGGCTAGAGTTGGCTATCGCTTTCAGTTTGGAAAGCTACTGAACTGGATCTCAACAGCTTTAGAAAGATTTTACCCGATAACGCGGGTATGATTGATACAAAACATCTTTTACAAGAACGGCAACAAAGAGAAATAATGATGTAAACATTTTGTAATTGAATAAATGTATTAAGCAGCGCTCCTCATCAGTAGCAAACTCAGTTTATTTTAGAAATAACCTACAACCCCATCAGGGTTTTCTGGAAAACCTTTATTTCTCTCCTCCAATCATACAACCTGAAAGAAGGAGCTTGTCATCTCGTTGGTATGTGTATTTGGTTCTTGGATTTCAACTGGAAAGCTCTGATGGAGTTTTGAACCAACCATCAAGCGGATCAGATCGCATGAGAAGTATGTTCATGGCGAGTACGAGCCAAGTCAACATGCAAGAGGACGTCAGGTCACATCCTTACATTGTTTTTCTCAAACTTCCAGTTTTCCTCCTGGGTGAGGATCTGTTCTACAACAGACATGGCCTCTCGACCCTGTCCGACATACTCCTTCTCCTGCAGCAACAGGGAGAGAGGAGGAGAAAATGAGCCGAAGAGCAGAAAACGATGTGAAGAGCAGCTGACCGGAAGGACGGATGCAGGTACCTGAGCGGTGACAGCTCTGCGCCCGAGACCCTCCTCATCCAGATCTTCTTCTGAGCCTGTAGACACAAGTTCAGAGCCAAAACTCAGACTGTAGATCAACCAATTAGAAAAAAACCAAAACAACATTCTTCAGTCCAGACAGTCACCTGCAACAGATTCAGGTGGAGAGTAGAACTGTCCGTCCGAGACAGCGCGGGGGTAGATCATGGGGGCTCGTTCGCAGGCCGCATTCACAGCTGCTAGGTAGGCTGAGATAAGAAAAGGTAAAAAACCATTAAAGATCTAAATCTTTGTCAAGTCCTGCTTAAACTTCCTTTTTTTTTTTTTCTTTTAAATTTCACCTCTTTCATCATCTGCTTCCTGGGTGAGAACCTTGAAGTCAAGGAACCAGGTTTCCAACCAAGCCACTACAAATGAGGTGATGGGTAAAACATAGCCAAAGGCATTCTGGGACAGAAGCTGTGCAAATACAAACACAAACAAGAGAGAAATGCTTTCATAACGCTGCATTTTATGTTACCCTACTTCCTTATTGCTGAACATATAAAAAGGTTTATCAAGATACAGCATACAAACAATAAAAAAGGGGATTAGACATTGATGGAAACTGTGCTGAACTAAACCATAAAGTCAATATAAAAACAGATTCAACCAGCAGAGGCTGTAAATTACCGGCAGAAATGCAGAAGTGAAAAGCTGAAGTGGTTTCAGCCGATCTGCTTGCACTGTTCAAACACACTCAGCTGATAAAAGCTCAGATAAAAGAAAGAAAAAAAAAGAGGGGGCACTCACATTAGATACGATGACCTTCACGACGAGGAAGACGCTGGTCACTAGAGTGGTCACCTGCAAAGAAGAAATTCGCTCTGATCCACGTCCAGCAAAGAGAATCGGAGATTTTCAGCCATATGATCCGTGTGTGTTTCAGCGTGACTGAAGCTACTCACCGCAATAACCCACCAGTGCTTCAGGTGAAAAGCTGCGTAGCCCACTTGTAGACACAGGAAACGAAACAAGGCGAGGACCTGAGACGTGAAGAAAGGGAAAAAAAAAAAAAGTAACACGTCGTTATTGGTTTTGACGTCATTCAATGAAAACAGACTTTTCTCTCTTACATTAAACTATAAAAACACATAAATGCTGTCTGTTTGTCACAATCACAGCTCTGTTACCGTAATTAGGATCATGTGCTAACTCAATTTTGAAAACAGTATTATTACACTCAAATGAAATAAACAGGATTGACCCACTTACCACTATGTCAAAGAAAGAAGACCTGTAGTTATAATTGACAACCTCTTTTTCTAAGCTCTCCCAGATCAAGCTGGATATCTGAAGAATGACAGATTAGAGTCAAAATGATTGTTGCAATAACCAAAACAAACCCGTCTCAAAATGTGGACTCACATTCAACTCTATGATCCAAAGGAGGGAGATGAAGAGGAGGTCGAACGTCACAAATAGACAGAAGGTGCGGCGGACGTCGGAGATGGCCTTGCGTTCTGCAGGTGGAACCAGCAGGTACGGGGAAGGGAGGGACAGCGATGTGGAGTAGGAAGCATTCAAGGAGGCGATGGCAGGGAGGCTAGCCCCGAGCTCCCCATACTCTCCGCCAGGCATTCCTGTTTGTAAGACAGGAAACTCCCCCTGAAGCAGGGATGCAAACCAAAAATCAATGGCGCCACTTAAGATCATTTACACTTTCGCTCGTTTATGACATTTATTTATATTTTTTGTAATCCTGCCATCATGAGTACCACATGGTTTTACAACATCCTTGGGAAACCATGGTTAGATAATCACAATTAATTGAGAGAACTACAACAACCACAGTCATTCCAGTCATGTTCAGAGTTGTTTTCATTCCTTTCAGTATAACAGCATGTGAAAACAAAGAGGAATGATTTACACCACTATTTCCACATTTCCTGCTGTGGCCTACATTCTTTGGCCATCTTGAAAAAACTTCACTTCTATTCTATGGTCAACTAGTTGCAGAGGAAATTATTTGTCATGTGTAAAAAAATAAATAAAAAAAAACCTCAGTAGTACTGACAAACATCTCATTGCCTTATTTATTCCATTTATTTTGTTACGTCACATCTGATTTAAACTATTTGTGCTGCTGGACAGACAACTGTACAAACATACTTGAACCTTCCCTAATTTCTTTATATACTGACAGGAAATATGTGCAGCAGTTCACTAAAACTTGTACAGAAATAAATAGATGTTCAGTATATAAAAGGTGAAGACAGCTTGTACCATTTTAACAAGCTTGAAATTGAATATTAGCTACAACCGCATTTATTCTTCAACGCAATCTGAACCCTCTGAGACTAGCTTTCTTCAGGTACTCTTCAGGAATCTTGAAATGTCTTGAAAGACATTTCGAAGCTCTTCTTTGAATGTTGGCTGCTTTTTCTTGTGTTCCCTGTCAAGATGATCCCACATTGCTTCAATAATGCTGAGGTTTGGGCTCTGGGGAGGATTCATCAGTCCAGTTTGAGAGTCATCTGACATACCTCAGCCTCTTCTCCGTGTTTACAATGGCTGCTTGATAGCCACGTTTCCATGGAAATAATTTCTATTTGTTGTTTTGGGTTTTTCCATCCATTTCTCCATTTTTGTTTTTAAATTTATTTTTTAAAAACACACTGTTGGCATATTATTTTCACCCTGTAAAAATAATGGGCTAATTCATATTTTTCTTCAACAAAGTTCTTCTAAAAACACACAAAAGAAATCAAACCGAAAATTGAAAAGAAATCAATTTTTTGTGTTTTTAGCAAAATTTTTTCTTTTTAAAATTACTTGGGTCATTATTTTAACTGGGTGCTGATAATGCCAAGTTTTTGAATACTAGTTTTCTGGGTATCACCTTGTTGGTGCAATATTATATTACATAGCATTGTGCAAAATATTCTATACACTTATTTTGGGGGGCATTTTTCATAGATGCAGCTAAAGAAATTGGAGCAGATTATGTATATGTGTGATATGCCGCAAGTAAGATAGTGCCTAAAGGTACTGCGGGAAATGAATTCTTTGATAAGGTTTCTGTTATGTATAGACAAAATACTGGATCTTTGAATAAGGCTCCATTTTTAGGCTTGAATTCTTTGTTCATAGGTCAGTGTTAAGTAGCTTAAGAAAGAAAGAAAGAAAATGAAATTCCTTTGAAAATGGTTAGATATGGGATTGGATTGAAAATAAGTTAGAGTGCCAGAAGAAATACTGATCCAGATCTTTTTAAATAAGACTACAAAGTAGTCTGGCTCCCTTATGAAGAAAAGAGGGGTGTCCCATTGTTTTGCCAGTGAGTCACAGTCAGTGCTGAGTGAGTTTCAATGATCTCTGCAACTTATCATAGCCCATATGTTAAGTCTGATTAACAGTCTGATAACTACTTATCAGGACAACTGCATTATTTGCATTATTTGAAAAAAATAAATAAATAAATATCCAGCTTTATTAGGCTTGAGAGTCCCATGACTCACGACCCGTCACTTCTGCTAAAAAACAAACAACTGACATGCAACTGTTAGCAAGCTAACTGCCTAATGCTGGCATTAGTGATATATAAATAAAGCAGATAACAATTACTTTGATCACAAGTTATGATCACATGACTCTTTTAAACAAACACAGATCAAATAATAATCAATGACTCGATTACTACTGTTGTTAGCTATCCCTGTTAGCTCACACCAGCTAACTTACCTTCCTTTACAAACAAGTTAGTCCCTCTTGCTAACAGTTACACCATAATCAGTCGTCAAATACAACCCTCATATCTCAAGTAAACAGCTATAGAAACTAACATTATTAAAGTGAAAAGCACATATTTCTTAAATATTACTTGAATTTGTTTACAGAAGAAATTTAAAGCATTAAACTCACTTGATTTACCGCAACATCATCGCCTACCAAGTCTTCCGGGCAGACTTGTCAAAGAAGAAGTCTTGCTGCAAGATATACCCCCCCCCCCTTACGTAGCTTTGTAAAAATCACGTGGTATGAGAGCATAGCTTTGTGAGTAGATCGAAGGTACTGGGTTTAGGTGGAAGAGATGGACCGTAAAGTCCATGTTGACATCATAGGTAGCCCCCAGCGGTCGTCTGTCCATAACAGTCTATGGTCCATAATCAATGTCATCTAGTGTAGAGCATGCGCAACTGCAGCAGAGTCATACAACTAATAAAACTCACGATTTAAAATATGTAACTTCTTAAATATGCTTTGAAAAAAACTTTGACCAATCTATCGTTACCAAACGTAATGACAGACACGATCACAAACTATCTTTAATCCGGTAAGGACGTTCAAACTACAGTTTTTAAATAATACAGCTCATTTATATTGTGATGAAGATAAAATATTAGCTTCATCCCACCCACATAAACTTTAAAAGGACGTGGGGATAAGATTGGCAACATGTATCAGCTTTACAAAGGACATCCGCCAGTTCTGTCAAATGATGCAAGAGAGAAATCTGTAATCTATTTCCGGTTTCGTTACAAGCATGAATTGGCTCAGATAAATTTGTTCACAGAAGAAATTCATAGTGAAAATTGGATAATAAAACCGATTCGATTTCACGATAAGATTAAATATGTTTAGTAAATCCAACATAAAACCATTTAATAACATCAGCCATGTCCTGTTGATGATGAGTAAAGGATGTAATCCTTTAATTAATAACTGGTCATTGCAGTATTTCAATTTGTGGCAGTCTTGTGAGAGTATCTTGCATTCAGCCAAGTTACATAACACTACAAAATGTAAAGTGGTAAAAAAAAACTATAAATAAGTTAAAATTAGAAAGCAGTGACTGATATTATTGCACATTACAATGACCTTTTTATTGCACAATATCAATTAATGGGATTTTCAATGGATGTGTGGCTATCTATGTATGAAGTGGGGGTTAATGAACAATCCTTTGTCCTGTTTTTACAACCCCAGACAAGTCTCCCGTTTTCCAGTGGTGCATTCATAGCACACTGCAGTTCGGAAAAATGATGCTATCTGTTGTGCTCCTGTAAATGTTGGTGAGCAGATGTGAGGCAGGTCATCCCTCTAGCTTCTACAGGAAAAATAGTCTCCTCTGGGGATCTCTTCACCAGGCTGGAGGTGTTCAGTGTCCATGTCAAATCCTCCGTGCTGTACACTCCTAAGAATTTGATGAAGCTCACGCTTTCCACCGTCTCCCCATTGATGGTGAGTAAGGAATTTGAGGCCCTTTTTCGTTTTAAAAGATCTAAGATGACCTCCTTCGTCAGATATGCTCAGATACCACTCACCATAGATGTTGGGCCTGTGGGTCTAAAGCGAAGCTCATTATTGTGTGCAGTGAGTCCCATTTTGGTGTTGTCCTCTGCAAACTTAACTATGATGTTGGAGGAATGGATGGGAAACAGTTTTGTGTGGAAAAAAGTGAATTATTATTATTATAATTATTTTCATTTATTTATCATATTTAACCTATTTTTATTTTTATTTATTTCACTTAACTGCAAATAATCAGAAACTAGTAGAATCTGAAAAAAGGTCAGATTATGTTTATTTTTATAACTAGAGATTCAATGGACACACATGCAGACACTCAGCACAGGGAGGGTTAAAGGAGAAAGGTTTATTTGATATCATAGAGTTGCTCACTTTAAAACAACCACATCACATTGAGAAACAAGAGAATGGAAAATAAAAGAGAAATAAAGACAGAATAAGTATATTAGCTCATACAAGTCTTTTCATGGTTGTTTTCTTCTGACCTGGGAGCAGAGGGTGAGGGATGGGGAGGACAACGTTGGCTGCAGAGCGTCAACGCACAAGCCACTGCTCATCCAGTCATCAGGTCAGAGGTTAGAAAAAAAAGTTTCTCTGAGTTTTATGTACAAACAGCAGCCCAGAAAGCACAATGCATTCATCTTGTGGCACAACTGGAAACCTTCTCATAAATCTGATCATGATTTTTATCAGTTAAATCAAAAGTCTTTCACAGACTTCAATTAAGAAAGATGCTGACTTAAGACATTTCAAATTTAGCTGACTTAAAGAAAATATAATGCATCACCGATGGTAAAGACAGCACAGAAAGTTTGTCCAGAGCTCAGTTTATTCAAATGCCTGTTATACAGTAGCTGCAGTGCTTGGCTGTAGCCTCTTGTTGCTGCATATTACATGCAGGATTGGGAGTAATTTGTGCATTTGGAAACAGGCAGCAGAAGCAGCTGAGTTCCTCATACACCAGACTCCAGATTAGAAAAATAGCTCTTACAGCAGATCCATGACATACAAATCATGAGGGAACAATCAAAAAGATAACATTATAAAAGAGTCGATATACAAAAGGGGTTTTGTGAGAAATCTGCACAAAATCTGAAATGAGCAACGAGAGAGATTAGAAATGTAGATTTTCATTTCCCAAACTGTTTTTGTCAGTTTATGTTGAATCCAGCTCAAATGAGTGAAGTATGGAGGCAGTGGGCGGGTTATTCTGAAAGAAACAGAGGTAGCTTTGCCCTTTAATGATAAAGTTTGGATCCCAAATCATAAAAAAGTCCTTAAGGGAATTTATAAAAACAATCCAACCAAACATTTTGGTACCAATTGTCATATGTGGGTTTTAAAGTGATACCCCAAGCCACATATTTAATCTTTTCAGTCTTAATGTCTCAAGGAAATAATTTGAGTTTGCAAAGGTGCATTTTTACTTGTTTAGACCACTGGATGTCAGGTTTGGAATTAAATAAAAAGTACAAACACTCAATTTTACAGAAGGGTTGACTTGTCATTAACAGATAACTACTTTACTGAGAAATGATTATAGAATATAAATGCATTTAAAGAATTTTGCTGAAGAAAAGTAATCATTAAAGATTTAAAAGCAGGATTTGATGTCATGACAGTATTACAGATTATAACTTAAAATCATTACAAAGAAGTGGATGGCTGGAGTAGCACTTTAAACCCACAATTATTACATTCTACCACAAGGTGGCAGTGCGCACAAAGGGCTGATCAGGACAATAATGTAGCCTTGATTTGAAAAAGCAGAACACATGCCACACAAATTGAAAGACCTTTAGGTGCTTTCACAAAGGGCCATATAAGAGATGAGTCTTAAAATGTACCCAAGAATGTTTATGTTCATCTTGCAACCTCTTTAAAGGAACTTTTAGCTCTGGACTGAAGCATTTGGCTGAAGGAGGACTTGCCTTTGCAGGAGTTTTGGTCACACTGACCTTGGCCCATCCAATCTTGCTATAAACAAAGGGGCACCAGGGCCAAAGTGGCGCCTGTGGTCTGCTCTATCAGTACATCATTCCTCACCTGCTCATAAGATCTCACTAAATCACAAACTCCCTCTTTGTCCTCTGTTGTTCAAACCAGACCCTTTGGAGGTGAAGTAGCACAGAATGCTTTTCTCACTCAAATGTTCATGAAATTATGTATCAATCAGATGACAAAGCTCTCATCTTGTCACTATGACCCCAACCATTTCTTCATTTCTCTGAGTTCTTCCGATTTTAACCATTTTGACATAACACCAACTCTCTCCCCCATATCTTCCCTCAAAATGTTCTCGCTCTCTCTCTCTCTCAGTTAGACCCCCGACTGTTCTCCTCGATTTTGCTGGCCTCTGTGTCTTCCTCCTCCTCTTCCTCCTGAGCTGCTTCAATCTGCTTTGCTGTCTCTCTCACACTGGAAATCTGTTCAGTGGTTGCTGTCTCTTGATGACCTGAGGAGACAAAGTCTGGTGTAAAAATCAGCATTGAAATCATCAACTACCCATAGATGTTAGTGCAGCATGGGTTCATTCTGATGAAGAGCTGTAGAACTAATAAATAGATGTTTATTAGTGTTTGATCCTTGTCAGGTGTTGTGGCAATTAGATTAGTGCATGAGGGAGAAAGTTTAGCAAAGATTGCTTTGACTTTGTATCTTCTCTTTTTTTTTGCTGCAAGCACACTGAATTTAACAAGGGACTGTGTTTATTATTGCAAGTATTATAAGGTAAAATGCATACAGAAAGTTTTCATACTCTGTTAAATTTCTCTCCTTATATTTGTCACAAAGACTTCTATGTTTCTCAAAGGCGAGACATTTAGGGCCATCAACGGACTTCCCAGACCTGCCTGTCCTACAAACAGACTGATTAGAGGTGACAGGATCTTGGTCCAACAGGAAATCACCAACTCAATGGTCACCATGGAAATGGCAGAGCCTTACAGAACAACAGCCACCAATATCACTCCAACAGCTAATGCTTTACTGTCCAGGTGTAAGCCGTTCTTCACTCAAACGGGGCTTCTACGCTGTGTGATTTTGGGATGCCCCAGATGAAAGTTGATCAACAGGGAATTTGGAATTAAAAGGTTCAAAGACAATAGTCTTGCAATCAAAGAAAAGATTAGTCATGAACTGAAAGTAATTTTGTTTGTGCTGATGGACACAAAGTATGACTGTTATTAGTGGCATCCAGATGGACTTTAAAAGATTTCTTTAATATAGGCAGCCATTTTTGCAGAATAGGTAGAATTTATCCCCCATGCGAACCAGAGAAAGTATTTATGGATGTGTTGTTGTTTATGGGAACTCATGGATCCATAACCCAGGCCAGGTCATTTTTAATTAAGTATAAAAAGCACTGGGTCAGACAAGAGACATGTTTCATGTGTGTGACTTTATCACCTAACTCCAAACACAACCTTTTCACCCACTAAAGCTGATCATCACAGTTTCATTTAATGCTATAAAAGTGTATTTATCTAGGCTATTATTGAAATGCCTACATGCATGGAAAAAATATGCTCCAGGAAAGAAAAAATGGGCTATTCTTCTTATACAATACTCTCGGTCAGATTGTGTGTGGCCAGCACATATATTTATATACATAAGAAAGGCTGAGATCTCACAGGATCTGCATGACCCCCCCCCCC
>JAOXYM010000022.1:18889910-18916407 GCA_028567055.1 Leptatherina wallacei | reverse complement strand
CTTTTTCTTTGTAATTTTTTCCAGTTTTTCCTTTTTTTCCCTATAATTGTAAATAAATTCCAGCGTTAAGGGGTTAGATTAGTTTAAATCACAAAGTGCATGGGTTTGTTCAACAACTGACAGCATGACATGATAATGATGATGATGATGATGATGATGGAAACACTTCAGGTTGAACAGGGTTTAAAGAAAGGTTACAATATCACAATCTACATAGTTGGGAAGAACGTGTTTTCATTGTTAATAAGGTGGGAAAATACTGTAGGAGAATTGAGAATCCACACACACTTATAATAAAAAAATGTTGTGACTTCACCTTTACCTGATGATTGGACTGATCATCATCAGGAGATGCCTGTTCAGCTACTCTGAAGAGCGTAGCAGGTGTGGGCCTCCTGCGTCGGATCTATAAACAAACATACAAATATAAAGGGCAGCCATGAATAAATGAGTAGTTAAAATGGCTATCGCTGTATTATTAATAATTCTCAGTACACCAGCATATCAATCAAATGGAAAATCATTGACAGGCCATGCCGGTTAAAAGCACGATGAACTCTTGCTGACTTCATTAGTGCTGCTGCCGAGTTGACCGAAGGTGCAACAGCTGACGGCAGTTTCAGCACTCAGTACTTGTCAGGTCAAAACAATACTGTGGTCAGTTGGGCAGATCTAAATGCAATCAAACACGTTATGATGTAACAGATGTGCAAGTTCAATTGATGTTTAAACTTAACCTTTCATGCAATATGCCTTTGAAATGAATTATAGGTAAATATGATTCATCACGTTTGTGCATGCTATTATACCCTCACAAACAGGAAGTCAGTTGAACACAGTCTGAATAAACACCAGTCACACTTCAGTCTTCCTCTCCACCCCCCAAAAACCCCTCCTTGGAGACTGAGGTAAAGTAGCTACAGCTACATGAACTGTCGGTCTGCATTTCCCATTTAGCATTAACCACTACATACAGTAGACTTTCTGTCCCTAGAAACAAATGCCCAGCTGTGTAGCTCAAGAGGTCCAAAAAATCAAGAGCTTCCTGTGAGATTACACTCCTTTACAAGAGCCAACTGAGTCCATTTTAAATTTCTCTAAAAGTTAATTTCACTATGAAACAATTGCCCCCTTTAGAATCTAGAAGATGGCCTATCACGGTATATCCTGCATATGAGAAAGGAAAGTTGTGAAGCCACATTTTTCCAAACCCTATTAGTATTTTGGAGCTATCTCAGCATATTAAACTAGAATATGTATATAGGCTACAGTACTTTTCCTTCCACACAAACAACAGATAAAAATATGATCAAAACATGCATGACATCTTAAAACACAACCAAGACCACATAAGCAGTAGTTACCTGCATTTCAATCAACCTGTAAAATCCAAAATCACAAGTCAAATAAAATCAAAGAAATAAATCTGAAAAATTCTGTCATAAAAGTATATTTTAAGAATCGATTTAAAAGAAGTCACTGATGTATGACATTTGTTTTGCAGACAATTACTCGGTTAACTGAATAATTACCATAAAGTTATATGAACAGTAAATATCAGGGAATAAATGGGGACTGAAGGAGGAGCGAGATGGGCCGGTGTCCTGCAGGTTTTAGAAGTTTTCCTGCTGCTTCACACCCAATTCAGACTCAGTCTGCTAATAATCCATTGATTTGAGCCAGGTAAGTTGCAGCAGGGAAACTTCTAAAACCTGCAGGAAACTGGCCCTCGACGACCAGGATTGGGGATCCCTGTTTTAAGGAGTCTTACAACCATTGGGGATATCTGTAGCCTTGGTGAATGTCTGCCTCTCTTGTATTTTCAGTGCATGTTGCCGATACAACTTGCAGCATTGACACATCATCTGTGTATGAGTGTGCTCGCTCGGGGTGCTCAGGGCAGCAAATGAGCACACAAGAACACCAAGTCAACAGATAACTCAGCATGTCACAAATACAATCCTGATTTTCATCTTTGATTTCATCAAAAATCTATCTTGATGAAATGATTATTCGTCTGTGCAGGTCTGGGCCACAAGTCCTTCAAAAAAAGGACATATCTGTTGCTTGTTCATAGGCCTACCTTTAGATATGACTCATAATGGTAAACTGTAAAGTATGGCCCCTATGAGCCCCTATAAGTGTTTCCACATCAGAGCAGATGTCATTGTCAAGTCTGTGATTTAACCATTAAGAGCTCCCTTTTCAGACATGGGCTTCAGTGTGACATGGGACAGAGACCAACATATGTTTTCTCAGTAACATGAAAACTCTTGAATCATTGATTGTCATGGTTACAAGAACAATATGATAAAACTTTGTAATTTCCTGATCCCCTTAAGGCTGTAACATCACTTGGCCAGATGCTTGAAACCCAAAGTACTTGTTTAGAGATAACTGTTATGGATGCCATTCTTATCTTGAACATGGGGGTGATATGCAACCCCTAAAGTTCTTTTTATTTATTTTTTAAATGCAAGTGCTTTCTATATATTTCTGCAAGTGCATATGCCACATTACTGGGAGGTGGCTCATCTAAATGTTACAGTGGTGGTTTCTGAGGGGCATTTTTCTACATTTCTTTCACTGTGAGAAGCTCTTAACAACAGAAAATGAACACAACAGTTTCCACGAAGGAGCAAACACATAAGCCACCTTTCAAGCAAACAGGAATTAGCTGTTCTATACTCAGAAGAAAAGTTCTGGGTGGAGTATCACTTTACTGCCCTGAGCAGAGTATGTGAGGCCTTTATTCATGAAGAAAACCTTTCCCTCAGAGTGCAGTGCTTTGGCTCACATTGGCACAATTTTAAAGAATGAAAGGCTGCAAACATCAGAAAATAAAATCAGTGCAGAGGGATTGGCAGGTGAAACAAGGTACTGGTGTCCTCTATGGAAAAATCCAACCTTGGCCATGACATGAACCTATGCACTGCTGTTTACAGCACCACACAACATCATAGAAAGAGAGCTAAGTATCCTGGCTTAATTTTGGGTAGAACAGCTCCAAACAGAGAGTTGTGTTTGTTGTCCTTCTGTCTTGTTCAGCCAGGTGTGCGTCATCACAGTGAGGCGCGTGTTGCCAAAGCAGAGGCTTGTTGAGCAGCATGCTGGAAACCTCCGCCTGTCCAATCTGACAACACAGAGCAATCAACCATGGATTTCACCCGCATTTATGACACCAGACACGCACTTTAATCTCATCATGCAACTTCCAGCTTTCCTGTCGTTCCTGGATGTCACGCAGTATTTGTCTTTCTCTCATTCTTTTCTCATTTCCATCTCACTTGATCCTCTGCTTCCTCCATCTTGTTTACTTGCACATCCATTCTTCATTCCTTCGCAGTCACATTACCCTCATCTTTCCTTCTTCTTTCCATCACCCGAGTGCGTCACGGCTGCAATTCTGTTATTTCCCTTTTTCCTTGCAGAAATGTCCGGTCTTCAATTTCCTTGTATGCTCTCTTGAGTGACATGATGAATCTATTCAAGGCTACCTCTGACACCCTTTTGTCACCCCTGTGTCTCCCCTGAAAGGTGTGGAGGCCCAGGGCTTCATGCTGCTAAGAAGCCTGCTGATTCTGTTTGCCTGACACCTGCTACCTGCTTTGCAGAGCAACCTCAGGTGGTTTGTGTGCAACCCATAAGTGAGAGCAGACGCCAGATGTTGCCAAGATAAAAACCAACACCCAAGTGTTGTGGAATTAAAACTTTAAAACTGGGAAAAATGCATGTTTATTTGTTTTGTTTGTTTTTTTATCATCATATGTAGCATCAGGAGGGTTTAATGGGACAAGCTGTGAGGCAGATGTGAACATATTTTATCCATAATTTACTACAAAACTGAGATATTTGCTCTTACCGTTGGATTTTCAAAAATTACCATTCACTCATAAATCCACTTAATGGCTCAAAAGTGCTTCTCTTATATAAAGTGTCACTGAGAACAACTGTTGAATAATGAAAGCAGGAAAGGACTTGAGTCCACTGTCATTTAATCATAATTAATAATGGGAACAGTGAGATAAATGGAAAGTAAAATGATTGCGTGGGATAATTGAGGTCACAGAGGGGCATAATCTGATGATCCATTTACCTGAATGAGTGCTCACATGTAATGTGTGTGCATGTGTGTAAGTGATAGTCATCCTGATGCCATTTATTAATCTTTAAAAATGGAAAAACAGGAAAATGACAGCAGCCTGTAATAGAGTTTCTGAGATGCAACTTAGAATCATGGATTTGAAAAACGCGTTTGTCATATACGGTGATTCTCTCTTAGACTCTTGCTCACTGATGTTGACAGTGTTGGTGGTGACATTGTCGGTGCCAGATGACATAAACACAGTGACTCTAGTAATTTTCCAACATTAAAACCACCCCGCTCTGAGTTGCATAATGTCGTATGTGACTCCCTGAGTTATGGCAACACTGGAGCACAGCGTGTGAGATTACTCCAGCTACGCTTTATCCTTTGGTCCCCTCCCCCCTCTTCATCTCTAAACCCTCTTGCTCCCAATCTCTCGACCCCTCTGCGCCACTGGCAGCGATTGTTTTTGTACTGAGACTAGCTGCAGTGGGTTTGCTCTGAGCAAGAGGTTTCGGTGGCCTTCTTAGTGGTTCCACAGGTGCATACCTGCAGGCTTCCCCGGGAGACGGCGACATCTCAGTGGGATTTACAAAGACCTTTGGTCCAGATTAAAACATTTGCTCATGGATCGTGACTCAGAAAAAGGAGGTGCAGCTACTTATTAAAGCTGATGAGTGAATTTGAATAATGTGCTGACTGTGCATTGCCTAAGGAAACACAGACAGAAAAAAGGTCTGGATTACCTGAGACACAGCATTAACAATCATTTGGCAAAGCTTTTAAAAAAAAAAAAAATCATAATTAGAATAAAATATTTTCTTATATTTCCTGAATGATATACTTACTTTTACTCATTTTGAGTTTTTATATGTAAACCTCTGTAAAACCCCTTTCAAACTTTTAGATGAGCCACATAGATATAAACCTTTAATACAAGTTCTTCATTTATACATTAATCAACTGTAGTCTGGGGCAAAGGACAAGTAGCCAGAATCATTGAGTATCTTTGTCAGTGTGGACTCCAGGGTTCATGACTCACTGCTAACTGTTGACTTTGCATCTTTCTGACTGTGCACATGCAGTCTGTTTGTGTGTGTTGGCTCAGGTCTGTCTTGGTTAGCAGCCTGGGTGCAGATTGGCTGATATGGGTCTGGTCCCCAGAGGTCGTGTTCTAAGCTGGTGCTCTCATGCCAGACCTATAAAAAGCTTCTGCAGTAGGACGACATAAACTAGATCGGAGGCTTCTCTGGGGGTTCAGTGCGATGAGACAAAAAAGCTCTAAAATTCAGCACCGGAGCTCAGCAGCTATGGGAGGTCTGCTGCATAGATCTGACCTTGGCACAAAAGGCAGCACAGAAAGATAGATGGCTTTGATCTATTTTATCTGTTCACTACCATCGCTTGTGGCCAATAAAACACTCAATTACATCAGGTCCTTCTTATCAAAAAGTGCGTATGTGTCAAGTGTGAGATGGTGGGAATGTAATTCAGGTCCATAACATATGATGCTCCAACTCTTTGGAGGCACAAATCCATATCTTTCCTGATGGATGGATAGATATGGATTTGTGCAATATTGATTTGCAGTTATGGCATCTGTCCACATACAGGCCCTGACATTTGCACTTGTGTTTGCGCTTGATATAAAGAGTACTTAAAGGGGAACATACATTTCTGAAGTAACTTTTTGGAATCCATTTGACCAATTGAAGAGGTACTAGGTTGCCAAATGCCAACAAAAGAAGCTTAAACTTTTGCCCTGGTTTTGACTTCTTAATTCCTTTTCTGAGTTTTGCTCTTTGACTTAATCAGTCATATTTGGGTGAATGCAGACATCTTTATGGATTGATTTGTCCCTAAATTCTCCAAGTTTCCTTTACTGATCAAAGCTGACTTAATTTGACTCCCCTCTAACATTTATCATTGTTTTCATTTTTGCCCTCAACATCACAATTTCACTTGCAGTTGTAAGTCTTTAAACGGCTCCTCTGTGCAACCTCAGGTAAGTCTGCAGTACATTAAGTCCCTGATCCATTTCAGCCCTGCCCATTTCTGGGTTAAAAGAGCAGTTTTGTTCCATCTGTGCTGCTGTGATCTTTAGCTAGATTAAGCTTTAAAGAGCAACTCAATTAAAAAAAGTCATGATATCAACCTTTTCCCGTGAACCAAGCCCCCCAGCGGATCTCTTAAAATGAAGTGGCAGCCTCATGTGGTGCTCTAAATGCAGTCTCACAATGAGTTCAATAAAACAGCGAGGTGAAAAATAATCTTGTTTTTTTTTCGGTTTAGGAATTTGTAATGCATAGAAATGCCAAACTTCTAATATATCTGAGGATTAACGAGTCAAAAGATGTTCGATATAATTTTCTTTTACCCTCTCTTTTTCATTGAAATTCATAGAACGCAATTACAAGTATTGCATTTCTTATCTGGTTAGTGAAAACTGCACCAAATTTATTTCCAATTCCTTTCAGAGACAGACTCAACCAAACATCACCTTCACAAATTGACATCATCATCTCTGTCTGGTAGTTTGTGAGCATATACACCCTGTTTTTTTGCTTTGGTCAGAGAACTGGACACACTATCCGCTGCAGTCTGTACAGAGCCAATAATACCACCAGGCCACCCTGCCCCCTCTGAAAGAAGTTGGCAGTTTTCACAAAGTGTAACTAGCAAAGAGCAGTGATCAGATATTCTTATGGCTACCGGCTCTGCTAGACAGATTCAGGTTATATCCATTCATCATCACACAGTGCTTCCAGGCAGCTTCAACAAGGTTTCCCTGCGTAACCACTGCTTGTTGAGTTTCCAGCTTTTTTTCAGAGTCAAGGACATTTCTGCACAAATGCCAACCACAAAAGTAGGTCCATACACGGTGGGTTTGTTCCTATCAAAAATTATGGCATCACTGAACTACCACAAGTCAGAGAAGCTTTTGTATGTTGCTTTTCACCCTCCACATAACAGTTTTGCTGGAACCTTTGGCCTCACCACTGGCTAACTAGACAAATAGATGGGCCGCAGATAGCAGCTGGAGGGGCTCTCCAACGACCCCCAAATAGAAGATGTAATTATGCTGCACCTACAGGCAGAATGATATCATACTCAGAAACCCCCCCCCCACTTCATTACACTCTTCTTCTCTGTCTCATAACCCGCCCCCCCGAGCATTTATGAAATTAGCTGGTGATAGCTGTTTGGCCTGTTGTTTCAGAGGCTGTTGGAGGAAAGATTTACCGTCACAGCAATGTGCCACTGGCTGGTGAGTGACAGGAAGCCTCCTGCCAGGCCACAGTGCACAACAGGGGAGGGGAAGTGCCAATCAGAGCGTTCCTAGAGATGATGGCATGGCTAACAGCCTGTGATGGCTTAGATAATTTCGCTTTTCTTGTCCGTGCACTCAGGTTAAATGGTATTGAATATTGTTGTTGAAACAGAGTCGTTCCAGAGGTCAACAGGCAGGCACAAACAGAGGCCAGAGTGGCTATAGTTACTCATCTACAACGTCATGTGTACCCACAGGTGATAAAAGACAAAAAAGGTTTATGTTGATAGTTGCTATGCAGCTCACTTCTCTCGTCTGGATGCAAAAAGCTCCCAATGGCAAGGTTTCAACATCATTTTTAGTTAATAATGATTTGTTTGTGGTCATTTTAAATGATTTTCAATTTATAATCAATTAATAATGTGCATGAAGTAACTTAATCCCCAAGAATGTCAAAGTTGACCTGGTGTGTCCCTGTGCAAGCTCATTAAGCTCCAGACAGATAAACGTTGGAGGGGGGGGGGAGCCTCAAATGTCAGAGATTACAACTCACACTTTGGCAATAACATAATGCCATGTCTTCTCAGTGTTGATGAAACAGGGATTGAGACCAATCCCATTTGTCGTGAGTCATGCTTCAGTGCTCCTCTCAATATGCCTACATCAATATGAGCATCATGTGGATCTTTAATGAGCAAAGGGACTCCAACTACAGTTGTTGATTCTGAGAGTAAAATCAGGAGGGAGGTTTCCCGAACGGCCAGTCTCATTATTATTATTATTATTATTATTACTCCAAACGCAGATGTGGTTGACAGCAGCAGCCTGCCCTCTCAGCCGCTGGTAAGCACAAACTGGATCAATGATCTACCGCTAGGAGATGGAAGAGGATGAACAGAAGGAGGAGATGGAGGAAAGTGGAGCAGGAACCACAAGAAACGAATTCCAGATAAAGGTGCAGCGTGCAGGACTGGTTGGTAATAAGCCTCTGCATAGAATTAAATTAAGATGTCATATGTTGTCCAGTCGGAAACGATAAGTCTATTCCACTTGCATTCAATGTGCGATCAGATCCTGACAGAGCTGTAGCCAACATGCTGACGTCTGACAGCATTTAGTGACAAGTCAGCTCCTGTTCAGCTACAAATCTTGACCAGCTTTCACCCCACACACACACACACTTCTATCCCTGCTGTGCCATCTAATCCTCTTCTTCTCTCATCACAGATATAGCTATTGTTTGTTGCAGTGGACGAGGTCAGAAGATTAGAAAGTACACAAATTGAAATTGTGAGATGTACTGTCTTGCCATGAACACAGTCTGACTTGGTTTGGCAAAGCACTGCAGGCCTTAGTCAGGCTTTGTGGTGAGCAGCAAGCATTTTGGCACATTTTCAGCCCACTGTGTACAGTGTAAGCAGGTGAGTAGTCATTCCACACATGCTCAATGTTTATGTTTTTTAACTGTTTACACATTACACGTCCTTGTACACAGAAGCCAAGAAGAAGATGATGATAGATTGCTTGACGGAAACAGGATATGATTTTTACAGTAGCTTATATTAAAAATGAATCAACAGGATAAAACCTAGCTCGTACAGAAGCTGCAACATTAATTAAAGCGGAAAAAAGCATGAAAGGAAACTTTCATGAGCCAAGAGCATTTTCTTCCAAAGTCATTAACAAATCGAAATGCCTGGACCGTCAAAAGCAGGAAGGAACAAACAAGCACATAGCCCACAGTGGACAGACAGCCATTGATTGTGTCCAAACTGCAATCACAAAATGTGGTTTTATAATTTCCTCCCCAATTAGTTTTTGCCACTTCAAAGATCAACAAACTGCTGTGGGCTTTATGAAACTTTACAAGGAACATAAAAAATAATTTTCATAAATTCAACGGATTGCGTCATTGGGCAAATTGAGTCAGAGCACAACAGTGACATTCCAACCGGTCCACGTGTAAGGAAAGATCACTGCATTCTGTCGTCCAGCGGCAGCACGCTTTGCACCGTCTGACAACATGTTCTTTCTGGGAGTGCCTGTTGACAGTCCCCCAGACTGCTTATGTTTACCCACAAACACTTGCTGCATCAAAGGTCGCTGATGTTTAACTCAGAGGTTTGACGGGGGAGAGTGATGTCAGGGTTGGAGTGGTGCTGGTAGTGAGTTTACTGTGCAGGAGGAGGGATATAGTGGGGAGAGTTGGCAAAGAGATGAGGAACTTGAAGCACATCCTCTATAAAAAAAACTTTTATGGCTGGTTTTCTTGTTGGAAGCCTTCCTTCTTCTTTAACACTTTCGTTGAGTTTCTTCTCAGTTTCAAAGGATCAAAAAGAGCTGACAAGATCATGTGGGTCGAAGGAGGAAAAACCATAGAGCTGGGGTGTTCACCTCCGGTCCTCGAGAGCCACAGTCCTGCAGGTTTTTGATGTTTCCCTGCTCCAACATGCCTAACTCAAATGAATGAGTCATTGTGTAGAACTTCATCAGCTGTTGGATCCGTTATATTTGAGTCAGGTGTGTTGGTGCAGGGAAACAATGAAAACCTGCAAGACAACAGTCCTCGATGACTGACTTTGGACACCCTTACCATAGAGGGACATCCCCGCAAAAGCCGACTTTAAGCACTGAAACATGACTGCGTCATGACCCTAATCTGCCCATAATGCACATAACTCTACATCACTTGATAAACATGCAGGATTGGGATATCAGTGATAATAAACGCAGCATTGTATCATTGTTGGTTCTGATCTCTGCATGTGCAAAATATCTATTTGGACAATTTGTTTATATAGAGGATTTAAAGAAGATACTTTAATGTGCAGGGCAGATGTCCAGGGTACAACACTGGAGGACAAAGAAAAATGACATGACATTCTACGAAAAAAAACGAGCAATTGATTCAAGTCCCGGGACCAGAATTTCTATTTTTGTGTGCATGTGTGTAAAATGTTAACATCTGGGAATGCAAAATCATCACATGAAATATGTGCTTCTTTCTTTTAAAAACTGTTTTGAACTGTTTGAAATTCATTTTATTTCTAATTCAGTCTAATTTTTTTGATCCGTTCATTCATTCCCTTTTTTCCATCAAACCATCCCGCCAGTCTTCTTTTTTTTTTCACTTGGACATCTGGTTAATATGTTCAACAATTTTGCATATTTAGCCAAGTGGAAAGAACACCGCAACCACAAATCCAGGTAAAGGATTATTTTAAATCACCATTCACTTTAAAACAAGAATAGTTCGGACAGGACTTGAACATGGTTAGAAGAAATCCGTGCATCTCCTTTTACCAACCATTAAACAGCCAAAATCTGGACTTTGTGTCCTTTTAAATGTGGTACAGCACACTGTGTTCCTCCATGAAGTTGTTTTCATGCCTGGTAGCCCCAGAAAACAGTAGACACAAATAAATAGATTAAGTATTTTTATGACTTTTTCACATTTAGCTGTGGGACTGAGTTAATCACACACATGATATCTGGACACGATTCAATATTAGTTTTCACACTTAAGCTTAAATTCTGTTTTCACTCACTGATTTTACACCATATGGGCAATAAAACTATATGGTTGCAGTTGGAAAAATATTAGGGTTTGCCTTTAATTACAGCTCCTCCTACAGCTTCTATCACTTCTTTTTCTGGCTTATCAGGTGAATTCTCGCCATATACTGTATGCAAAAGAGAGCAATGTGATACTGGCAGGAAAAGGAAGCCTCAAATGAAATTAATCGCTTTGAAAGTTGTGATGGGTGTTAAAATATTGAAATGTTCAATTCATTTGCTTCTGTGTGAAGACTGTGATTTGCATCTCATGCCTACTTCATGTTTTATAATTAAGACTGGGCTTGTTGACAAAAGGAGCTGTTGGAATCTACAGAATCCCAGTTGGGGCCTGGGGAACAACCTCTAATTGGGAAAAAGAGGGTTTACACAATGATATAATCTAAGAATGAGTGAAACAAATCATCTGGGTGGGAAAATTTCACTTCATGTCTAAAATATGAATCAAAGGATGCTTTGAACTGTGGATAAAATGAGCTGGGGAGGTTTTAGTGGTTGGAAAGACACAGTGAAATCAGATTGATTAAAATGACATGAATATTACTAATTAAAATGGTATTTTGAATTTCAAGATCTATTTTTTTATATTCTAAATGAAACTTGCCAAATCAATTTATCTTCACGTAATAAAGCACACTGTAAGCTATAAATATCTCAAAATTTTGTTTAATTAAACCATGAAAAGATACGGTGTTGCAGTTGTTTCCCCTCTATTTAGGGCAAATCTCACACAAATTAAACTAATAAATATTGTTTTACACTTAACATTCACCAACAGGTGGTAAGATTATCATATACGTCTCTGGGATGTACAAACAGCTGCTGTTTTCTCTGGGTATGTGCAACATTTTACTGAGTGGGAGGTATGGAAATGTCTCACCGCACTGCCAAAAAGCATTCACGCATGTATATCCCCAAACACAGCATTGTTGTAAACAACCTTTCTGACAGACAAAACTGTCCATTAAAGTTGACCTTTTAGATGTGAGAGAGCTTTTGGTGACATAGTTGTGCAGCCTGTCTCCATAGAAACAAGGTTTCTGCAGTTCAGCCGATAGTGGTTTTGGGATTTAAATGCCATCAGAAAGAACATTAAGGAGTTACCGCTTGTGAAATGAGTCCAAAAGAATGGTATAGTCATTGCAACTCATTAAGAAAGACGGACTTGTGGGCGACAGTAATTGCTTTGGGAGGGGAAGGGAATAAAATGAGTGTTTTAACCGTTACCCCTGCCCACCCACTCGTCCCTGGAGAATCCCATCCGCCTCAAGTAGATGCTATCTGCTTTTAAACACACACAAACACATCCTCTCCTGAATGCTCCTTCTGTTACCCATACTCCCCCTTCAACGCATTTGTTGATTTGTTGCAACAATTAGCATTCTATCTACCTGCATACACGATGCAACCACAGATCAACAACATGCTTTTTGTTTTTGTGCTACTAAAACATTTGCAAGACATGGATGCAGCTCCACGCTCAACGCATGCCGAAAGGTTTCAGTGCACATTATACTTGTGTAAAGTAAAGTTCAAGGCCAGGATTCTGGAGGAAATCCAATCAAGGAATCTAAAAATAGGTGATCTCTGTTTGATCATATGGTGATCGAGCAATAAGGTCCACCCCAGCAGAGACGGAAGTGAGAAAATCTTTCGTTTTTTTTAAGAAAAAAAATGTAGCACATATGGTAGATTGATATCCTGTGGTTACTTGGAAGTGATGATAGAGCTCAGAGCGCAGTGACAGGGCATGAGGTTGTGTTATGTTAGTGAAGGTCTCCAAGCATTGCAGAACTATTTGATTTTAGCACGTTTTTTTAGTCCGTAAACAAAAATATGAGACAAGGTTGAAAAAATATACAATGAGAATAGTCATAATAACTAGAAAACTTGAAGAAAAAGAATAAGGATCATCTAGAAAGTCAGAATGTGATGATCAACAGGGAAGTGACAGGACTCGATGGCACCACTCTTGCTTATTAAATGCAAGCTGTAAGAATAAGGACAGTCGATGAGGGAGATGACCCCAGACAGGTGAACCCAGCAGTCAGGTGTCTTTGCCTCTCTGCCTTCCTTCATATAGCACAACTTACTTTCACAGTCCCACCCCACCTCTCAGGAGAAATGAGCCATTGGCCTCGATCTTCCTTGATACTAAACTACTTTGGCCCACTTATCCCTGATCTAAAATAAGAGCCACCAGCATTACAGCCAAAATGAGAGATCAGTGATGTCTTATAAAGAAAAAATTACCATAAACCTCTCACAGAAAGATACCGGCCACGCTGAGTTGGTAAGATACTTATGTAAGTGACAAAATGCCAAAGACAAAAAAAAGTAAGATGGGAGTTAAGTGACAAAGTAAGTGTCAAGGGATTATTACTGCAGTTGCAGATACGAATAAGCAAGATAATAACTTTCGTGTGAATGTCACATCGCTAAAACATGTCAAGATGAGAGGGCATAAACTTATGAGGAAACAGAAGGAAGTGTCATCAGAATGTCTCAACAGTGTGGTAGAGTTACCTGTCATATTCAGCTCTGTATGAAAAACCTGGTTAGAGTTGTTTTTTCTTTTAAAAAAAGACAGGGTGATGCAGACAGCAGCTGTTCTTAAGTGGGAAAGTAATGGCAAAGCACTTTACAAACAATTCAATCCCTTCCCTCTTATGAAAAGATAGTAAGTCGGGAGAAAATTCACTAAATCACACAATCAAGTTAGAGTTAAAAGCTTGAACAGAGCTGTGATCTGTTCTTATGGCTCAAACAGTAATCTATGCAATGCCTGCTTACCATCTCCACTTGCCGGGGATCCAGGTTGGTGGGTGCAGAGGCTGGCACAGCAAATTGGATCTTCTTCCTCTCCTTGGGCTCCCCCTCGACCTCGGTCGACATGGAGGGCTCCATGGCTCTGGATCCTGGGGGTCTGACTCCCAGCGGAGAGAAGAGGACGCTTCCGAAAATGTCTATACCCTCCCTGGAGGAATCTCCCACTGCTGGGTAGTCCCACTCCTGAAGACTTCTGTCTCCTGCCTCACCTCTTTACTACCAGACTTCTTTTACTAACTAAAGACTTTTTCACCTCCTGTCCACTTTACCTCTCCAGCAGCTGTTAATATTCTCCTCTACCTCTCTATTCTTTTTTTTCTATCTGTCTCTCTGTGCACCCTCCTAAAACCTGTGTGCAGGAGTGACTGAGGCATGTCCTCAGATCTGGCTGTGAGGGAGAGAGGTGGGAGGAGACAAGAGATGGGGAGGGGTCAGAACAAATAGGGGAGGAGAGAAAGTGGGAGTGGACTTGGAGCTGCTGTGTTTTTATTTTTTATTTTTTTTACCTATCTAAGCTGAAGTTGATTTGTAATCAGAAAAAATTATAATCTCATCACATCAGCTGAGCCTCTTTTGGCCTCTATTTGTGAATGAGAGATTTGTGCAGAGAGGGGGAGGGAGCAGAGGGAACAGAGGGAGCAGAGAGCTATAAACAAGAGGAAAATGATGCGGATGTAGAGGGAATGTACATGGGGGGTAGAGCAGCTGATCCTACTGGCATCACTTGATCTGTAGCCTGTGTTGTACATGATGGTGTCAGCAAAAGCATAATCATCGTCACAGAGATCTGCACGAGCTATCTTCTGATCAAAAATATGATTAAAATATAATTTTTTTAAGGAAATCAATAAAATTCGTGCCCAAAAATGTCTTTTTTCTTTCTGGTAAAAATATGAAAAAGAGGAACAATCTTCTACTCAGATGAAAAATAAAGAGATTTTATTTCATGCAGACTGCTGTTGGTGACATACAGCGCTACTTTCTGGGCCTTGCTGTTATTTCTCTCGCATGGCAAAGGGATTTGGACAGTGGAGAGCTGTGGATTTGGCCTGAGGGCAGAGTTGAGCTTTGACAGTGGTTGGAATGAAGGCGATTGATATAGTGATAGCAGAGGAGGAGGAGAAATAGGAATATGCGGCTAGAGGGGTTTGTGGGCAGAATATGGAAGGTCAAGGTAGATATGGTGTTCTGGGACTGCATCCACCATTTACAGAGTCCAGAATAAAGAGCCGTCTGAATGTTTATCCCGCCGGTTAGAGCAATCTAAACATACCATAATGTTATTTTTTCACTGTTTGCATGCAGGAGTAAATGAGGAGGATTGATTTTTCAAGCGTACTTGACTAAACAAAGCCCTTCCTGTCCAAAGAATCTCTACACACCTGCAAACAGCAGCTCTTTGTTGCCATTGGTTTATAAAAAGCTTGACCTTTTTCAGACAAAATACAGACAAAGTAGTTGCTGAATGTCTGAATAGATTAAACCCTTTTCAGCCACTCGCTGCCATTTGATTTCGCTCCACACTGGTTGCATAACATGTAGTGTGATCAGCGAGAATTGCGCAATTTTTCATGAGGAATGTGTAACAGGCTCTATGTTAGAGTTCAGCTCACGACAAGCTTCAGAAAACCTGCATTTAATGAAACTAGAGATTGAGTAATATTTGTCAAATGTGAAGGCAATGATTAAAAGGAAGATTTGTTATAGGCTGGCCAAAACAGTAAGTAAAGAGAAGTCTTTTGTATTGATTACGGAGGAAATGAGTTTTACCACTTTGCTTAAATCTTGGGTTTTTCCTTGAGCACATTCAACACTAAAAATAAGGGAACACTTTCAATCATTTCAAAGAAAGAGGGAAATATATACCCACCTTGACTATTTCACAGTCCATCTGTTTTTCAAATTTTTTTTTCTTTTTTTTAAAAAGGAGCATCTTGGCTCAAAATTGTACAATTCTTGCTTCAGCATTAAACAAATGACCCATGCAGCTACTGACTTGACATGAAAGTGGCCTCAACTGACTTTATACCTCTAGCTGATCCAACTCACTCTCCTATTGCATCCTCATGTTCACATTATATTATAAAATGCTTGTGAAAGCAGCCCGTTGAATATGAAACGAGTTAGAGTATCACTTTGCTTTGCAGCCAGCTGCTTTTATCGGTAATCACATGCTTCATCCTGCCCTTTTTCTCTTGGTGCTTGTAGATGCTTGTAATTAGATTATATGTGAGGTTTCTATGTGAATAAAAGTTTTGCTTCTTTTCAGATATTTTTTTCTGTTTGCATATCTTCCCATTCATAGTCAACACAAATTGGCACAAAAACTCGCCACGCTACCGGCAATATTTTTACATGGATGCCTATCCAAGTACATGACATCTTTTATCCATGAACAAAGTCATGTTCTATCACAGGACTTGTGATTTTATCGAAGGTTATGTGAAAGAACTGTAACAAAGATATGAGAAAGAGCTCTGGCCACAGATAAAAGATGTAAAATCAGATAGCAGGCTTCAGAAAACAACATCCATTTATCATGGTCCCGTCCTCCTCTTTCTTCATAAATGTAATAACATTTTAGAGAATTACTTTAAAGTAAAAATCTATTACGATTAAAAAAAAGAGACATATTGAAAGGAAAGAGTCAAAGAGGGGAATCTATTTTATGATTATGTGAAAAGGCTTAATGTCCCAGCTGACCCTGAATGTAACAGCAGGCAGTTTTGTTTATTTCTAGTTATGAACAATTTCATATTCACTGCAAAATATATTCTTTCTAGCTTCATTAGAATAATTTAATTAGTACTGTAGAGTATGGTGTGTAGACCCCAGTGAGCAAACCAAGATGTGAAAAGCTAAGATAAGAAAAAAGAGACCAAGGAACAAACAGACTGAAAAACCAAGCGGCATACAAGCACAATAAAGATAAACAGGATGATCAGCTGAAACAACAAAAGATGGTTCAGTGAGCAAATATGGAATTAAAACCTATAATCAACTTGTAATAACAATGAAAATATTAATAGTACGCAATGACCTGTTATCTTGTTTTAAAGTAAGATTTAAAAAATGTCATGGAGTTAACTGTGAAACATCACTCAACCTGTTCACTAAAGGTTGACTGAGAACAGAGACATGATGCATAATACATACCGGCTGGATTAAAGCTCCAGAAAATCAGATTTAGGCCACTGGTAAATCAGGTTTTTAACATTTCAGACAACACATTCTGCTTTTTGGACAAATTTTACAATATTTACTCCTGTGAGCTGCTCTGCCCTGTCAGCTCACCGTCATCTGCTCTCTGAAACTCTGACAGGCAACATTATGTCAAAGCAACAAACAGTGAAAAATGTATGAAATGTTGCAAACAAGACCATCATCCCCTCCTTTGGCTGTGTGGATTACAAGAGACGCAAATTGTCAGGTAAGCTTTCAAATCTATTACACAAACATGTCAGAGCAGCCAGGCATTGTAAAATCCCTGGGCCGTCTGTCATATTAACTAAATTACTCCACACTGCTGACACACTGACAAGTACAAATTGCTCTAATTAGAAATCAAATGGATATTTTTTTTTCTCCTTTTTTTCCTGCACAAAGGGATTAACAAACAGTAGCTGATCTTGACATCTGAAATGACCTGATTCTGGGCTTTTTGGTTGATTTGTTAATATTTGATCTGCTATTTTAAGCGACACTGTTACATAACAACTTCAAGTCCACTTGCAATATGTTTGTTGGTCTGAATACCCCTGGGGATGTGTTTGTTTTCTACCTCTAATTAAGTTGGATATGTCACTTGCTCTCGTGACGCTTGCTATTCACAGATAGAGGCTAGACCCATCTATATGCAGACCCACATGTTTCCGCCTCTATTTTTACTGCGCCTTGCTGTGTTTATACATTTTGCTTCAGCCATGTCAATAAATCACTGATTTGGCAGAACCAAAAGGAAGACCTGCTGAAGATAGATCATACTTGCAGCCCGAGAACAGCAAGCTTGATAATCACTCCGGCAGCAAGTAGGAACAAGCTGTACAAAACGTGTGACATGTGTACTATACACTCCCTCAGACACACACACATTCACACACACTGGAGACGCTCCAAGCCAGCTCCAAACACAGATTGGAAAAAAAGTGTGTAATTCTATCTTGTCCTAAACAGAGCATCTTGTACCATGTGACAGTCTGGGGAGTGAGAGCTGACAAAAAACCTTCCTGTTATGAAAGCATTTCACACACTCCCTACAGATGATACCTGAGTAGCAATAAAGACCAGGTGCATTCTGGGTATGCATTCTGAATAGGAGAACTGAGAACTGTATCATAAGAAAGCTAAGTTTAAACAGCTAGGATTGAAGGAAATACCATCATTACTGTCCAGTCAACTCATTTCTCTCTCCCTGCCAGGACCTCTAACAGCTGATTCCTTCACAGAGGGTTACAGGGATGAACATCTCCACAAAATGTGAAATGTTCCGTTAAACAGGATCACAGAGAAGCTTTGTGCCAGTGTAACAGGTGGTATCTCTGTAGAGAGGCACAGAGAGACACACAGCCCGTTAGTCAGCTCTTTACTTGAGTCCTCACTCATCCACCTCCATCCAATTATGTAACATACCATCAGACAATAAATAGGTTGTTTTCGCATGAACAGCTTTAGACAGGTACACCTGGGAAAGTTGAACCTCCCAGTAGACTCATCACCAACTTTATGTTGCAAATGTGGCTGGTTCCAGATGCAAGTTCGCCATCTGCTGGTCTACTGGCATAACTGCAAGTTGCAACAAAGTTATTTGTCCTGAAAGGCTTTTTTTTTTTCAATTCTTTTTTTTTTTCAAATGAATTTTCTTTCTGTCTATTTTTTTTGTTTGTTTGCTTAGTTTAAGGATCAGGTTTTCTGATGATTTTTTCCCCAACCCACTGCATATCCACGAGGAAGCTGTGGCAGAAAGTGGTGCACAACCTCCTGAACGTGTGCCATAAATCTGATGATTACAAAGGAAATAATTTGTTTATTTCATCCAGGGTAGGTCCAGTGAAATCCAGTTGCTGGCTTGTGACGCGGTGCCATAAAGTGAAATGCTGCTGTGAAATGATGCAGCGTCCTGGGGTAAAAAGTGCAGTTTCTCAGTCTGGGAAGTTGCAAGACAATAATGGCCTCAGGAATGTGCATGATGAATGAATGAGTCAGAAACACACACTTATAAGGTCAGAAAGTTACATAGTGCTACTTTAAATACAAATATATCTACCTTTAAATTTGTTCATTTCTACATTGCAAACTGTATAAAACTGAATTAAGTTTTGTTAAAACTTAAGTAATGTTCATGCATTGATCCAGATTTTTGTGTTTTTTATTTTATTATACAAGTTAAGTTGTTCTTGTATTTGACGTTTTCTGGTTTTTGGTTAATTAATCCCATAATTCAGGTTAGCAGCGCTGGATATGTTGCATCTCACAGTCACACTCACAGATTTCCCTCCTTTATGAGTCCAAAGACACATTTAACCAACAATTCTGTCTTTGCTGATTTGAAATTAGAATGGAACTTTTTCTTTTCTTTTTTTTTTTTCACAGTAATAATTTGTTATTTATCAATGACGGCTTGTTTCCTCTACACTTACTTGGATGACTGAAACAAGTTCTGGAAATGTTCTTTTCTCTTGACAGACCAACAAAGCAGCAGATCAGTTTACAAGAAGTTTGGTGGGATAATTCAGTTTCACCTTATTCACAGATATGTGTGCAATGTCAGTAAAAAAAAAAACAGAAAAAAAAAAACAGTGAAAAGTAGTGATACATTTAACAAGAAAAAGGAAGGAAGTTGTCTAACTCGATAATACTCCAGCTCCTCTGACTATATTAGGTAAGCATACAATAACAGAGATATGGTGTTGCGTTTTCTGTTGCATGAATGTAACTTGTGTTGGTGTAATATGAGAGTTGTTTTTTCTAGTGTATTTTGGATCGTCATAGCAGCTCAATAACAGACAAAAAAGAAACTACAACACTGCTAGAGGCAAAAGAAATAAGGATGCCCTTTATCAATACATTCCAGCAGATGGCAGCCTTTTGTCACATTTGACTGCAAAAACCTCATCCCATGTTGGGAAAAAAGCTTTCCTATCACGTTGAAACTGAGACTTGGTTCTTATTTAGGATGGAAGCAAATCTAACAAGTCATTACAAGAGGACATAAACTAGTTGGTTAAATTCTTCTCAAGGTGGACGTAGAACCTTGTAAACTGATGGAAGCAGAAGGGAAATTTGCTGAAATGTGACTGAGAGAATGAAGTAAACGCTGAAGTGACACGAGATCATTGAAGAGGTAAGCACAGCTTAACAGTTTTAAAACTTTTATGTGGAGATTTCAGCATGTTAGCTAATGAAGTCAAGTATGTAAGAGAAGGAATGTCCCGTAATTGTTTATTATGATTATTGAGAAGAAAAGTAGGGTGGGTTGCTGGAGATGTAGCAGGTGGAAGACATGGTGAAGGCAGAGACAGAGGACAACATGGCAGTAGGGCAGTGATTTAATTAGCACCCTCTACCCCCTCCAGCCCTTCACTCATAGCATCAATAATGCATGGCCCCTTGTTTCCACTGCCATAATTAATCCTCTCTTACTATAATTAAAAGCCAAAAATCCCACAAGATGGTTCAGCTTGGCCAAGCAAGGGGTAGGGTTGGCACTGGAACTGATGAAAAACTCCAGAGCCTCCCGCTCACCCTGTGGACAGACAGATCGACACGTTGACATGTTGAGAGATCACCAGCTGACCAAACTCTGTCACAGACTTGGGGAACGAGGCATGAAGGCGAGCTGAAACACACTGAAAATGTGTCATCTCAATTTGAGAGACTGAACTGCTTCTTGAAATGTTCTGTCGTGCATTTGTGGATGAATGAGAAAGTGAGGAAAGAGCGAGCCCAGCACACATCTAGTAACCCCAGAAAGGAGGATGGATGTAGTGTATACACACACACAAACACACACATATATACATGCACACAGACACTTACAGAAGCATCTCGCTCCCAGAAGAGATTTGTCTCTGCTGCAGCCAAGCCAGACAAGAAGAAGAGGTGGAGCTTTCTGATGTTGCAATTAGGACCACACTGTCTGGGCGAGCAAACAAGAATGAATATTTTAGTCCGGAGATCTCAATGGGTACCTATGGTGGGGGCCTGGCACACGTACAGGCACACATTCAGACACCCACACACACATAGACAGATACAGTTTACCAAGGCTGCCAGAATTATTCACCTCCCAATCGCAGATGCCACAATTATCACATCAGTATCGCTGCGTAAATGATGCCAGCTGTTATGCTCATTGAACTATTGTACGAGGTTTACAGTATGAATATAAATATAAATCAATAGAAGTGGTCTCAGCCTGTAGTCGATGCTTCTCCCTTTGTGAAAATAGGTGCAATGAGCATACCAAGCTTGGCAACATGCCAGGAAGCAGCACAGTTGGAGGAGCAGAGGTCACCTCTCTGCCTTCATTTCTTCTCCTATGCCTCTACCTATAATGCCTCTCCTTCCACAACATGAAGCACTCACCTCACTCATTCTCCTCATCAGCATTTTTAAGCAGCCCCTCTCTCTCTGAAAGCTCTGCGGATGCAGATCTTCCTCACAGCACACATGCAAGACTGGTACAGTAGGAGACTCCCTCCGGTGTGGGATCATTGTGGATGCTCCACGCAGCCCTCCTCCTGCCCTGCCGTCCTCGGCCCCATCTCCACTTGATTTATCGCCCTAAAATACCACTGCACTAATTAGTCAAGTAATTAATTAATAGACATTTGCATTTGTGCATATGCAATTAGGGGGCTAGAGAGAGGAGAGTGCAGATGGGGTCCAGGAGTCTGGTGGGGGGTTGGAGGGTCCCTGAGCGTGTGTGTATGTGAGTGTTAGAGCCATGTTTTTCTGTGTGTACCATATCTCATTTTTGAGAGTTTTCACTTCTTCCAGGAAGACAAGTGAAGTGCAGGTCATCACCTCACATGTCTGACAGGGAGAGGAGGTGGAGGGGGGGACAAATGTGCAGAGGTGTGGCTTGATGACTTTGAAAAACTACTGTGTGTCATTTGACCACAGAAGAAGAGGAGTGATGGGGAATTTGATATCTTAAAGGGAAAGAAATTCAGTTTTGCATTTTGATTTCATGTTCTCAATCTATGGTAAATGGACTGTACTTGTATAGCGCTTTTCTAGTCATATGACCACTCAAAGCGCTTTGACACTACATGTTCATTCACCCAACACATTCGTACAGCACCTATATTTATACATACTTGGTGCTTCTCTAAGCATTCATACCCCCGATAGGCACATCGGGAGGCAACGTAGGGTTCAGTGTCTTACCCAAGGACACTTTGACATGTAGTCAGGGGAATCGAACTGCCAACCTCCTGTTTAGTAGACGACAGCTCTATCCACCTGAGCTACAGCCACCTATGGAAAAGCACAGCAGGTGGTCCTTGCTCAGACTAATCCGCATACAAACCAGATGTAAAGTCATAAATCCCAACAAGCTCTCCTCCAGTGTTTTGTTATCAGATCAAAGCCGCCCTGATTGGAGTCGCCTTGAGCCCAGTGGTGGCCAAAGCCATGCTGTTGACATTTAGCATTTATTTTGGCAAGGTGAGCTGAAGGTTGTTTGGAACTTGTTGAGAGGCAAATACCCCCCTGCCTCTTGATCACAGCTCTCGCAACCCCCCCTCTAGACAGTGCAGCTGAGGTAGAATAGGGCACTACTTTGGCTGCTGGTGGAGCTCGATGCCCCTCTGCACACACATGCTGACACAATCACTCCACCGTGGCTTGGGGTAGTGCCAGGTTATCATCCCCTAATCCCAAAAGGGATGAGACACATTAGTGAATGTGCAGCACCACGGCTTCCTACCCACAGCTGCCACACTCCTGGTGACCTCAGAGATGACCCTGCAACCTCCCAAACAGTCCCTGAGACACGTCTGTGGAGGAGACGTAGGGGTGATTCTGGTCCAAGGACATGATGAGCCTCTATCAGCTATTTCTCATCCTCCCTGTCCCTGTTCCCTCAACCCGGTGGGCCTCTTTGTGCCAACTTGGGCTTGGTGGTCATCAAGCTCATTTCTCCCACATTAACTTCACTAATGCCTCCTAAATAGAGAGATCTCTGTGCTGGGATAGACACAATGCAGCAAATCAGACAAACTGGAGAGACCAGGGATGCTGGTGGCAAGGAATGCTTGTATCTCTGCCTCTCATGTGCCAACATACCTCCTCCTAAATCCTGGGCACCTCTGCCAGCTCCAACCAGCATCAATTCCCTGTCATCCCTGCTACACCCCCTCTTCCTCCTCATTTTTCATACATCCCTAGTGGGCCTGCACACCTGGGTCTCACACTCTCACTGTGTACGCCTTTCTGATGCTCTCTCCTGCAGGCCCCCCTCACTCGGCATCACATGCGAAAAACACAAGCAGCATCTCTCAGACCCAGCAACCAGCGAAGGCTTGATTGTCACACACACACACACACACACACACGCAAACACCCTGTGTGTAGCATTCGTCTATGATATTATAGGTTTCAATCAGATTAATTTGAGGATCTGGCAAGTGGGTCATCTTCACCCAGTGTTAGGCCCACAAGAGTCAGAACAAATCACAATTGGTTTTGGTTGCCATTCCTCTGAATACATGGAAGCATAATTTGATCCAATTAAGTAAATAAATAAACAATATGCCTTCTGTTCCATGGCCTTAATGCACTTATAATGCATCCCCATCCCCCTCCCACTCAGGCATGAACCAAAGATGTGATGGAGGATAAACCGCAACTAAACCGTTTTACCCACTGTTCACTTGGTAAACAGTTAATTGCTGTAATTTTATAACAGGCTTACATTGTTTCTGGATTATCTTTCCACACTCAGAACCTCTACATGAGGATGATGGATTGCTTGTTTAGATTGACTCATATCAGCACCGGTCATTGCTTATTTACTGTATTGTCACTTAAACATATTTTAGACACCTCGTGGGGGACTTTAGGTTGATCCCTACTTCTACTGGGAGATAACATGCGTGATGTTATACATTGACCTTACCACTCTTACTTGTCTATATTTACATCTTTTAATAGCATCTTCCTCTGTGGTGAGTGCAGGGATATTTGTGCTTCATTTGTTGGCCATTAACTAGTGAGTTTGGCAGGTGAATAAGAAATTTGGATTTAAAAAGTGGCCTACATGTCTTGAAGCAGCAGCACAGGTCAACAATGATGAGTTTTGTTGTTCCTCCATTTTATTTTCTCCCTCTCTCTCTTCTGTTTTTCCTCCTTTTTCTGGCTGTGTGAGCGCTACCGCGGTGACAGATGGCGAAGCCCTCCTCCTTCTCCTCCTCCACCACCACCACCACCACCTCCACCTCCTCTCTCTCTCCTTCCCTCTTTCTCTCTGTGCGTCTCTCTTCCCCCGGGAGGGCAAATCTCTCCGAATGCGGGCGCATGTCAATCACCGGGCTCTCATGTGATGGCTCTTGCCGGTGACGTGCCAGCCATATGGGCGATGGCATCACAGCCGTTGCTGGTATGTAACCCCGTCCCCGGTAGCTCACGGTTGCCATACGCACACTCACTCTCACACACACACACATACACACATACATATACACGCACACGTTCTTACATGCTCACTTACTCCTTTGCACATATACACACAGACACGCCAAGACGCCCAGGCTGCCCTTGTTCGAGTGCGCGTGCCGGGAGAGAAGAAGAAGCACTGAACGAGCCATCAGAATCAGCGAAAGACAACCGCGCGCTTCCTGCACCTGTACGCAGAAGGAGAGCGGTGCTGAGCTCGCCCGTGCGTCCCTGAAGATGGTTTGAAAGTAAAGCGCGTTGGTTTTTCTTTTTTCCGCCTCCGATCCGCTGCGAAGAGCTCGAGCCGAGGTAAGTTGGAGCAGCTATAAATAATATTAATAATAATCAGTATGCTGAAAGTGTCAGTCCAAAATAGAAGAGAAAATAACGAAATTTAAGACTAAAATGTGCATTTAAAAAAAAAACAGGGTTCATTGTTACCCTATAGTTGTAACACCCTGATGTATTGATTTAAAGCGCACATATCGATGATCATTTGTGGAATCTATTGGCATGAATCCATATAGATATCTAAACAAAATCGCCTTCAGTGTTTGACTTTGTTCTAGCAGGTTCTCTTCAATCCACGACATGCAGACTCTTCAAAATGTTGGCTTATAACATGGTGGCACACTTTGGATCCCATTCTAACAAAATTCATCACGAAGCTCCGCATTAATGAGATATTTCTTTATGCCAGTTTTATTGGATATCATTGTGTGCGCTCGCTCAAGCAGCTCTTCACCCCCCCCCCCCCCCCCCCCCTCTCTCTCTCCCTTTCTCCCCCCTCCGCTTGCCCTTCAACTTCTGACATCCAAATCTACCTGGATTTTAAAAAGCTAAGATCAAATAACCCGAATCGAAAGGCGAGCATCTTCCTATCCCGATTTTTTTCTCCGCTTGGATTATTTACAGAGAGCAGCCCCGAGGATTGGAGTAGCCCATGATAGCTGCGCGCAGGCTGCAAATAGATCAAGTCGGACACTGATTTGATTGAAAGATTTCCTGCGTTTTGGACCTTGAATCTGAGGAACAATAGACAACGAGTGTGACAGATAAGAATATGGGTGGGAGATTTTTAAGATCAGCACCGCTGTCTCATTCAAAGGACGTCCTGGAACTGGGAGATTTATTGATGATTTTTGTCGATGATTTGCACGTTTAGTCCAAGAGCAATTGAAAGGGTGGGACAACGCCATTGACTCTGACAGGCAGTCTGCAGCATGATTTATCTCTGTTTGTCTAGTTTTATCTTTAGTCGCCGTAACAATATTCAAAACCACACAGAAGTGAATTAAGGGCTTTTTTTCTTTTTTGTATGACGTGTCTCACGAGTTTTTATTTTTAACGAGAGCTAAAAGGATACAAGCTATTTCCATTTGTAAAGGGTTATCCGGCGACTAAAAAGTGTTTGAAATCATGCACTCGTGCATACTGAATTATGTGTGAAATCTATTTCGTGTAAGCTGCATGCTCTGTTAATTAAACGTCGTTGTGTTTTTTTCGTCTAATTGAGCAAACCTCCTGAGCCTGAGATTTAAAAACTAGATTTTGCCCCTGGCACACCCCCCGAGATAATTAAGCAACCATCACAGCCCACCTTACCACGGGCTGCCAGTCTGTCTGCCGCTGCACTATGATAATAATAGCTGGGAAGTAAACACATTGGGAAGAAAACGTGCGCTTGGACGCTACCTAAATCTGTCAAAGATCACTTAGACTGCATTTTTTTCCGTCTTTTTTTCTCTCCCTGTGATGGGCCTGCATCTGCTAATCAAGTGGTAGGATGATCAATTTAATTTGGATTTTTTTTTTAATGGATCGTTGTTGATAAGCATCAGTGGTTCTGTATAATTAGATTTTTGGATTTTTCTACTTTTCGAATTTTTTTATTTATCAATTTATAAACTATTTACTGTTATTGACATTGCTGTATTGTGGCATTAACAATTACATTTTTCTTTATAGCTAGACCATTCCCTTAGCTATTAATTTATCAAAGGATATATATATATATATATATATATATATATATATATATATATATATATATATATATATATATATATATATAT
>JAOXYM010000022.1:18862989-18873762 GCA_028567055.1 Leptatherina wallacei | reverse complement strand
CACACACACACACACACACACACACACACACACACACACACACACACACACACACACACACACACACACACTTCAGTTATGAGGTTTATTATAGGTAGAGCATGCTACACACACAGATGTATACATGCTAATTTTACCTCAGGTGCTATGACTAGGCCTCATATTGTGACTGTACTTTTTGCACAAGATCATTTGCTGGTAATATGAAAAATATATCCCACTGTAAACAAATATCTATCAGCATCAGCATCATAAAACATGAACAACACTGATCTTGTCTGTTGCATCAGTCAATTTGTAAATGACAGCAGGTGTCCTCTGCACTGAATTGTGCTTTGCTAAACTTCAGTGTATTTTAATTTAAGTTGTAACGCTTCAGCTGCTTTTTAAGAATCTGAAGGTGTCTTTGTGGCCAAACTCTCTGATCACTGTTCAGCTTTAGAAAAGCAAGCTAAATAAGATGAGATGCATGAAACTATAGGAAAGAGAAAAGGAGGGGCACTCCATCCATCTTGTGCGAGTATGGAGCCTCATTCCTGGCACTCTATCCATCAATGAGCGCAACATTAACTCTCTGGATCAGAACCAACATCCCCTGATCTCTCTCCAGCTCCTTTCCCCTCCCCTCACTCTGCTAAATACACAAATCCATGTACAGACTTAGTATTCTGCTGCCATCCTTGAAAAACCTCAACATCCGTCTCTCTACCTTCTTCTCAACAAGATGTTCTTGGTTTCAGTATTTGTCCCAAAATGCCTAATTTCCCAAAGAGGGGGAAAAAAATCAAGGAGAAATATTTGTATTTTGAGGTAGCTGTTTAGTTTCTCTCATCTCCCTCTCGGTCTTTACACACTTCACTCAGCACCCCTGATGTTTAGCTCGTCTCGATTCACCTCCTCTTTTCTCCTCTCCAGATCTCCTCTCTGCTGAGCAGCCTGATCTGCTCCCTTCTTTGTCTCTCTCCCAGTTGGTGTTAATAATTTAACTACTGAGCTGCTGCAGAGCTGGCTCCCATCCAAGCCTCCGATTGGCCCTGTCTGTCTATTTATGACACTGTGTGGCGGCGCACATGTGTGGGATGTGCAAGAGCGAGAGGACGACTGCATGTGTGTGCGTGCGCGTGTGAAGACGTGCATGCATTTTGCTATTAGACTTCAGCCAACAGCAAATTAGCCTTGAAAGCCATAAGACTGTCACCTAAGCTGAAGTTAGAGAGTGATACGTGCATTACAAAATCCTGATTCCTCCACTTGGTTTCCAACTGTAAGACTGGACTGTTTAACTTCATGCTCACACAAAGCAGTTTGCATTTGTGTTGCAAGTTGATGGCCAATTCAATTCGTTGGTATTATAGCTGCATGTCTATTGGACGGTCAGGTTCTGTTTAGTGTGATGTAACATTGGTGGGTGTAATGTTATTTTTGGAAACAGACAGACACTCTAGTGAGCATGCTGCAAATGATTTGCGGTTTAAAAATAAGGTTGGCATAATTGCTGAAGCTTAAAAAAGCTAAATGTTCTTTTTAAATTTGTGGCTGTAATAATAGTTCTTCCATAATGTACAGTTTACACCTCCATCTGTCAAATGAAATGGAATATTTTGCTAAAAGTTTTCCCCAACTCTAAAAGACTAAAATTCATAAGTGAAGGTGGAGGACTGAGGAATGCAAAGGGCTTCATCTTAAAGGGGAAATGTTTCACTATAGGATTTCAAAGATCCAAAAATCCACACTAAGGAGGCGTATAAAGGCAGTAAGGGAATGGAGAAAGGTTTTCATCATGTCTCATGAGGAGGGAAAAAAGTCCCCTGAATTACGAAAAAGCAGACAAAGAAGAAAACCAAAGACAAAAGTGCCTAACAGGAATAAAGTCTTGAGATGTAAAATGGTCCTGCTCAGAAACAATAATTAGTGCCTATTCTAACTATAGCTTTATTTCTTCATTCTAAGAATTCTTATAAGAAATTTCCTAAATCTGTTCTCATCACCTGAAAACACACAAAAAAAAAATCAGCTGATTTGGACCAAAAAGAAAAGATAAAAAGTGACATTTCCGAAGCTAGTGTGTGACACGGTGTGAATCTCGATGCCACCTCCTACACCTCTCACCCTCCTACAATCCGGCCCACGAGAGACTCTGCTGGGTAAAATCAGTGCAAGCAGCTCACGACTTTCATTTAGTCATCCCTGGCATCATCAATCATCCTTAAAATCAGCCGTCACACTAACATCACTTATCATGTGCTGTAATGAAAAACCTTTGGAAGGGTATTCAATTCTGGCTCCTTTTTTTAAATATCCAATGAGAATTCTTTCTCTTTCCTTAACATTAATTCATACCTTCACACTTAATTTTAACCCCCAATGTCTTCACTTAAGTGTAATGAGCAATATTTGTTTTATATGGCAGAAATGTCCATATCAGATTCTTACATCTCTTTGCATGCAAAGCTGATGTGATGAATGAATGAATGAAGAATCTGCTGTTTGTTGTAGCATTAAGGCCTTTTGCTGAGATTCATAGTAAACAGACATATGCAAGGCCGCCCACCGCTCCACCTTATCTAAATTTGATACCTCATAAGGGCCTTTCACACTTGTCGGAAAACATAAACACACCGCGAGCGGCTGTGTGTGCACGGAACCTGCACTGTCATTAATTTCAGAGATGGAGGGAGGTCAGTGTACCAGACGGCACGTTTGTGTGCAGGCTTGCATGGTAGTAGATGTGTACTCACATGTATGTGAGCGCGCTTGTCAAATGGGGGATGGAAGAATGGATGTGCACACGCACGTACACACCGGTGTTGACAGGTGGCTGCGGTAAAGAGGTGGTCCCTAAGCTGGGGTCTGCCTGTCTCTGGCTGAGAGAGAGAGGAATAAAAAGCTCCCAGCAGCTGTCGCCCTAATTCCTCTAACACGGTGCTTGTGCTCTGATTAGAAAACAGATCTGGCCTCTAATTTACTCATGACACCAACTAATGCTCTATATCTCAATCGCTCCATCCACACTCGCCACTGGACTGTCTGGCTGGACACACACACCTTGTGACTCAGAAGGCTAAGAGATGTGCAGATCCAGAGCCGTATGCAGGTACAGGAAACAAACAAGCAATGGAGTCTTCATGCGGCGCCACCGTAAAATATGATGCTGCTGTTCAGATGTGAGCCTGGATGGTTCTTTTCCTCAATCAGTAAAACACCCCACCTGGTCCGAGGAGTCAAGTGTGTTGCTTCGCGATGGCCTGCGGTGCCAAATTCCTGCCTCTAAAGCAATTTGCCATGGAAAATGCAAATGCCAAGGGCAAATATGATTTACTTACCTTATTGATTTTTATAAAAAAGTGAGCTGTGAACCAACTATTGGGAGTTTTCTTCTGGCCTTTTTTTTGGTGAAAAATTGTTTTGCATGTCATGGATTTTTTTCTTCCCCGTCATTCTTTGATAACTTTTATGGGCAATTTTCAAAAACTTGCAGATGATAAATTATTCTCAGTTTTGCTTCCTGGCAACTTCACCTGAATTCTTGTTTTTAATTACAACAACTGCTTAAATATTAATCAAACCTGTGCAGCAGAAGCCAAAAAGAAGTGTGTAAAGGTTATCAAATTTATGCCAGAGCATCTGCCTAAGTCAAAATGTGTGGCTCATCTCCAGTTTATTAAGATGTGAATTAGGAGATATTAAAGAAAGGAAATCTTACAGGAGCAATAAAAGTCAGAAATTTGGCATGCTTCTGCTTTTGGTAATGATCTTTTTTTTATTTGCAGCCAAAACCCATGTGAAGTTTAGGATGCTTTGAAGGCTTAAAAGACTAAATTTGGAGCAACAAAATACATTTTTTTGTCCTGTGGGGTTGTTTTTTTTTACACTCGAACATATTTTTGTCCAAATTGGCTTCTTATTCCTATTTGTATGTATTCTTGTATATTTTCTACCCTTGTTGTTTTTTTTATTTCTTGCAGTTTTTATTCATTTATTTAGACTTTTTATACTGGGATCTGAGTCCTAATTTTGCACCAGTAACGTGTAACACGAGCTGGTATGATATTAAATATTGATATGATATTATTTCTTCCAATACTTAGTATGAAATGACATTGAAGATTATGGAGTAGGGTGGGGTCAAAAGCCAAAGAGATTGTGGGTATTTGGGATCTAATTCTTTCTGCAGGAGATATTTTAAAATTTACTGACCGAGACAAAGTGAGAAACAAAGTGATAAAAACACAGTAACCTCACAGCATACAGAGGACTTTGACTGCGTGACAGAATGTAAAGTGATGCTCCGTACTGCCAGCGGAGGAGGGCGCCCGGCTGAGCGTCTGGGTGCCGTGACAGGGTTGGCCCAGCAGGGGGCAGAGGTGTGATGCAGCGAGTGGGAGGTGATAGCTCAGTGTCACACTGCACACAGGGTGTCACCTCACCAGGCTGGGAGAGAGGAGAAGGAGAAAGAGAGGGAGAGAGTGGACAGGGAGACAAAAAGGTGAGAGATCCATCTCAAGCTGTGCATCCATCTATATGAAGACTAAAGTTGTAAATTTCAATCTGAGGACATTTGGATTTGTCTTTGCCTTCTCAAACCACTAAAAGGTTCAAACTGAAGGTCAACATTATGTTCAAGCTGAAATTAGGGCTAGAAAATATATAAATTACTTTTATAGAAGATAAAAATAAAAATGAAAAACATTACATAAGATTTAAAGCTTTTTTTCCACATCAAGCCACACTGTGAAACATTTCTTAAAAGTGTGTTCTGTTTTGTAATAGGCTACAACTAGACTTGGTTTTCTTTGTGCAAGTGACTCCTTCTGTGTGTGAAATCCTTTTTATTTCCTCTTTCTTCTCTCTCTGTCTCCTATATCTGTCTCCAGGGACTCACTTGGCATCTCTCCCTACTTTTTATTCTAGCGCCACAAACTGCTGCTGTCTGAGCACAAGCTGGTTGTGTGCACACACTTTTCTTGGTTTCACAAATCCAACACTATAACCCCTAACAACCCCGACCAAAGAAAAAAAAAATTTGGCAAATGATGTATATTCACACACTCGCCTCACAGCCGCTTTAAATGCATCTCTTTCAGATCACTGTCATCTGAAATATTAGAGAAGGGTGCACAAACACATACAAGTTGCATCAATGGCACAGTACAAGCTGAATCCAGAGATTAACACAAATACACAGACTATGATGAAAGATGCTTACAGCCTCCCCGGAAATACACACACATACACATATTATCACTGTCAGTAGCTGAGAGACACAGAGGCAGCATCTCTGATACAAATCTGGGTGGAAAGAAAACACACACATGCAACAAGGCCTTAAAACAGAAACAGAAATCAAGGAAGTGAAAGGACACGAACACTCCACAATTATTTGTTTACTTCGATCCCCGATAGCTGCTCCTTTGGTTTCAAACCGGCTCACACAGCCTCCCGCACGCTTCAAAGTTCCCCAGCAAAATGTACACACACTGACAGGCAGACAAGCCAAACTTCAAAAGCAAGAAATAAATAAATTAAAGACAAGTCTGATAGGGATTAATTAATAAGAAGAGGAGAGGGGGAGACGCAAAACAGGAAGGAGAGACGGCGTTTGCAGCAGTAAGAGAGGAAGCAGAGAAAGAGATGCAGGGATTTTTGGAAGGAGGCTGGAGGTGCAGGCAGCATGACAGTGTCACAGACATTTTAAGTCTTTAAGGTGAATCGGCATGCAGCAGCTTAGCCAAAATGGAGCCGCACTCCAGTGAAAGATTTATAAATGTGCAATTTGCACATGTGCTGCAGGTGGAAAGGACCTGCAAGACACAGCACGAGGCAGAGTGACTTGCTTCTCTTTTGAGTTTCCTACACTCTGTCTTTTCTTAATTATTTTGAGAAGGGTGAGTGTGAACGCAAATATGCAAATGAAACGGTTATTATTGCATTGCTCATCAAGCAGCGCGGAGCAGACATTAATAGGCTGATGAATATGCATGTGAATTTGTTAATTAAGTTAATTATTCTGCTGAAAATGCATTCGTCTTCCAAGGACATCTTCCCCAGGATTCCAACCTGCTCCACTCATTAGTCATGCGATATTTTACACTGGGCGCTGGGACAAGAGGCAGGAAGGGGAGGGGCTGCAGGGGCCACCAAATTGATACGTATACAATATCAGGGCATCGTGGGTTTCAAGTCCACTTAAGAACAGAAGTAAGAGCATCAGACAGAGATATGACAGCCTTATAATTGTGCCTAATCATTTATCTGCTCTTCAAAAGTGAAGGGTCAGTGAAAGAGAGGGAGCGCTGCAGCCAGATAGAGCGGGGCGTTCACTCTCCTAGTGGCCAGACGTTCACTCCATCTCTGCTTTTTTCTCTTTCCTCTCCAGTAATTCCCCCTCTTCGCTGCTTTTCCTCTAATTGCTTATTAAAACCCTCTTAAATGAACTTTTTGTGCCAACTTTCCAACACATTAATTAATTGTTGTAGCCAATTAAGTGTCGCTGCGCAAATGAGCTTCAGCACAAATGGTCCTGCAGGGCCCGTCCCCCCCAACTTCACATCCACCACCACCCCCACACCCCCCCTCCTCCACCTCCTCTCTTACTGCTTTCCCAGCAGCCCCTCTGCCCTTAAAGTGGCAGCATCGACGCGTACAGACAGAAGGAGACAATGATGCTGCCGTGCTGATCAAGCCTTTTTGAATTGAATTGGTAATGAGATGGCGAGACCTTGAGAAAATACTTTGGTTTGCAGAAGTGCAGCATCATGCAGAGAGGATGATGTGTCTTTGGCTGAGGTGGCGAGAACTGCAAGAAAGGTCAGAGAAAGATGTTCCTTTTTGAGAAGTCAGCACAATCTTCCTGTGAGTTTTTTCCTTTTTTTTTTGTATTATAGATTACTAATGGAGCAGAAAATAAAGCAAATACTTAAGATGATGTCGAATTAACGGCAAAGGATTGAATGTGATTTCTGGTTCTTTAAGTTTCATGATTCAGCCTCAGCGATTTGACCCCATCCAATCCAAAAATTCCTCTTAAAAAAAAAACTCTGGTGGGTTTCACTGCTGTTGAGCAATCAAGAAATAACGAGTGTGTGTGACAGCAGTTTCCCAGAAAACCATAAACTGAGAAGAAATGGAGATGGTGTTATGGCATCTATAAAGTATGCTGTTGCAGCTGCACAGCATATATCACTGCTGGGGAAAAAAGTCAATCCGTTTTTGAAATATCACATAAATAAAAGATGGAGCCATAAAGGAAATGGCTGACATAAAATTTTCTTTGATAAAAGACAAAGAAGATCTGATGAGGCCAGCACTATTTGATCAGTTGCGTTCATGGCTGAATTATTTGTCTTCAAAAAATTCAACATTATGTGTTTAAAAGTGCAAAATCTGGAGCCAGAAAACACTTTGAAAATAGTTTTTGTACGCTTAAAGAGCAGTTCTTGTCCAATATCAGCCCGATTTTGTTCATCCGCCTATGTATGTGTGTTCTATACATGTGTCTTAGACTCGGAAAAGTTTGAGTGCTTTCCTTCACCGAGTTTACACACTGATCAAACAGCTTCAGTCATCAAACTCGACATCAAACCGGTGAGTGGCTCAGAGATGTAACAGCAGCCCGGATTTATACACACAAGGAAGCGACCACACACACCTCATAAATGTTCAACAATATTTAGCACAAGAGATATATCACTTGCTCAAATTAGTACTGACTAGGCCTTTAAAAACCCTATTTCATAGATTCAAGTGAAACCTAGAAATTTATACAAAATAAAGGAGCTGAATTTATGACATGCCGTTTCAAACTTTCCCAAAAACAGGAAATTAAAATGCTGAATCAAGTGTCTTACATTGCTCCTCAAAAAGGGGGTCAGCGGTTGCCCCCTCTGCTTGTCCATCAACCTTGCCTCCTTGTTTCCCAGCTTACGCCATCCTGAGTTTGCTGCCAAGTTTAAAATGTACACAAGTTAATACAAACTGATGTGTCTGGCTTAGAGATTCAAGAAGAAAAATCATGAATAATTTGTCTAAGAAGGTTTTAGTCCATGAATCTGTGATGTTCTGGGTTACCAAATCAGTCTGAGAGCAAACTGCTGAGAATAAATGCAGATTTTTAAGCCCTCAAAAACTTGCACAGGAAAAAAAATAGTACAATTTGGCACGAATTGCCTGAAAAAATGACTTTCAGTCGTTTCGCTATTTGTCTGGAAGTCTACCAAAACCACTATGACACTGAAGTGGCTGCATCCAAAATGGAGGCTCCATTTTGGATGCAGCCATCGTCCGTCTCAGTCATGGCGAAAACGTGCTTCAGACTGGCAGCATGGCGCATTTATGGGCATCCCCCATAAGGTGCTTTTCTGATTGATGGCACAGCCTCACGTGCCTCCCTCTCTTCCCTCCTCAGTCCTGATTTATTCGTTTAGTCTCTGTGACTTGGCACTGGCATTGCCCACTACTCCTCCAGTAGAAACTCCCTGCGGGCACATTCACTATTATATGGAGTCCCGACGGGCAAAGGCATCAGATAGAACGCACACATGCAGCGCCGTCTCATCTCATTCACACTGGGCCTGTGCTAGAGGGCAGGTGAGCCTCCCACTGCCTCCACTCTAAAAGGATCTCTCACCCAGAGGGCTCAGCTGCTCGTCGGGCCAGAGGGGTAAGCGGCTCTGTAAGCCTGCCAAGAGAGGAACTGGTTGGGGTATGCGTGAAGCCAATCCAGCACACGCACACACTGCCAGTCTGCGTGAACCGTGCAAGCTTGTCTTTGCCAGTTTATGATCCTTGTCAACCTGTCAGGTTCTTCATAAAGAGATCAACCCAAGTGAAGAAACCAACACATAAATGCAATATGAACGTCACCATCTGTGTGGGACAAAAATTTAAAAGACCACTTTTTTTTCTTCTTTTTTTTACTGTATATGAGAATATATGGATTATGTTTGCTGTGGGTTACAACTAATGCTTTATGTTATTTAAATTCAAAACCCTGAAGCACTATTTCAGCTGTTTTTGCAGCAACACTGATTATAATCAGCCAAGATGGTGTATCTGGTTTAGCCCTATTCATAAACCTTTAAAACTCATATCTTAGAAAATGTGTCCAAGATGTTTTTAAAGATTTTTCCATCATACTATAAATACTTTAAAGGTACATGAATTACTGACATCTAGCGGTAAAAAGAAAAGGGCATAGAAACATAGTTGTGAATGGATGGTGGCCATCAGCGGCCAAAATCCTTCCAGATATAAACGGGTTTTCATCTGCGAGCGGATCCAGTGGACTCAGGTGCAGCGATGACTGCACTACAGGTAACTAGTTCAAAACACTCTACATGTGTACGGTCTTTCTCTGTGTGCCTTTTAAGCTGTCACTCATCCCAAACGGTGCTCTAAGTGCGTATCAAAGAAAGCTGGTACTGCTGTTTTCAGCATCAAATGGTTCTCATTTCACACGGTGTTATTGGCCCATTCATAGAAACCGTAGTAAATGTGGTGGTAAAAAAATGTGGTACCTGCCATGTATGTTGACCTCATGGCAAATAGATAGAAATGGTTCGTTCTAAGAGAATAAAATACCTCCAGAGGTCCAGCTTGAGTTCATGCCTACCATCTAGTGGCCGCTTTACAAAGAAACGTTTCAGCTGGTCGCATAATTTCCTTTAATGAACTCAACCAAGAAAGCACATTACAAAATTTTTCCTTTTTTTTTCTTTTTACAGACACGTGAAACCATTTTTCTCCTCCCTTTCTTTTTTCAAAACAATAAGAAAAAGGAAACAGAATAATTGATCATTTCTTTTCTTTTTTAAAGCGTGATATTTTTTGTAGAAAATAAATCGCACCAAAAAAACAAAAAAAAAAAAAATAGTTGCGAAAGTTGTCAGACGAGGGGCAGACAAATTAGATGAGGCCTTCAGGGCTCACATGGAAAGCTGGAAAGGTCTGTGTGCATGTTTCTAGCTTTATACTTCAATTAGCAGGACAGCATGTGTATTATGTGGTGGCTTAATCCATTTTCAAGACTTGAACATGAGAGCGACAGGCTTGGTACAACACATGTCGGAAAGCAACACCTTCAGGTAGAGTCACAGTTCAGCTGGGTTGAAGACAGAATAGCAAAGGCTTTAATAGCCTTTGTGTAAAATATATATATATTTATATATATATATATATTTATTTAAAAAATGGTTCTGCAAATGTACACAACTGCCATCCAAAGCAGGAACTTAACCCACACTTCCCCACAAGGCTGAGATCATTCAGGGGTCGCTGGCGTCACAACGATCACATAAGGCCAAAAACAGGAGCTAGCATGTCAAGTTGAACAGAAAACGTCATTTTTCAAACACTGATAATCTTGTTAGAAGTGGGCACTGCAGTGGACATAACAATCATTTATTTAGGAGGGAGAAAAAAGGGGTCATTGCTGCTTTTAGAATTGTCAGCTGCATACCACTCAACTCCAGACCTTCTAACGTTGAGGAATGAGCAGATTTGAAATGTGGTGAAAGTCCCTAATTTAACCATTTAAGGACAGATGTACTCCCCATTTTAAGACTCTCCCACCAATACACCCAACAGCTTGTTCAGATAGCGGAGATGTTTGTGACATTACCTGGAAAAAAAAAACAAACAACCCTAAATCTCTTCCATTTAAACATTCATTTTCAAAATCTTGGATTCAACTTTCTCTACCTGCCACTGGTCCAGTGAGTCACTTTCTGTGTGTGTGTGTGTGTGTGTGTGTGTGTGTGTGTGTGTGTGTGTGTG
>JAOXYM010000022.1:18819755-18855824 GCA_028567055.1 Leptatherina wallacei | reverse complement strand
TGTAGTGTGCTATGTAGTCTAGCTCTATGTAGTGTGCTATGTAGTCTAGCCCTATGTAGTGTGCTATGTAGTCTAGCCCTATGTAGTGTGCTATGTAGTCTAGCCCTATGTAGTGAATGAGGGGTTAGGGTGGACATTCGGACACAGCCTTAGTTTTAAAATACTGCCATATTGCTGCTTACATTACATAAAAAATACTTCCAAAACATCTGTCAGTTTGTGATTATCTGTTAAACAAATAAATAAAACACTAAAATAACTATGGTATCCATTTTAACCATAAAGTTGACTCTGAAAAAAGGCAATCCTGTAAATTCAGATGGAGTCCTAAATAGATTCTAAGGTTTACCAATCAGTCAATGAGCATGAATGAATGATTTAGCAGACTCCGTATTTGGGTTTTATGAGTTATATACTATGGTATATGAGAACTATTTCACAGTATGAATGGACAGACGTGCCATCAGGACCATTTCAGACTCACCCACAACTCCAAACGTCAATGGCTGGGGAATACCTCTCTTCACCCAGCAGTAGCTCAGGGGGGCGGTACCATAGTGTGATTACTTTATTAGTGTACGGCCGGCTGGTGGTGAGGAAGGAAAAAGAACAGATGGTTCACATTAATACAGCATCTATGCCCCCGTGTGTTCAAGCAGAAACATTTCAGCAGTAAGTGAATAGTTCCTGGGACACGGTGCCATCTACTGGAAAGTTGCTGCATTTAAACCAATAAAAAGTTCATTAAGTTTAAAAACATTTAGTTATAAAACAATCAAATCTGATCTAATAAACAGGAATACTGTGTCTATACATTACATATCATTACAAAAACATTTGTCTTACCTTTCCTCTGAATTGTAAAGTCGAGCCAAGCCAAAGTCAGCCAGTTTGATATGACCTCTGCACAGTAAAACAGACACAAACATTTGAGGTTAGAAGCTAGACCAGAGCTTTGACAACATGTCAAACAACCAGCTTCCATTAAAATGTCTCTGCGAGAGAAAAAATTAGCATAAAATGCACACCACACTGAAATAAAATCCTAAATAAAATTGGTCAGTTAATTGGTGCAAACGGCCTAATTTTAATGACTATTAAATCAGTGATGAAGTAAAGGTCTATAGTTGTCAATCAAAAATGAATATGCCACATCATGTCTATCATAATTATATGCAGACTCCAAAGTTTTTGCAAATCATCAATATTTTCTGAACAAGTTTGATTTTCTGTCATTGCAGATGCTTTTGGAGACCTGTCTGATGTCATTATCTCAAAAGACATCTGACAAGATCCGCTTGTTGCTAACTGATGTAAAGCATTCAAGGTTAACTGGTTTAACTAGCGGCCGCCTCCTTAATGTGCTGTTTTAGTATTCCCTGCAGGGTGTCAAACTGCAGCTCTTATACACGCTGATGAAACTCATTTCAACACCAGATCAGACAAACAGAATATTTATTTAGCTCAACTTTTTCATGCATCCTGTCATGGTTACTGGGTGGATGCTCAACTGTACCGTACTTTAAAAACAATATGACCAAAGACAAACTTGTCTGACAGAATTTAAAGTTGTAGCAAAATCTAAAAGATGCTAAAAATGGATCAAACTAATTTGTATAATTTTTTTTTTACATTGATTGACATTAGTGGGTTAAAATCACAAAAGTAAAACACATCAATGATAAAGTAGTTCAAATGTTTTTTTGCCCCTTTTTTTTTTTTTAAAACACTGATTGCCTAGAATTCCACTACAGCTGATATTACTGCTCATCTGCTGCGAAAATCTGGTTTTTCCTCACAGGAAAGATGTTATTCTGTTTCAAAAGAGTCAAATTATTGTTCTGCATTAACCAAACAAAACTACTTAAGGAGGTTGCTAAAACAAATGTATTGTTAAAACCTGGAAGGCTAGTGATGAATGACCATCTTTGAGGAAGGAATGTGTTTGGAAGAAAATCCTGAATGGCTGTGACTAGGCCTGTCGCAATAAGTCAATTATTTGCAAGGTAAGAAAAAAATGAGCGCAATAATTTTCATTTGTTCCCTCTCTCTTTCTGAACCCTCTTGTTTCTTGCAGAATGATCTCTCGTGTCATACCTGAGACTACTTTTTTGTTTACGGAGGTACAAACTAGCAGTTATGCCAGTTTTCCCTGTCTGAGCCTAATGTTTAATATTTTTTTATGGGCAATTTTGTTCACAGACACTTTATTATCCATCATATTTATTGTTTTTGGTTGTTTTTGGTTTTCATTCATTCACTTTTATTTATTGTTTTAGTTTAGTTATTTAACATTTCTTCCAGTTAAAATGTTTAGAAATTAAAGTTCATTGATCTTTGAAAGGGTGTACTTGCATTATTATGGCATTATCATTAAATTAGTTAAAAATGGTCTCAAAATGACGAGCGCTTTGCGCAAGATTGTCATTTATCGCAATAATTACTGAGACAATTAATCGCACAGCAAAATTTGTTATCGTGACAGGCCAAGCTGTGACTGCAGGTTGCTTAAATATTTGGTGAAATCAAGAAAGAAACCAACAACAACAACAGAACTCCTTAAAAAGTTTAACATTAAAACTAAGAACATTTCCACAAACATGATGTGAAGAAATTTCCAAGTATAACTTGAACATTTTCAGTAAATGTATATTTTCAATGAGGCTGATAAAGAAAAAAAAGGGGCTTAATTTGCTAGGGGGCATACAGATAGGACTTGGACAGTGAAAAAAGGTTGTGCAGATCTTAGATGTACCCTGTTCTAGAGTGATGGGAGCATCAGGACAAGAAGAGCAGCAGATGAGGCACCCATCAAGTTTTTGCATACCATAAAAGCCTGTAAGGGGTGTTAAGATCTGGGGTTGGTTCAGTTGATCAGGTCTAGGATCAGCAACTTCATGTGCCCTAAAAAAGAGGTCAGCTAGCCACCTGAATATGAATGAAAAACACCTCTCTTTCCTGAGGGATCTAGCTTTGTCCGAAATCACAATGCCAAGATTCACTGAGCTGAAATTGTGAAAGAATGGTTCAGGGAGTAGAAGAACATTTTTACACATTGATTGGCCACCACAGACCTCAAACCTTTGAGTCCAAACCTCAAAGGTGTAGTGTGTAAGAATTACTGACAAAGCACAGTTGTCAGTGGCCGTCAGTGGTCAAAATTCTTCTAAACATTTATTTTCATCCACAAGTGGATCCAGTCGCGTCAGGTGCAGAAATGACTGCACTACAGGTAAATACTTCAAAATTGTATACATGTGAACTCTTATGTGCCTTTTAAGGCGAAACTGATCCCAAACGAGGCTCTAGCACCTATCAAACAAAGCTGCTACTGGAGTGTTAAAGCTCAGAGGGTCTCACTTCACACAGAGTTGCTTGTCCACTCAGTTTCTTACCTGTTATTCAGCAGTATGTTGGAGCATTTGATGTCTCTGTGCAGGAAGTTGTTCTTATGGCAGTAGTCCAGACCTTCCATCAGCTGGCGCATGAAGCTACGAATGTGCTCATGGGAGAACTGGACTAGGCCCGACTCCAGAAGGCCCATCAGGTCATGGTCCATATACTCAAACACCAAGTAAAAAGCACCTAAAAACAGAGATAACACTTTGAAACAAGCGTACAGACATGAACCACAAGTCTGGAAGTTCTTTTGATGCTGTTCTCTCAGATGAGAACATTTAACCAGATTTCACATATCTTCATATTGGAAGAAAGTACAGTCAATTCTCCAAGTGTCACAACTGCACTACCAAATACATTACAATGTGTTGTAATTTCCTCAGAGTGTACATTACTTACTCACAAAACGTCTTGCTACTTGCCTTCAAACGTTGACTAACTTTTGAGCAGACTAGTAGTTATGATGAGCTTTGAGTTTATATTTTTAAAAGGAATAAAGTGTTTGCTGATGCAAGGTGTCACTTAAAAACAGCAATGATCAGTCGGACTATATTGTCATCAGTTGTCGACCAAAAATATGTTCTGCAGAGAGGAAAATAAGGACAAATGACCAGCAATGATTTTCTAGTAAATGTGCAATGTAGAATTAAACACATTTAGCATTGATTTATTTTAATTTTACCTCGTTACTGACATCCAACAACCCTGTTGGATTGTATTAACCATATTATTGGAGTAAACGTATATGCCACTTGCAGATCTCAGCAGGGCATTTTAAATGGCATGCAAACGGTGCATGGTTGTAATGGCACTCTTTGTACAGATGCATACAAATTGTAGACCCAATGTTTTTTCATAACATATCATTTTGTGGTAATATTTCATATTAAGCTAATGAATGTGGATCATTGGGTTAAAACAGATACGTTAAGAGACAAAGCAGAAACTCCAGTTACAGCTCAAACACATTATCTCATTTATTCAGCTCAGACTAAAAGAGAAAGGAGTCAGTACTGCAGCTAATCACTGCGTATAAAACCCTGGAGGACAGTTAACAACACCCTTATTCATTTATCCTATAGCGTGACCCTTCAGATTTGTCTGAACAACTAACTTGTTGATCAATGTGACTGCAGCATTTCACACTAGTAACGAGTTAAAAGTGATGTGAATATCTAAGTCCAAACGGTTAAGTTTCCGGTCTCAAATGTTACAAAAAAAGCTCAATCGCATATGATGCCTACATGTACACTTGCCACCAGTTAAAAGAAAAGCAATAAATTTATGAAAACAGGGGTGAAAGCAAATAATTATCCTGAACATAAATGCCTGTGATTAAAAAACTAAACAGCTAGATCTTATCTAAACGATGACATGTCAGTTCTAACTCATAATACAAATGTCAAAATCTGGTCCCCATGTGACGCTGTCTTGCAAGTTTAACATGATTCCCTGCTTCAAAACACCTGATTGAAATGAATGGGCCTTTGTGCAGAACATGAAAACAAGCCGTTGGAGCCATTTCATTTCAGTCTGGTGTTGAAGAAGGCAAACAACTACAACCTGCAGGACGGCGGCCCTCCAGGACTGGAGTTTAACATTGCTGTTCTACATGGTTGCATGTAGAGCAGCGTGCACATCAATCATTTGATGTGCAAACACACTGACGTGTGCACGCAAACACACACACAGGTGAGCACATTCTCACCAGCAGAGAAAATGTAGCCAGAAAACATACGGCCTAGAGGAAACAAAAATATTAGCTTTTTGTAAACCCATCCACTCCCAATGTAGTTCTTCAAATGTTTGGGAGGGTGTCCGTGACAAAGAAAGTTATCAAATCGCCCTGCATTGATTACAACAGACTTCACAAACGTCACCCTTCATCCTGACAACCATCATGAAGTACCATAGCCAATGTTTACAAGCTATTCACCAACATCTCTCCTCTATCGTATGTTCAGTCTAGCATCTGTCTAAACTGCAGCTTGATCCCTCAACCAATCATTTTCCAAGCCTTGCTCAACTTCTGATTGGTTAGTAATTTTTTCAACGTGACAATGGCCCAAATTAGCGCACAGTTATTCAATTGTCTCTTTTTGTTCTTCGCCACAAAAACTCTGCACACCGGAGATCCGGCACGGTCCCAGAAATGTTTAAACCTAATGAAAGAGGTTAAAGTTGACAGTGTAAACTCAGCTGTTGGAAGACATTTGAAATCTGTCATTGATGACAGTTTTGAACAAACAACAGAGGTTTTTGTGCTGCCTGAGTTTTTAAGATTTTCTGATGAACTTACCTTTATCCTTTTTAAAGTCAAGTGCATCCTGCTTGTCGGTGACAATTTCCTTCATGTTGACTACACTGCGGTGCTTTAACTGCCGCAAGATTTTGATCTCTCTGATGGCTGTGATGGGGAAACCCTCCTTTTCATTGTCCAAACGCACTTTCTTCAAAGCAACCAGTTCACCTGACAAGGATGGAGAACACATGTAGTTTTTAGAGAGCAAGGTGCATAGGTGGTTTGAACTCTACAATTCTCATATAAAAACATTGAATTTAGTGTTTTAGAGACCAACATTTGGAAAATATGTGCTTACCAGTGTCTTTGTCCTTTGCCTTGTACACCTGGCCATAGGTGCCTTCCCCTATTATACCAATTATATCAAATTTATCTACACAACGTTTTCCCCAGTCACTCAGGTTATGTTTGCGCTCACCATATCGTGGGCAACAAATCCTAGAAAGCATGAATAAAATGGACAAAGGCGAGAGTTAATATGGGATTAAGACAAAAACCGAAGCAAGCAGGTGAAAAATAAAAGAATCTGACTTTGGTCTCTTCTTAAGGGTTGTTTGGGGCATTGGAGGAGGCTGGCGGACAGGGGACTGTGGAGGTGAGGAGTCCATTCCAGACAGGGTGGGTGGTAGAGGAAGATCGATGAGAGACGGCCGGCTGCGAAGTTCTTTTTCCTTTTTTGATAACCTATGAGGAGGAGTGGACTTCTTTGGACTGAAAAGAGCAAAAAATATAATTTTAAACAAAAATGTAAATGAAGGAAAGAGTGTATGTATGCATACACTGCATATATGTTGTGGTAGGACAGAACATCAAGTGTTTCCTTGATTAAAAGGAGATTTGCAGATATGATCTGTAAACAGTGAGACAGTCTCTCCAAATGACACGTTGCTACTCGGGTTAAATTACATCAGATGTCTCCTAATCTTTGTTTAGCATTTTGGTCCAGGGGGACATTTGTACCAGTTACACAATATTAAGTAACAGCACACTTTTGAAAATTCATGATCAGTCCTCAGTACAAGTTGGAATAAAGTAGTGCTCAGGCAGTGTGCACATGCAGCTCATTCAGCCAATAAGATGGCAGAGATGATGGTCATTACTTGTTGATCAAAAGAACAAGACAGAATGGGCAAAATCAGGGCAAAGTACATATTGTTGTCTGGGTGATGATAATTGTCTTTTAACAAGAAAAAAGACAGCAAAATTTTGTTTTATGAAAAAGACCTTGCAAGCTAAACATAGCTCAACAACACCGGTGATATTACAGCCCCAAAAAACAGCAGCTAGTTTTTCAACTTCGCCAAACTGCCACTCAAAAAAAACTAAAGAAAATTTTGCTGGTTATACAATGATGGAGACACAACCATCAATGTTTTTGACTATATGCATTGAGCTCATCATATTTTATTGGATATGTTTTCTACTTTATTTGTAAGTTAAGATATCTGTCATCCATGTGCTGGAAAGAAGGTACTGAGTCTAAAATTCTGTAGACTAATAAAAGGAATGACAGAGAATGACAGAGTATAAACCATAAATGCTATACAAATATAATTTCAAATGAACAGAGCTTTCCAATAAACAGATTTAGAACTCAAAGATGCATCTGTAACAGGAACTAATTTATGGAATAGTCTGGACAAAGGTGCTAAAGAGGCTCAATCAAATAATACTTTTAAGAAGATGATTAAAGTAAATATGTTACATAAATATAGGCGTTATGGATTTTATGGTTTGTTGTGATAGGTTAAAATGAAGAGTGCCTTGACATGTAGATGTGAGAAGCTATATCAGGCTCATTTTATTTCAACTTTCCTGTATGCATTTTGGAGAAATTATGAAAAAAAAGTGACAGTTCATTTAAGATTTTTTCTTTTTCGTGCCAATTTTCATTCTTGTATTTGGATTATCTTTTGTTTGTGTTGTTTTGTTTCAAGAATGATTTAAACAACTAAACGATATAATGACAGAACCAATATATTTCAAACGGTGCATGTTATCTGACAAGGATCTGGAAAACTGTTATCTGTTAATGCAAAAGTCCTCCAACTAGTTGCTTTTCCCAACATGTAATGTAAGTTGTTTCATATAATGATAGTGATTCTATAATTAAATTAGTTTAAAAATTAACGTTTCCCAACACTAAGTACAAAGTAGGCTGAGTTTCCTCAATAAAAACTTATCTTTAAACTAATTTTCCTTGTGGATTTCAACAAGTGAGTCACTTTTTTCATATAAACATTTTCATTTTATATAATATTTACTTATCACAGGTGTTCTTGACTAAAACTGTCTTTTGAATGGTGATGGAAATATAGTCAAGATTGACAGTAGTTTCCTCACCTGTCCTGAGCATTTCCCAGCAGCATAGGCGGTAAAGGCAGGGGGGGTAAAGTCGATGTCTTGTGGAGGGGTGTCTGACGGACGGGGCTGCGTATAGGAACTGAAGCTGGTGATTTGGCCTGGGATGTGGGATGCATAGGAGGCTGAAGAGTTGATTCTGCCTGAAGAGGAGGTGGTGGTGGCACCTGAATGGTTGGACAGGGGGGTACAGGAGCGGAGGGCTCAGGTGGAGGTGGTGTAATAGAAGTGGTAGACGAGGAAGCTAAAGGCGCTGCAACTTGATTTTCAGCATTGGGAGCATTAGAAGAAAACTGTGCAGTTGGTGGGGGCTGAGTTTCCAGTGCTGCTGTTGAGTCTCTTTCTAGCTGTGGAGCCTCAGCTTTAACGGGCCGTGAGGATGTGGAGCTTGCAACTTTGCGAGCTGATGGAAGAGGAGACCCACTGCCAGTGGCATTGGCACGAGCTGCCGCCTCAGCAGCCTGGCGTTCCTTTTTTCTGCGAGTAAGCTCTGCTCCCAAGCTGGAGTTGAGAGGCAGACGAGAGGATGGAGGCGAACGGCTAGCTGGCCGGCTACTGTGGGAGCTTGCCCCCCCTCCACCAGAGGAAGTATGCCTCTTACTGCGGGAACGAGAAGAGGAGCGGCGAGATGAAGAGTAGTGCAATGGGGAGCGACTTCTGGACCGGGCTGAACGTCTAAATAAAGCAATTAGACATTTAGACAAATGTCAAACAATGCAACACACATTTAAAGGTCATGACATTAGAAAATGAACACGCTGTCTCTCCTGAAACGATCTCCTCTTTGAAAAACTAAAAAAATCCTTTGTCACATTCTAGACGCAAAATGAGCCTTGAAATTAAGAAAGCAACACAAGTAAATACAGATAAGAAAACAGTTAAATAACTTTTAAACACAATGATTTATAGTGGGCAAAAAAGAAGATCAAGCCAAGTAAATTAAAAAAATTTACGCATATATTTCAGGTCACCATTATTGGGCTTGTTTCAACTCAAACCCAGAACTTATTTTGTTTTAAATAAAATGGTAAATGCAAATTATGTTAGGCTTTGTGTGGCAATGTAGAAATTAATCTATAAAAACTTGTTAATGTCTACGTCACAATCAATGGAGCTAACTTAAAGTTAACCAAAAATGAAAGTTTCTGATAATTGCATCACACTTGTAAAACATAAAACTATAACAAACACCAATGTTCGAGGTTCCTGAACTAAGGGTTACAAAACCTAACTTTAGTTACATTTTATCACCCTTAAGCTTTGGTATAATAAGGCCAACTACAACATGGAGGACGTCTTCAATCCTGACTCCTCCAGTCTGAGGTTTTTTTTTCAACATTTTGCAGGAACTGAAAATTCAACAGATCTACCAGACTTACAATAACACAGACTCATTAATTACTATAAAAGCTGGACTGACTGGTCAAAAACACTCAGCTTGGCCTTCACCATTTCCCCTATGAACATAAGATTGATACGGCTGTAAGCTTTTCCAAATCTTAAGTACATTTAATACAACAGTTTCCAGGGTTGGTTATACTCACCGCGACATGGGGCTAGTACTGGAGGACCTACGGTTCCCATAGGGGCTGATGGAGCGCCTCCTTGAATAGGGGCTGCTGTCCCTCTCAAAGCTGGAGGACCTGTGTCTACTGCCATACGGGCTGTCCGATCTTTGCCTGCTGCGGCGAGACACATCCCTATAGGGACTTGGGCTTTGCTGGGCAATCTTCCGCCTTGAGTAGCCGTCATCCCCCTGCTGTCCATAGCTACTCCCCTGTGGGCTCTCACTGCCACCTCCTCTTCTGGGACTGGGTGATAATGCCGAGCTGGTGCCTTTTCTACGAGGGCTGCCTCTACTTGAAGACTTGCCCTTAGGGCTTGACTTGTGGCTCTTGGAAGATTTGCGGTGGGCCCTATCTGTCCGGCACCTTTGGGAGGAACTGCGGCTTCCCTCCCCACGGCCTTCTCTTCGTTGTTGCCTGTCTTTGCGTGACTTCCCTGAGCGACTGCTCTCCTTGCTGCGAGATGAAGATGTGGATGAAGTAGTGCTGCCTACACTGGCCGCAGGCTGTACCTGGGAAGAGAGCATCAACTCCCCACGTTTGGTGTCGCTCTCCGGCTGGAGCTGACGTTTGGATGAGGAGCTTGATGAAGAGGTCTTCTCCTTGCTCTTCACAGTGCCCCCTTTCTCACGGTCTTTGCTGCTCTTTTTCTTGTACCCAAGCTCGCCATTCCCAGAGTCTCTAACTTTATTCGGGTCCTTTGACTTTTTTCGAGAGTGTCTGTGTCCCCTGTTTTCTCTATCATCAACCTCTCTGTCAAGATCATCCCTGTCGTAGTCTGGTGAGGGCTCCAATCGGCCCCCGCCCCCCCTCTCAGAAGGCCTGGATGACGGCGGGTCCGAGAAAGTGTCCGAGTCGGAGCTAATATCATCGTACTCCACCAGAGGCTTCACCGTGTTAACACCAGGAGGCGCAGTCTCGCCAAGGGTAAAATCTTCGGGTCCCTGTGCAGCCAAGGATTCCCGATTATGTTTAGCTGATTTATGTCGCTTGCGTTTTAAAGAGGAGGACATTGGAGATTTTAACTGCACCTTAACGTCTTTGCTCGTCATGTCTCCCGCAGAGGTATTAGTGAGGCCTTGGGTCTGGTGTGACACACCGCTGCTAGAATCCAATTTCCTCTTGGTCCCATGGTGTCGGTCCGACCCAGGCATACCTCACACCGGCGACGGTGCTTCCACTGCAACTGGGCCTCGGTGATCCAGGAAATTCATGAACAGGAAAACAGCCGCTACTCCAAATGTCAAAACAAAAGTGTTGAAAAGCAGAAACTGGTCAAAAAAACACACAAAATAAACACTCAAGGCCGCTCACGTCCAGTCCTCCTTTGCGCCAATTCATTCCATGAGATCAACGACTTGGTTCTTCGAAGCAGGAAAAATAAGCCACTGTGGTTTTCCAGTACTACAAAGTTTATAATTCAGATTAGTCAGTGAATGAAAAAGGTCCAAACCAAACATTGGAGCATTGTGGTGTCGTCTCCGTCTCAGCGTAGCTAGCACAGCTAGCTAATGCTCGGCAGCTAGCGAGCAGACTCGTGAAAAAGAAAAAAGTCCCCTTGTGAAAGCTGTCCTTGTCCGGTGCCAAGTTAAGTAAAGGTGTTTTTATTCCATAGAATTACGGTCTTAGCTTTCAGAAACAAGCAATTGCCCTCAATAAGAGACGCTCGTTTCTCGAACAAAATGAAAACTTGACCCGGTTGGTGCTGTTTACATGTTCCCTTTAATGTAAGTTTTATCCCCTAGAAACTCAATATTGATAAGAAATCATAGTATTTTCGTGTGCAGTAGATGTTCCAGTTTATTATCAATGGCTCTGGAAATCAACCAGGCCTATATTTAGGGCGATGCTAGTGGATTTAATATCTTCCACAGCCCTATCTGAAGGAGACTACAAACGCCATTGTGGCTCCTGTGACTAGCAACTTCTGCGCACATCAAGAGAAGCCGGAAAGAGGAGCCCTGTCAATCTTGTGCGTAACCTAGCAACTTCCTATCACAAGAAAGATCCCGCCTACCGTGCACTCTGGGTGGCGCCACAGCGACGCAAAAATGCTGAGATGTGTACTAAGTTGCTCAAGTTAAGTTTCGACCTTTTAGGTGAAATCGAATTATGACATGTATTGACAAACAAAGGATGACTCATATTACCTTTAGTTTCATGATGACCGTGGTGAGACTAATTAAGGCAACGCTTATATCAAATATGCAAAAACCACCATAGCCCTGAAAAATGCTTTATAGATATGCATCACTGAAGCTTCATTGGAAAGTACTATACAGTTTTGTGTCATTGCAAGTTCATTTGATTAGTGTTTCGTATTATTAAAATTTCTTGGACTAATGCCCAAGAGCAAATATTCCCTGCAAAAGTCACTGTAACGACAAGCTCAACGCTTCACGATCTTAATCAAGTGTAGCCTAATAATGGTCATTTTGTTGGCAGATAAACTTTATGAAAGAAAAATATTTGCATTTTAATGTGTGTGTTCATATGTGGGAAATATATTTCTCATAAAACATGTTGGGGTGTTTTGATATGGTGCTTGATAAAAACATAAATAATGAATACAATATTAGATTGTCTTAAAGTTTCCCATGAAGCTGAAAGAATGAAACAATTGATTTCATGTGTTGTACATGAAAATAGCAGCTGCAGAGTGGATGACAAATTGTCAGTGGTTCCAATTTGATTTAGTTGCTTTGTGGTTAATCAAACAAAGAACATGTTTACCTTTTTATATTGCACAAACATTTGCCTATATTGCAATATGTATTGATTCAGATATACAGTAAGATGCATGTGTGGTGCACAATCAAAAGTTAAATGTCTTTTTCTCTGTTACTTGATTTGTGCTGCTTTAGTCTGGCCTGCTATTAAAAGGGGGAAAAGCTGCTGATTCTATAAACAAAGCTTATACCATCTTCAGAAGTATATTAACCTATATGAGTCTCAAAAGATGAATAGTAATGATGACTTTTAAAGTAGCTGCTTCAGGCTGCTAGATCAGTAGTGTGTTGCATCAGTTCTTTGTGGATATACTGTATAAAAATACACTTATTGCCTAAGATTTAATTTTGATATAATTTTAACTTTTCAAGTTCAAGTGCAACCCAGTCAGAATTAAAACTTAACAGGACAAGAGCATGGAAATTAAATGAATGGAAAGAACTAATATTGTTGCCCAGTTTCCCAAATAACAAAAGCAATCTGCAAAACAGCAATAACATAAGTTACAATAGAAATAGCTATACTAACAAAAAGCAACATTAAATAACACAAAAAAAGACTATCTTGCCTGAAATATTGGTTAGATATACATTAAGTCTGTCAGAGAAAGCTTTATGCTTGTGCTTAAAAACAGAAAACTAATCCACATCCTTCATTCAGGTCGGGAGCTGGTTCCTCAAGAGTTACAATTAAAAACTGGGCAGCTGTAATTTAAGAGATAAAATGGTTGTCTTTTAACTGGATGGACTCAATTTCACTAGTTGATGTGTTGAAGTGTCCTTGAAAACACAAAATAACTACCTATCAAGGTTTGTGTGTGAAATGTGTGTTCAGTCATGGTCATTGGTTGGTATGACTATCTGTGCCTAAGTGTTATTTTCGTCTCTTAACCATGACAATATTATGAAACATATCTGTTTTAAGTTAATACATAAAAGTAATTATTTTTAGGAGAGCTCTATAGCAGTCCGATAATAAATTGTGTTCTTTTAGTGGCATAATCATTAGAAAGTTTTTTCCATGCAAAATTGAACCATGTCAATGCAAATTAGTTAGAAAACAGCTACATTTGTGTCCGTCCAGACGACATTGAGCTGTTGTCGAGCATGTGTTCCTCAGTACGATTACGTATTTAGACGAGCAGCCGTTCTCGTTGCTGATTTGATGAGCTTTTCAATTGGGGCGTGGCTATTGAGAAACGAGGAAGTGCTGCTTCCTCTGCAATAACAAAGTTGCTAGGTATTTAAATGAGATCGATTAAAGTATTTCAATGGTTATCAAGGCACAAACATGACCCATACAAGTTCTATTGTCATTGTTACTTTTGCTCTCACTTCAGTAACAGGTAAACCACGTGTCAAAACGACAATAGACTGTCATCTAATATACTTATTATTTTAGATAAGTTAAAGGAAACTATGAGCACCACCTTTCCTCTTCTTCTAAATCGTCCAAATGTTACTTTTTATGTGGTATATATTAGCCTATATATGCCCCCGGACCGTGTCAGGCCAGGTATTTGTGCTACGTATGCGTGTTAAAAGGTTGACACCCCACACTGATATCTTTGCTTCAGTTGGGACTTGGCTTACACTACGAACTCTGGCTAAAGCACCAGTAAGTAAGTAAAGCAGTCCTTTTATGTTTGGCCAATGCATTAGTCAGACACACAAAATAATTTTTTCATTTTGAATTATGTTGAAGTAGCAGCCGCTCGGTTTTAGGCTTCCAGATCCTATCCCTGTTGGGCTATTGTGTGGATGGATATAAAGCTGTACAGGGGGAGGAGGAGGTGAGGACGAGCCTAGCAGATAAGAAGAGAGGTGGCTTATTGGCTGGCTGTTGCCACTAACCCATATTTTACCCGAAACAAGAGGTCTTGCTTTTTTGTGTTACAGGCCGTAAAACAACGACATCGCACTCTAGGAGCTACACAGAGGACATGATAATCGAGGCGAGGGCCCGTATCTGTATTTTACTGCGCCCACACCGAATTCATTGAGTCGGTAACCAGCGTCCGACATGGGGAAGGAGGTAAATGGTGTTTCGCGGAGCCGGTTTGAGGTGAGTTAACCACGTCTAGTTACTGACAGTCCACGGCTCACATTCAGCAACACGGTTAAACATGCTAGCGCGCGGTCCCGCACGATGAGTGTTGCTGTATTTATTGCTAAACTGCGCTTATGTTGAGGCTATTGATGCAGCTTCCGCAGTCAGTGTTTGGGATTAGGTCAAACACGGTTGTTTTGTTCAGACCACATACAGCTGAGGCCTGGCGTGTCATTTCGTTGAGGACACTGGTCAATGTTTTTCTCCAACCCTGACGTGCTGTTTATTAGCAAAACTGAGTTTTTTTAAAAAAAAATTGTGCTAACATGTTATCATTCCCCCTTTTGCGCCGTCAAAACAAAGACAATGAGGCCACAGAGCACGCCGATAGCAGACATCAACACAGTATCAGCAAAAAGCGAATTTGTCGACTTCACGTTGAAGCTGTATTTGATTTATACTGAACTCGTGTTTTAAATTGTCTTATTAATTTTTTTGTAAGGCTGAGGTATTTGACTATATGTGGCCACCGCTGCAGTGGTAGGGGGCCTTGGTTGTGACTAATACCTGTACCCGGTATAGCACACAAATATCAACCTCACACCATCACAACCCACATCTCCTGTGCTGATAACAGAATAGCTACCTGGAGACACACACACAAGCTACGACGTTGTTGATCGGAAGTATCGCCATAAACTTTTGTGTCGTAGCCACGCACGCGTAGCTGAGTATATATGGGTAAAATCTTGAGCACAAATGCCATGTATTCGGCCGGTGACATTGGCCCATATAGCCTGACCACTTGATGTTGTTTAATCCCCAGCTAGTGTAGGATTTGTGTGTGGTTTTATTTATTTTTAACGGTGCAACAGCTGACGACTCAGAAGACTCAGGCCGTTACCGTCTGGCCCGACAGCTGCTGCGGTGCTGCTAAGCTAACACGATTTCGGAAAGGGAGACACCGGAAATGGCTCAAATGGGCCTTCACAATAAAAAGGGTTAATTGTGGATCTTGTGTTGGCCTGTTTAAAGTTGTCCAGAATATTAGTCTTGTTTAGCTACAGTTTCCCTTCAATCTTAATTTTTATTTTATTTTTAGATTTGACAAATCTCAAAATGGGAGAAACTAATAATTAAGAACTTAGTCAATTTAAGCAAGTCTCCTAATTAAATTCATTGTATCTGAAATTATATTTAGGCTATGGAAATAATCTTGACTTCACATAAGGACTTTGAAGTCAAAGGAGCAGTAACTTGTGTGTGTAGTTTAACACCTAGCAGAAACTTTAGGTTTCAAAATGGGGTCTACAATCTATAGTGCGTTTTCATGTTGCTCTATGCCTGTTTTGCACACAACAGCTGAACTCTAACTACAGTCCATCCATACATAATAAGTCAGTACCACTCTTGATTTCAAATGGAAACCAGAAAGCTTTGGTTTCCAAAGGTTTCAAGTTCAAATGCTCAAATATAACTACCTGTTTTTTGAGCTTACTAAAATATGATCAACATGATCAATATACCTCCTATATTTATTTCTAGGTTTTTATCTGTTTATTTCTGTTGGTCAACATGAAACCCATGTGGTAAACTACTCTGGGATTTTGAAGATTTCATATAAATTCTGATATGATTAGTCTTAGAATCTGTGGTGTATTGTTAATGTTTAATTTATTTGCTCCGAAGGCAAAGTGCAAAATAGCTCAGGGCCATAAGTGCAAGATGTGTTAAGCAAGGTCTAGTGAGAGTTTTACTTTGAAATGTATTAACGGAAGTTGTGTTAAGTTAACAGCTCAGAGTTTTTACTGATTTACTGTTCTATATCAAGCCACAACAAAAGCCCATAACCACAACAACCTAAAAGATAAACTGTTACAAATTACACCATATTGTATGTATGTATGTATGTATGTATGTATGCATAAACAATTTTCTGCTTTATTATTATTATTGATTAGTAGGGTATGCTTGTATTCACATTTCAAATAATAGTGTAACAACTTAAAACTTGAGCACATGTTAGCCAGTTGACTTATAACATGTCAAACTCACCGAAATCAAGATGGAAATGTTTAATGTTACTATAATATTCGGCCATCAGGTTCTAAAAAGAGTACTAGATGTGGCTCTCAGAGTACAAAAATAATCAATATATGTAAACTGGATGCTTGTTTGTTTTTTTTGTCAGTCTTTATGCAAACCCTAAATTATTCTTATTGTTTTATCTGTTCAGATACAGTCTTATTCATTGCATTTAATGGTGTAGATTTAGTGTCTCTGCTGTGATTTTTATAATATATCAATACATTTAATTAACCTTATTTTGGATCTGGAGTCAATGAGGTTGTTTAACCGAATCAGCATTTCAAACCTCCTAAACTTGCAGGAAGGTTTTACTAACCATTCATTGCAGCAAAGTTTTTTTTTGCCTTTTTCACATTTCCAGCATTCATTGTCTCAGTTGCAGTTGAGTTTTATTCTACAGTATGTGCCCATAGGCTTGTATTCTGTGAGCATTCATTGAGTTTCTCTTAACTTGGCCACAAATCTGCCAAAATATTCAACAGTCCCATCTACTTTTTGTTTTTTATGCCTCCCTGCCATCACAAGTCTACGTTAGAGGTTTCTTTAATACTGGAATAACTAACCAGTAAAACCGTTTGGCATACAAAGCGGTAAATCAGGTTATAATCTGTAGCTCCACTGCATCTAGATGATGCACAGTTGAACATGGGTAAATATTTTTTAAATGATTTGTGTAAATAAAGATTACAATGGCACATTAACTTGCTAAAGGCATACAGAATGCTTTTTGTTTTCTGTAAGGATTGTCATAGTAAAGCATTTTTAGTTTATATTACAGCATCGATGTCCATTGTAAATGTTAATTATAGAATAAGAAAATGATCTTACTGTGATAAAAATCTACTTAAACTCTAACCATCTTGTTGTCCATCTAGTTGGCTCCGTTTTCTTTCAGTATCCGATATTTGGTCAGTTTTATTAATTTCAAATGATAATTTGTTCTGTGTGGGTTGTGGTCACGGGTCTTTTTCATCTTCTAAAATATAATCACATTTTGTTTTGCTTTATTGTGATCTTTAGCTTGAGGATACAGCTCACCCAGCTTTTTCTTTTTCTTTCTTTCTTTCTTTCTTTTTTTAATAAACCTCCTGCCAGGCTTACGTCACTGATTATAGCTGACCAGTGGAGAAAACATAATGCTCACATTCATGGAGAATCAGGTTCATTTTATGTTAAATGACAAAAGGGGACAGTGTATGCCCATTGACCATGCACATCTACCTCTTTTGGAAATGAAACTGGATTATTTGGACAGAAAGAAGCGTCCTGGAAGGCGAGCTGTCACAGTCAGTTTGCCCCAAATCCAAACGGTGAACGTCTGTCCCGTCTTTCTCCTGCAAAATTTTACACATTTGCGCTGGCAGGCAGCCTTTAAGTAGACAGCCGAGTGTGCACAGAGTTTTCTGTGTTGTATCGGGGAGACATAGAAAAGGCTTTGACCCAGAGCTGACTGGTTCTTCAAAGGTCCAATCACTAATTTCAAATGGCAGACATGTCAGATTGTTTTTCATGCTGATGAATGGGTTTATAAATCCCAGAAATCCAAAGCTATTATCTTGTTTTAGATAGACACCTTTTAATTAAAATAGCAATCTTTAGGGACTTACAAATCATTCCCTCTTTTTTTTTTTTGTCTTCTCACAGATAACGAATGCATGACTTGTTTGAGATTATGGACGTGCCGTGTTTGTTCTTGACAAGAAAAGCAAATAATGACTTTTAAACCCCTTGTTGATCATGTCAGATATTTACCTCCTGTGAATAATGTCTGCACACCGACACCCTTAATTACTCCTCCACTGGTTCAGATCTATTTTTCCTAGTCTATGGTGGGAAACTGAAAGGAGCCAGATGTTGCTTCATCTGTGGATGCTCCCAAACATCATTTTCTTGCATTTCACAATCTTGCAGAGTTGCCACAAATTATAGGTACCCTTCGTCTTCAGTGAGAGGGGCGTGTTCGTCCTCTTTTTAATAAATGTTGATTTATTGTCTCTTTGTGTACTGAGTCCAGCCCCCCCCCTGCAGATTATAGCCTGGTATGTGTGTTCACAAAGGATGCAATTATTTGTGTGGAAATCCATTAACTTTTTGCAGAAGCTGGAACACTTGTGTGAGTTACGAAAGATTTATAGTAACTGATTTCAGTGCTGATGCAGACACCAGTGCAAACTCATTAGTGTAAACAAACAAGGATATGCATTCATTACGGATAACGTGGAAGCAAAGGTCGTCTCTGCTCAGTAGTCAACAGGGCAAAGTTCTGTCTCACTGATTTTATTCTGTATCTTTTTTGTTGTTTCTGTTTTTTTTTTTTTTTAAATCTTCTGTCACCCTTCATGTGTCTGAAGAACTGACACTGAATCCATCTCAGCTAATGTGATTTATGATAATTTGTCTTTGCTTATGTGTTGAATGTCCTTGAGTTAGGTGAGTAGATTGAAGGGGCCACATTGAGACAGGCTGCCAGGACTGATAATTCTCTTCTGCTTCATTTCAGATGTTCACAAATAGTGATGAGGCGGTCATCAATAAGAAGTTACCCAAGGAGCTGTTGCTACGGTGAGCGACTTCTTTTTTTTTTTCTCTCTCAAAAGTACACAAGTGGCATGCACAGATCTTCATACACAACTGGATTTAAACCCAACCCACTCTCACTGTGTATGTCATTGTCTCATTATTTATTGTATATTCAGTCACTCAACAACCAGGATGCAAATCCCCCCCCCCTTCTAATAGAGTAATTAAAAGCAGTTGCTTGTGGCTATAAAACATTTAAATTGATTTCGGACAAAAGAACTTAAAAGCCCCCCAGCAAACAGAAAATTAAGGCCATAACTCCAGCCTCGGCCTTGCCAGACAAGCTGCCTGTGCTGCGGCTGCTCGGCCAGGTGCAGTGCTCCTGATTTGTGAGGCTGTCAGATGACACTGCAACTCACTGCATCCCTGTTTCAACTCAAACACACAGTCTCCACATCTTCCCTGCACTCTGTGCAAACCTCTCTCCTGATGTCAAAGACAATATTAGCCGATTTACCCCTGTGTCTTTGCTGAGAGTGAAAGCAGACGTGGGGTTGAGTTCAGGGCAGCTTGGTGCAAAGGGGAAGCTTCTGGCAGTAGTGATCAGAGTCTCTGAAGCGTCCCTGTCTGTCTTCCAGAATCTTCTCCTTTCTGGATGTGGTGACACTCTGTCGCTGTGCCCAAGTCTCTCGGGTGAGTCTCTTTTCATATCTGTTTTCATGATCTTATACTTTGAAATTAAACATAACTCTAAATGTTTCTTTCTATCTCACTGTTTTATTAGTCCTGGAACGTCCTGGCTCTGGATGGCAGCAACTGGCAGAGAATCGACCTGTTTGATTTTCAGAGGGACATTGAAGTGAGCAAATCTTGAATAACCCTCCCATTAACTTTATTCTCATGTTGCTTTACTCCCAGTTAGTCTAAAACAAGCTGTAGAAGCAAACGCAGCGGGCTGAGTTGATTGTTTTTGTCACAGGGCCGGGTGGTAGAGAACATTTCAAAGCGATGTGGGGGGTTCCTTAGGAAGCTGAGTCTTAGGGGGTGCCTGGGTGTGGGCGACAGCGCCTTAAGGTGAGTTTGGTGACAACTTAGCCTTACAGAAATTCTTTTCTTTGTCTTTTTTGAGTGTCTGAATTAGGAGACAGTTTGACTGAATCGACATGAATGTTTCTTTTTCTGCAGGACTTTTGCACAGAACTGCAGGAACATTGAGCTGCTTAGTCTGAACGGCTGCACCAAGATCACTGACAGGTATGGGTGTTGTCAAGTAGAAGTGCTGCAAATATGTTGCATACACTTTGTTCTTGAAAATGTCCATTCACCTCCCTCTGTGCAGCACGTGTAATAGCCTCAGTAAGTTCTGTCCAAAGCTGAAGCACTTGGACCTCGCCTCCTGTACTTCCATCACCAACCTGTCACTTAAAGCTCTCAGGTGTGTCACTTCAGCATATAAAACCTATATAAAGAACAAAAGCATCATTCATTGAAACTGTTGCTTTGACTGGACTCGTTTAGCTGCCCTTGGCTTTCACAAGTTTCTAAATCTAACCCTTTGCTTTATTCCTCCCATCAGTGAGGGTTGTCCCTTGTTGGAGCAGTTAAACATCTCCTGGTGTGATCAGGTCACCAAGGATGGCATCCAGGCTCTGGTACGCTCCTGCCCTGGACTCAAAGGCCTTTTCCTCAAGGGTTGCACACAGGTACTGTTTATAGCTACAGGTCATTAAATTCAGAGTAAATTTTTATCATGTTTTTTTAGGAAAGAGATGCCAGTCATTGTATGTGTATATTGCACCATCTTCTTTTAATAATATTCAACATTGCTTTGTTGGTGATTATCTTCACTATGACAATCTCTCCCACAGTTAGAAGACGAGGCCCTGAAGCATATTGGGGCTCACTGTCCAGAGCTGGTCACGCTTAACTTGCAGACATGCTCAGTAAGTACATTTATCAGGACTGAATGATGCAGTTGCAATCAAAGTTTTCAGAAGAATTACTCAAATGTTATCCAGTGTTCATTTAGATAAAATAAAAACATACAGACGACGTCTGACTGACATCCTGCCCCTCCAATCAGATTGTTGCCTTAGTGCAGATGTGCAGTCGAGTCTTGTGGCAGCACAGTTCATCAACAATTCTTGAATCAGATGATGCCCTCAGCACAGCTTATCTGGTTGAGGTCAGGATTCAGTTTTTAGGTTTTCTTTGCAACACAAAGACTTCCAGCACATGTCCCCCATCAGACCTCCAGACTCAAAGAGGGTTGTTGAGATCGTTGGCAAAAAGGCAGATTTTTTTCACCATGGACCATCAGTTGATACTAAATAGTTATTTATATGTCATCATTAAACACGTTCTTGGTGTGTTTTATTAGTTCACTGATGATACATTTGTCTATGATTATGACTTGGATGGAAACCTTTTTTTTCTTTTCTTTAAAGAAATGAGTGCAGAAAGTCTGATTTAAGTATGACGGCCTTTACGTTTCACGGATCTGATATTAAATATTTCTCAGAAAACATTATTGTAAAATTTCTAAATCTGAATTTTAGTCATAAAATGAAAATGTGGTGGAATAAAGTTAGATTATTCAGACTCTTAATGCTTCAGTAGTAAGTAAACCCATATTTTACATTTATTATCCTCATCTGATCCCTCAGGATCTCATCTCATCTGTTCCTGAGTGTCTCTACTCCTTTCTGCTTTTTGGACTACTTTTTTTTTCTCTCTCCCATTTCTGTTAGTTCTTCCTCACCTGTTCCTCCTTTGTCTGAACACTTCAAAGTTTTCTTGCATAATACTTTGAACGGAGAAATGCAGGGGAAAGGAAATTGCTCTCATAAGCTGAGGTAGTTCATGAATATATGTGCCTTTGATGCATTCTCACCAGAGAACGCGGCACAGGAAAAAGTTTTGCATGGCATGTTTTTCACTTTTAACCATGGATGCAGATGTGAGCGGATCCCACCCCTCACCCCCAGCCCTCACCACACAAACACTTTTCTCTTTCTATAAGCAGCAGATCACAGATGAGGGCCTCATCACAATTTGTCGGGGTTGTCACCGCCTGCAGTCTCTGTGTGTGTCGGGTTGTGGCAACATCACAGACGCCATCTTGCATGCCCTGGGACAGAACTGCCCCCGCCTCAGGTGAATTTACACACCCACCCACCCACACACACACACACACACACACCTGACCTCATTGTCAATTTAGCTATGGTCAATTTCCTAGACCCTGCAGAAAATAATCAAACTTTTTAGGTTGAAAATGAAGAATTTTAATGTGGTTTCAGATTGACTTGCAGTCTCTCTGATTTTAAGCAACAAAAAAAAAAGAGAGATTAAACTTCTGTCTCTCCTTTTTTTTTTTTTTTAGAATATTAGAAGTAGCTCGCTGCTCTCAACTTACAGATGTGGGCTTCACAACGTTAGCAAGGGTAAGTAAGCATGTTTTATGTAGAGTGCATGCCCATGCATTGCAAAGTGGATGTTATCCGACTACTTGTTTAGTTTTTTGTTCCCAAAACAAACCAGCAAGCTCTCTCTAATTTGTCTGCAGAATTGCCATGAACTTGAGAAGATGGATCTAGAAGAATGTGTGCAGGTAAATCGATGTCTCATGTGTGAAGTCTGCTGTCATGCTGGCGATCTACATGTCTACAGTCTGTTTTCCGTTTTGCATCAGATCACAGATGGAACACTCATCCAGTTGTCCATCCACTGCCCTCGCTTGCAAGTCCTGGTTAGTGTGTGCGCTTTCTTCATCATACTTATTTTCTATTGTTTTTTGCAACGTGTCACAGCTTGCTTTAACTGCAAGTTAAGTAATGAAGCTCCTTCATTGATTCCACTGTGTTCCTGCAGAGTCTGTCTCACTGTGAGCTGATCACCGATGACGGCATCAGGCACCTCGGCAGCGGCCCCTGCGCTCACGACTGTCTGGAGGTGATCGAGCTGGATAACTGCCCCCTTATCACAGACGCCTCACTGGAGCACCTAAAGAGCTGCCATAGTTTGGATCGCATTGAGCTCTACGACTGCCAGCAGATCACCCGTGCAGGCATCAAGAGACTAAGGGTGAGTTGTGTTGGCTAACAAGTATGAGTAAGCACTGACTCATATGCAGAATTCTCAGCAGACACATTTTGTAAAGTCAACATATGCCTGTTGGTGTAAAATTTTATTCATGGCCACAAATGTATGCGACTGCAAGTTTAATGCTGTGATGCTCGCAGCCGGTGGCACTGACTGCACAGATAACTGGTTGTTTGTGTCGGTCATTCAAGCTGCTGTTGGATTATTTACTACTGTTTGTTTGTGTAAAGTAAACTTTTCACTTTAAAGTGAAACTATTTCTCACTTAATGTAGATGTTTAGTTGAATTGAACTTGTTATATTTGTAGAAATCACAGCACAAACATCGTTCGGACTTGGCGTTGCTGTGTGAGTGAACCCTTTTGCTCCAGATATTTGATGTTTTTAATGTCATTTAACTTTAAAACGGGAAAAAAAATCTTTAGAATGCAAACTCACAAGGGAAGGTGAACTTTTAAAAGCACCCATGTACAAAAGTTCCCTCGATCTATTAGCAGAATTGAAACGCAATATTCAGGACTTTTGTTTTCATGAGAGAAGTGTTGCATGATAATAAAAAGCCCCCACATCATGTTGCACCACTGTGTTGCCACGATGGCCGGGGAGGAATAAATCAAACTTTATGCTTCTTCATTTTCTCTCTCCTCCATCTTTCTGCCTTTTGGTTTGGAAATCAATCCCAACAAAACATTTTAAAAGATGTCTAAATTCTAAAAATGGATCTGCAGAAGTGAGGAGACTTAATGTCGGAGCTGTAAGCAAAGACAAACCAGTGCATACTTTACAAAGTGTTTTCTGTATCTGTGGCATCTAAAGAGGGCATGACATTAATCCTGGATTAAGATTTTTTTTTAAAAAAAGCTCAATGTATACATTGTTATAATCCTCTTTAATGCTTGTCTGACAGAAACAATGCAAACCGTTCTTTTTTTAATCTGTGAAGTTTTCTATAATGCAACATAAACTAAAATCCACAATTTGTTCATTTTATTTTTAACATTTATTTAGAAGTAGCAAGGAAATTATATATAGCATTTTTCACTGAATAACTTTTAAAAAAAAAGAATATTTATTTAAATTTTATTCAATTGGTGGCAGGTCATTGTTGGAAGCCGTACATCAATCCTGCACAAAAAATGGCTCGTATCAGGACAGATGGGACAGAAAGACTGTGGTCAGATGAATCAATATTCCAGCTGCTTTTGGAACAAATTGACATTGGATGCTTTGTACCAAAGATAGATAGATAGATAAATACTTTATTGATCCAAAGGGAAATTGAAATTGAAAGGCCATCTAGGCTGTCATCAGTATGAGAGCATATCAGTACTTATGACATGAATAACATGCAGATGAAGGTAGTTGGGAGAATATATCCGTCAATGACAACCACAGACTGTAAGCAGCTGAAATTGTGGTTTCAGGAAGAATAGACACAGATTTTTCAGTTCTTTTTAGTATCCTCTGCCTCAAAAATATTAAAGGGTAATGTCCCAAAAGTAAATGTGGCTCTGACTACAATTATTTTGAATTGTGTTACATTATTTTTGAAGTTTTTGTTCCATTTTTAGAAAAGTGGGGTTTATATTTTGACTTTAATGTATTACTCAATAACCTTGAGCATTTCCGTTTTATATTTTTTGAGGATATTTCATAGAAAAGTTGTCTTTCTACTCCCTGCATTTGACTGCTTTTATTTCACATAAGAATGACTTTGGACTGAACAGACTCGATAAATACTAATATTTTGATCCACGTCTCTGTCAGACAGCACAGAGGAGCTTTCCTTCTCATCACCAGTGACTGTACTGAGCGTAATGCATGGGCGGTAGTCGGATGACATGGACTCACATTTTGTCCAAAATGAATTGTGATGCCTTAGTCACTGCACCACCCACTTGAAGGAATGAATCAAAACCGTTATCAAACCATATCCACGGCAGCACTAATTGAACACTCTGTCCACATCAAGCTGGATTTGTCATTATCTGATCTCATGTTTGTCATTTCACTTTTGATGGAAGTCAATCAAAAGCATGACTGTTTTTTTAAATAAGCCGATTTTATCACCAGTAGGTTGTATTTATGTATTTTATGCCGTGAACATGTTGAGCTTCTTAAAGCAGTTTTGAACATTTGTATGAGTCATTATCACATTTCCAATGTTTTTTTTTTTCTTTTTCTTTCTTTCTCCCACAGACTCATCTGCCTAACATCAAAGTGCATGCATACTTCGCTCCTGTCACTCCACCCCCTTCTGTCGGAGGCAGCCGTCAGAGGTTTTGTCGCTGCTGCATCCTGCTATGATGTCAAGACAACGACCCCCTTTCCTGTCCCCTCGAAGCCCAACGCTTCCACCCTGAACTGCTGTCCCCCTCCCATCCCTTGCCTCCAGTCAATAGACTACATGCTGGTGTGCTGATGTGAGCTGCAGAGAGAGGGTGAGAGCCAAACAACGCTACAGGGTCTTGGGTAACTTTCCCAATTAGCATTCTCAAATCTTCCCCCACTACACAGATACACAACCGGCTGATATATACAGACACACAATCAACTCTTAGAATAATCTCAGCTCTTTCCTGGGCTGGAAATAATGAACACATCAGTATTATATGAGGGTTTTGCGATAATCACTTTAAAGGGATTTAAATTTCCCTCAAATGAAGTAAGAATTTGAGCCAAGCTCTTCACATCAAAAACCAGTGGAGACTTTTTAAGGATCCCACTTAACCTCTCAGTTCCCTTGGTGTTGAAGGTCACTGAACAGCTACCTCTAAACAGGAACTGCATGTGAGTAAGATCAGTGTTTGCTTCTGCAGGCTGTTTTTTTTTTCTTTTTTTCTTATAAACGTAAAAAAGGCTTCATTGCCAGTTAGCTGCCAATGCCCCAACACTCATAGAGCAGAAAGTCTTTTTCTTTTGTTTCAGTTTTTTAAGAATACTTGCAGCTATTTGCACTTGCAGTAAAACACAGACGAGACACTTTACAAAGACGACCATCTCAGAATTGAACACTGGCATTTTACTAACACCACACACCAGCGCTTGCAGCCGCTGTGCTCTCACCTCTCTCTGTCTCTCTGTTACAATCAGAAGCTTCAAGTTATGAAGAGAAGGAAGAAAAAAAAAGTTTGATATTTTTCTAAAAATGGACACCAATTAAGACTCAGAAGTGGGGACTCGAGAAGATGCCAAATGTTGCATGTAACTCCTCTAGTTTTTTTAAAATCTAATTGTAAATATGTGAGGACTGTGGGAGTCGGGAGAGTGGAAGCCGGTTTAAACATGGGGAAGAGACTGCTGTTAATAGTCCTTCCGAGGGAACTCTGAAGCTCAAGCATATATATGCGAGAGCGAGAATGAGCTGGTTTGTGACGGCATCAACAGAAAAGACTTCTTTTTTTTTTTAAAGGAGGAATAAGAGAAAAACAGACACTACATGAATCCATGCTGTCAGACCAGAACAATGGAAAAAAAAAAGCCACCTGAAAACAATCAAAATACGTCGTCTTTCAGTTTGATTTCATTAAGTTGCTCTTGATTTTTGCATCATCGGTGGTTCTGACGATGAAGAACTGGCGAATCGCACGCAGTGGTGGAAGCACGTGCTTGACGTCGGGAGTTGCAAACTGTGACTCCTCGGCTCCTATGAGGCCTTGCAGGGGACGGAATGACGGCGCCTTACACCCTGCCACCCGTGACCACCTCCGTCTGTCCGGGGACCAGTGACACTGCCGGTAAAGACGGGATCAGACTCGTGGAGTCATTTAAAGAAGATGACTGAATCTTGAGCGCACAATTCTGGCCTGCTGACAGACACGATGGATGATTATTTTTGTCACAGAGGGCTATAAAGAACTTCAGCTCCCCGCCCTTTGAAGTATTGAAGCCTTTTTCTTATGGATAACCTTGCCCTGCACTTGCACCTGCTTTAGTCTGTCTCTTTCATTTTTATAAATGTGTCTTTTGCTGCTTTTTCTTTTTTCTGATTTCCTCTGATTGTCTGACTTCTTCTGCTTTTCTGTTTTTTGCTGTGGTTTGGATTCTGCCTGCTTTGTGTTTTTGAAGTTACGAGTTCAGTGTCTCCAAGTTGAGTTTGAGCCCTCTTGTTGGTAATAAGTTTTTATCTGATGGAGTTTGCTTTCATTAAGGGTTTGTTACTAAATGTTCAGAGTGTAGCCTTTGTCCAGGGGAAGTGTTGACAACAGTGCAATTGTACTTAATGTTAAATGTGAGTTGTTGTTTTTTTCCCCCCCATTTTTCTTTTTTTATTTCATGTGAGGAGTTAACGATGACCTGTATGTATGAATGAGGTAGGGTCTATTTGCTGAATGTGTCCATCAAGGAGAAAAGTTCATTAAGTGATGCGTGGCGCTTTACCAGACAAATTTTCTCTCATAGTTGCGCTTTCCTCTCCTTGATTTTTGCCCCTCTCTCTCTCATAATGCCCTCTGCTCAAATGCATCAAACAAGACATAAAGTGGTGAACACAATGTAGGATATCAATCGCCCACAAATGTCCTCATTCTGGTTTAACACGTGCAGCAACAGGCAATGATGAATGATGATTCTATTCATTGTGAGATGTGACAGCTACGAAAAGCTGAGATGAATTCAGTGTAATCCTCTCTGGTTGGTTTTGTTTGGATTGGGATTTTCAGGGAATTGGCAGAAGAACCGCAACGGCAAAGAAATGTAATGTGCCCTGTCACTGTGCTCTAAGGGTTAAGACCGTTAACTTGAAGACGAGGGAGAAGTCAGGATTTATGAGCCTGGATGTAACACCCGATTGCTCTCATCATGATTAATCGTTGCAGCTAACACGCATGCTTTCACCCTGAGCCAGAAGGTTTTCATATGTACAGAAGAGATCACCCGTCATCATTCCTTCTCATGGTAGAGAATGCACTACAGGCTCCACGCAGCAAAACACGACACATATTTTTCTTCACAGTATCAAACACCTGCGTGTCTTTGTGTCAGGCTTCCCACCAGTTTACATGGAAGTTGAGCTGTTGCGCTCATGACCAGCTTGTTTTACGGCCAACTGGTCCCAAACACTGGAGTTGAGGATTAAGACTGAGGGCAGGAGGTGAATCTACAGTGTGTCTATGATGATGGTAGATTGGCACCTGAGAAAATTCAAAAAGTTTTGACAATGACTGTAGTTCATATAATTACTGTAAATCTTTTCCTTTTTTCTTTTTTTTTTTTTTTTTTTACAATTAACCAATATAAATAAATATGTACGTATGAATAAATATATACCTATATTATTAAGACTTGTCTTCGTTTCTCATTGCTCTTAATGGTGGTTTAACAGTGCAGCAGTAGATGGCAGTAAAAAGCCAGTTGTACTAAATCCTGCAAGTCTTTCTCTCCTGGTTTTAATGGCCCAGGATTGACTCAGCCATTCAGTGAGTCTAAATTATTTGTTTTACAAATGGGGAAAATATAAGTAAACCTCCACTTCTCAGTTGGCAACATATTGGTGTTCATGGAAATGTAAAATTTTCTTTGTTTATATAATTATTAATTTTTTTTTTTGCCCTGTCTCTTTTTAGCTGCTGAATATGACATCCAGCAAAAATGCTTTCACATTTCCCAGTTACAGAAAAACAACTTCAAATACCTCAACACTGTAACCAAGGCAGCTAATATATAATTGATAATTATCAATTCATCACTTTGGATATTCTGTTTTTGTCTTTTGAATTGTCATTGAAATGAACTATTTGGATGGGTAGATGCTCTTTCAATACTGTCGTGCATAAAAGATTAAAGTAAATGCAAACAGAAACTTAGACTTTGAGAAGTTCGGTCTTCAAACAATACTTTAGTGCTTAAAATTCCACTTCCTAAAATAAAGATTGGGCCATAGTATTAGATCCAAATAAGTAATTTAATTGAAACTGAATGTGATCATTTATAAATAAAGACCCTCTTTAATTAAAAAGGTAAAAACAACAAATCAAATGCTTAAGCTTTTTTTTTTTTCTCTAATTGCTGATTTTAGATTTGATGTTGGAAACTTGTCAAAATTTGGGCATTGGTATATTAACTACTTTACTACTATTTTTGGATCAGCTTGGTTAACACTTGGAGCTGTTGTAGTTTTGAAATGGGAATGATTTCCACCAGTTCAGTGTAGGATTTAGTAAGTCAGGGTTCTGGGCTGCTGGCAGCTATTGCCCAAAGACCTTTAGATAGACCCCAAACAAGACCTAGAATGTATTTGCGTGCAAACATAAATTTAAGATTTTGTTTGTTTTTTCTAATATTTGGCATCTTTGTGCAAGGAATCATTGTTAGCATGGTATTATCTTCAAATAGGGTAGGTTATGTCAAATAGGATAATTGCGGATAGATATTAGTTTTATTGCAATTTACTCGGGCATAGAAACAGACAAAATTTTGGACTCTGGGAATACTTTTTTTAGGTCCCTAGATGTCTCTAAACACCAAAGACAATTATAAACTATTCAATTTTTCTTTTTTTGGGGTATGTCTTGCATTTTTTTCTGAAAATATGGCAGGCTTAAGGGGTTAGTTACAGAGCCATGCTGTAACATGTGCAGAGTGTGGTCTGGCATTTTCTTATTAAAAGAAGGAAGACCTTTCCTGAAAGTCTGCATGGTGACACATCATGTAGCTCTAAAACTATAAATAGGAGCAAATTCATTGCTAACAGTTTTCAGAGTGTTTCTTTGAGTCCTTGGGACTTCTACAGCTGAATTATGTCCTATTCTGAATGCAGTATTGCCTGAATGCACTTTTACGTGAGTTGGTTTTAGGTGAGTTTTAATTCAATACATTAAATCACTTGGATATACCATATATAGTACAAAAGCAAAAATAAGATCACAGACTGGTGACTGCAGGTTTGAAATGGGAGTCTTTGGTCCTTGTGCTGCATGGAAAGTCAAATCTTTGTATTTTTGTGCTGATGTTCACATGTCTGAGGTGGAAGCACAGATCAACAATCAGTATCAATTTATCCCAGTGGAAAGAGCAGCAGCTCTGGTCCTGTGGCTGCACCATGACGACCGCTGTCACGGCTGGGATCTGTCTTCCGCCGCATGAGACTCATTTAGTTCCACTCATCCTCCAGCTTTTCACTCCTCCACCACCCATCTCTAAATGGCGGAGAGACCCACGTGTGCTCACTCCTGTTTTAATGTTCATTTTTAGCCGGAGTGTTCTGGCACCCAGTGTTTGACATGAGGGATCAAAGGAGGATGGCACAGAGGGAGAAATTTAAATTGACATCTATGTTTCCCTCATTCAGTTCTTTCTGCTGTTCTGTTTTCTGACTTTGAACACAGATGGATCAGAACCCTCGTCACACACCAAGACATTGTGCTCCTCTGTATTTTTAACTTCACCTTCCTTTTTTTTAATTTTGTTTTGTCATTTAAACCTTTTTTTTTGGAGAGTGTGCTTTTCAGCAGTCAGCCCTGCTATGTGCTGTGCATTGGCTCTGAGTGAAGTTATAATTAATATGTTAACTGGGGCTCCTTCTTTGTCTTCTTCTTCAGTGTCTTTTCTCCAGCACACCCACGCCCAAAGACTTTCTGACAGCTTTGAGCAAACTTTGATGTCAAGATTTGGTGAAATAAGGCAGAGCAGATAATGAAATAATAATGAAAATTGAAAAAAAAAAAAAAACATATTTAGAAGGGAATCAAAAACTTGAAAATACCCAAACTCCCAAACTTTTTTACCTTCAGTACATTCACAGAAAAACCCATGGATGTGTGCACAACCTTGTTGCTTCATTCTTTTGTTCAAAGAGTTTTTATTGCGGAGAGACAGTCAATAGGTGCCTCTTGCAAGAGTCTGGTGAAGGCAGTTAGGGGTGCATTTAAAATCTGAGGAAGCAATAGGCTACTTTAGGTACTTTAATTGGAGATGAAACTCAGCAGAGCAGCATGTTCCCAGCTTCTGCATTCACTGCAGCAGAAGACAAATGGAAAAGAAAGCTGGATGGTTGATGAGTAAAAGTATGGCTACATTTCTGCCAAAAACTCAGAAATCATCTAAAAGAGTCAAAAGTATGTGGGTGAATTTTCCTTCAATTTCACCAAACAGGCATAGAATGGTCTTCTTCTAGTTTTGTGCCTCTCGAGTTCATCTGTTTGGTTTCTATTTTCTGTATCTTTCATAGTAACAGATACAATTTCAAACTATTCTGGTACTGTAAGAACGACACAGCAGAATTAACTGGAGCAGCTTTGACACAAATAAAAGGCTCTGCTCGTTGGCTGTTGAGGAGCTGCTCCGTTTTATGACAAACAGACGGGGTATTGTGGAGAAAATCAACGCTTGTTCACAAATTCTACGCTATTCTATTTTTAGGTGTAAAACGCTTCCGCTCATTACCGAGAACTTGAAGCTTGATTTATTCTCCGTAAGTCCTGACTTGGTTGTAAGAAGAAAAAAAATCCCCCCAATCGTGCGCCCCAGACGCGCAGAGAGGCGTGACTCCGATTGCGCTTAAATTCAAGTCTGTGCTGTAGTGAAGAGCACAGATGACTCTGAATTTGCACTCAGTATAGAACATCCAGATCACAGGTTGGCCTACATTTATTTATTTGATACTTACGCATCAAATCTGATGTAAACCTTTTTTTGAGTACTTGGAAGACGGAATTGTGCCACATTGGAGCTTCCCGGTGTGCGTAAGTGAACGGTATCAGTCTGTTCAGAAGCGAGGTTCAGCCTTTGTCCTGGATACGTGTGGCATGAATAAGATATAGTTTAACGGGCTTATTTATTAGTTACCCAAATCTCTCGCTGAACCACCTTGCAGCAGCAGCAGCAGCGCGCACTAATCCTTCTCATGTGGACCTGACAGGCTGACTCTTTTGCGCCGATTAAAGCTGGAGATTTCCTGCCGACTGGATACAGTTTGAGTTAAAACTTTTTTTCTTTTTCGTTTTTACATCTTTAATCGTAAACGGCTCTTTCCAGTATAGCACCAATGATGACAGAAAACAGTGAGATGGAGAGCGACTCGCAGCTCCAGCGGTCCCCAAGCAACATACCCATCCAGCCCATGACATCCAAGGCAAGTACCCACAGTTTTGACTTTTCTCAATCAAACAGCACCCATCTTAATAAGCTGATCTCTGCGTCTGCAGATCTCTGCGTAAGAGGAGCTAAAATAAGACACAACCAAGCAGTGAACTTTGCAGAGTGCTCTATAAGCTGAGAGCAATTTGTCTTCAGCAGAGTTCGCTCGATGTGTTTGATGGCTCTGCGATTTAGTTGTCTGATTGTATTTTTCCACGGGTTTATGTAACGGTGATGACAGGTCTTCACAAATGCGGTTGTATTCCAATCACTGCGTCACTAGGTGTAACCTCACACGTAGGGTCTGATGTCACACTCTCCTCTGTGTGTCTCTCTCTTAACCAAATCCATTTCCTGCTCACACACAATTTATAAACTCTATTTAGATAGCTTTTTTAAAATGGATTTACAAATAATGGCAGATTAATTGTAATGTCTGATGCTTTTTGTGCGTAAATTAATGTCCATTGCATCTTTTAGGTGAAGAGCAACAATTTGCTGTCTCCTGCACTGCTAATGTGCATAAATGACAGCTGCTTATATGCGCATAATGACCCTAATATGCAGAAGCGGATCATTTGCAGAATATTCTGCCCCCCTGAGCATAAAGTCCTTACAAAGTGTCTTTCTCCTTTCATTTGATTTGTTGACTCAATTGTTTACAGAAAGATTTCAAGCACTGGCCTCCCAGAGCTGTGAAAGCTTTCCCACTGCTGCCTATTCATGGAAGGACACTTAAATTCATTAGTAGACTATACACAACTTTTTTCCTCAGGGAAGTCTGTCTCCACCTCATGCTTCTTCTCGCTGCCCACGCACAAACATGGGTGCTGATGGCACGTTTGAAGTTGAAGTGACACTCCTGCGCAGCACGGTCAGACCCTTTACAGGCCGACTGCCTTTGTGCTTCATTTGACGTCCTCTGTGAGAAGTCAAGTCGAAATTGTTGCAGGCTATTTTATCACTTCTTACTCCAGGGCGATTCACTCCAGCTCTCCAATCCTTGCCAGCTGCTACCAAAAAATTTTAAATAAAAATTCAGGAGTAATCAGTTGCAGGCAGGACTGATTTGTATTCACATGTTTCACTTGCTTGCTTTGGCTTAACCACATTGCAACAAACTCATCAGCCTGGTTATCTGCACCTGCGTTTCCAATCGATTGAGGCTGCCCTGGTTGAATTCCAGGGCTGTTTGAAATGGATTTGATATTAACCTTCAGCCTTTATGCTCATGGAACTTCCTTTGAATGGGCTTCAGAAGCCATCTGCCACTCCAGGATCAATTTGAATTTGCAGCCATAATAGACCCTATTAAGGAATCTTTGTTTGATACTCAACTTAATCTCAGTGTCTCTGATATATGTGGTCACAGAAGACTAAAAATCATTCATGCAATCACTTTATTCTTATCTATTTTAAACATTTAACCAAGCCCATCCCTAATATATAAATCTCAGCCACAGGGGGCAATTTTGAAGGAATCTAATCAAACTCAGCCATGTGTCCGTGATGTTTTAATTGGATTGGAAAGATACCAGCAGCAAATTCCCACATAGATAGGTACCAGAAATAAAAAGCAGGTGAAAAAGCTGCCAGAGGACTCAGAGGAGAGGAAGCATTGACTTTCTCTGCAGCTACTCGACAATGTGCATTGGTATAATGCCACGGTTGGCAGAATGGTGCTGCCAGTGGTGTCTGTCTTTCTTGAGAGCTGTTTGATCTCTCAGGGTTGTTGGTGCTGTTGGAGCTTTTCATGTGAGAAGGGAGCCCGGGTACACTATTGATTCTCCAGTTTGGGAGCTCAGACAACGACAAAAACAGGCCAATCGACACATTTTGGGGGGTTGATTGACGACCCATTTGTCAGCTTGCTCATTGGGAGATGACAATTCCTCCATTAATCCATGAGTCTGTTTATGATTCTTCATTCACTCATCTTAACTCATCATGACTACTTAAGCACATACACAGCCAGCTCAGTGATGAAAGGTGGCTGCAACTCTGCAGTGTGAAAACAGCGATTTGTTTCAGCTCCAAACTGACACTACATGTTTACTTAAGCCATAGAGTTTGTAGCCAAGTCTTGAAAGAAGATCCTTCAGTTTAGTGTTTCATTTTAAGTCCTGAACACATGAAATGGCTTTAGCAATAAGAGAAGAAAAAACGGTACTATTCTTGGCATTTTTATAACAGAGTTATCCAAGAATGGACAATACAAAGAAGGATCTGACATGTGGCAGTCATGTGGTTTCATCCATTAGCTTAACTTCCCTATCTTTGAGAGGATATACAATGAATTTTTTTTGAACATCTGAACACTGATAAGGCTGTCGGTAATGACTTAATAAGCTGAAATATCATTTGACGTGAAAGGTTATAAAAGAAGGTCTGCAAGAATTAATTTGTCCTTCTTAGAAAGGTTAAAGGTTAAAGATATTGGGCTCAAATACCTAAAAACAGTCTATCTGCTTTTGACGAAATACACATATAATTTCCTGGCATCGAAGGTAAAATAAATGGTAACAGTCGATATCAGCTAGCTGTCATTGACCAAATACTGATTTTTAAGATTGGTACCATCCCAGGTCAGATGTCTCACTGAAGCTGATGAAACTTTGATAAAATCCATTTATCTGCTGGAAGCAACTTCCTGGTTTTTCTATGTGGATACAAAGTAACTGCTCATAGGAATATAGTGTCACAATACTTAGATAAAATTTACATGAAAAGATTTATTACCACTTTTATGAGGATAAAAGGTCTTCACAATGGGACTGAATAGTTGTCAGCCAGTAGAATGTCATCTTCTGTGTGTTCAAATAATTTTTATAGCTACACAAGTTTTATACTTTACTTTAAAACAGATGGACGTGTTTTTTTCCTTCAGTGTGGAATTGTTAATCAGTGTGATCTCACACCAGAAACTTGTTTACATTCTGTGTTATATGAAAAAAATGACATGTTCAAATGCTTATACAAAGACGCACATTGAACTTTATGACAGAGAACCTAATTCTGGCTAAATCTGACCCTATATCATACAAAAACCTTTGATTTCTTTGAGTTGGTTTCAGGTTAGGGAAAAAATGGTGGGAATTAGTTATTGATAGATGCATTATGCTTATTAAGTCAAAGATTTGTGTCACATTGCTGCCCCAAAACAACTGACAATTTATAATGTTTCCATCCCACAATTCTTTCTCTTTTGTAGAAGTATCCATCTGATTTGGAAACAAACATACCTGTCGCACATTTTCCAATGAAACTGGGTTGTTTTAAATGCCTAGTATAACGGTTCAGATGTTGAAAACTAGTGGCTAGATTCAGGCAATTGAATTTAATTGGTTGGTGTAAGAAAACATCATGGCTCGGTTGAAATGGCTCGCGTGTTGCATTTTTATTTATTTTTTTGGCTTTTCAAAAGATGAGTCCTATTATGCAAAATCTATAAACATGGTGCATTAATAAAAGAAACTTCATGCTGAAATATTTGATCCCATGATTTCCTTTTTTTTTTTTTTGCAGTTTTTATCTTGAGAAAATGTTGTTTTATGTAAGATGAGTCTTGATGTTTCCTTACACCTAACCAAGTGTTTTTGTTTACTAAACCATAATCGGACTAAGTCAAAATAAATGTGAAGTGTAATACGAAATGAAATTCAAAGCACATTCATTAAGAGTGGACAGAACCTCGTGTTTCCTGCATGTTTTCTTCCTCGGAAAAAAAAAAACAGCCCTGCATGAAACTTTCTTTTTGACATGCAAACAAAAAACGAGAAACTTTTTCCAAGTTTTCCTGAAATTCCATCCATCCATCCATCCATCCATCCATCCATCCATCCATCCATCCATCCATCCATCCATCCATCCATCCAT
>JAOXYM010000022.1:18764624-18819498 GCA_028567055.1 Leptatherina wallacei | reverse complement strand
TCCATCCATCCATCCATCCATCCATCCATCCATCCATCCATCCATCCATCCATCCATCCATCCATACATCCATCCATCCATACATCCATCCATACATCCATCTATCTTCTCCTGCTTATCTGGGGTCGGGTCACGGGGGCAGCAGCCTAAGCAGGTAAGCCCAGACTTCCCTCGCTCCAGCCACATTAGCCAGGTCATCTGGGGGGGGATCTCGAGGTGCTCTCAAGCCAGTTTCCTGACATTCTGTTTTAGTTAAGCAGGTATACATTTGGAGGTCTTAGTTCAGCATATAATATTTACGGAATTGGACTATTCACAAAGTGCAGTTGTGTCTTGTCAGTGGCACTAGAGAGAAAAATGATAATATTACCATATTCATTAACATTAATCTGAGAGGGAAATATAAGGTAGCACCACATTTCACAGCAAACCATCCAATAGCTGTAAAGACACAAATGTAAACTTCACGGAGCTGCTGGAGGTATTCAATAGGATTTTCTGTAGGCTCTTGGGGCCATGAATGCCTGCATAACCCTGATAGCTCTGAGAAAATCCACAGACCATACGAAAATCTCTCTTAATCCGTTTAAAGTTGAGGGGAAGGAAAAGTTACCATGAACATCAAATGGAAAAGAAAGTGTTTCTCACTCTTGGCCTGATGAAAAGGGAAAAACATCTATGATGCACACCAGTTCATTCACACGGGGAACAGTCTGCAGACATTCAGCAAAGTGAAGGCTAAAATGTTGCAAATGATCGACCATGAGCGCACAGGTTTCCGGTGACTACCATTTTCTGAACTACAAAGTTTACCTCTGAATCAAACAGCTCTTTGAAAGCAAGCACTCTTTTAAGGTCACTATACATCTCATTGACCATCACTTCAATTTCTCCTCAGTTTAAGGAGGTATGACACTGATATGAGTGATGTGAGCGGGATGTTCGGTATGTCAAGCAGAGCTGCAACGTGATATTATGAAGTTGTGTGTAAATAACATGTCAGCCTCAAGCAGATTTTGCGTGTCGTGTCAGTTTATGTAAATTTTTCCACGTGCCGTACAGTCTGTTCAAATGACAGCATGAGCAATCCTGGAAAACATGGAGGTAAAGCAGTTTGTTGATTGCAGTGACAGTGATTCGGTTATGGTTTAGTCAGAGTAGACAACCAAGCATCAGAATTGCACTAATAAAGATTTTTAAAAAAGCTTTGTGTTAGCATTCAAAATTGCTTGCTGTGTGTTTCATGCACGATTTAATGAACTCAGGCTGTGGCTGAAGTAGGCCAAGGTCTTCATTAATTAATGTAACACCTTCACTGCTGTGATGTTTATTGATGTGACACTACGAGGAGAGGTGTGAGCTGCTGAAATATTGGAGTCTAAGCTACAGGAGCAGAAAAGATAACCCTCACTCCCATTTTACTGAGTTGCTCCTGTCTTGAGACAGAGACAGAGAGCATGTGATTCTGTGTGAATAAGCTTATGATTGATTGTGTGTGTGTGTGTGTATAAGCATGTGTGATAGGAGCAGAACACTGGAGGCAGCATGTGATTATGCATCTCTTATCTTGTATTCAAAGCAGGAATCTGCCATGCTGCCATGCATAATAACAATTTTTTTGGGATATGAAACTGGCCCACTTACCCTCTATGGTAAGACAGCTTTTTGAACAGAGATTTGATAATATGTGGAAATTTGTGAAATCACTGGGATTTTTGTTCTTGTGCATTCTTCTATAATAAAATCTCACGGTTGAAGTAACCCCATGAAGGTGTATAAAGGTGTATTCTATATACTCCATGTACATGGTGCTGGAGGGTGACAATTTCCTCTGAAGCCGCATTCTCTGCTGATGACCTAGAATTAGAGTGAGATAGAAAACTATGTCTTTCACAGTGCATTTACACCAGTTTCCCTCCTTAAGGCTGAACTATCCCCACTTAGAACAGAATTCGGACTCTGTAATGACTCATTATATAGATCCATGCGTGCACTTTATCGATATAGATGTTAAGAATGTCATGAAAAAGAAATAAAAAACTTTTTTAGCCAGATGAACACTCGGACGGAGGCATTGTTGGTTTTTGAAAGTGTGTATTTCAAACTTTTGTGCAGCTCAACAAAGACACAACTGGAGTTACTGTATTGTACTGTATTCTTTACTGAGAAAATCACTGAAAACCTTTAGCATATTGTGGACACAGTCTCTATTTATCATCGCATTCCCAGTGGGAACGATGCTTGTCTAGCTCCGTCTTGACCTCTGGACACGCTTGAGTATCCCATAAATATCTCAGTCTGGCCTCATTAAATTTTAACAGAGGCAGCAAGACACACATATTTGAGTTAAATGAAAGTCTTATAATTGATTTATGGCCTCTCAATTCTTGCTATCTGTCTGTGGAGCTCTGAATTTGGACATTCGTGCCGGCTACATGTGGGAACAGCAGGAGGATTGTATGTGAATTGAAGATGTGAGAATCATCAGCTTTTACAGGTCTGCTGTGACAACTTGTCAAATTCTGCCCTGCAGCTGTGAGATCAGTGCTGTCAGAAGAAAAGAATATAGGGAACATTTACATTTTCCATGGCAAGATAAATCATTTATGAACCACAAAAAAAATTTGTTTATTTGTTTTGCAGGCAAGACGTGACCTAAATGTTTCTTTTAGGAGAGATGCATTTTATGGAGTGTAGAGGTCTGTGTGGTGCTTTCAAGAACTCAGTTGGTGGAGGAATTGTAGAATTTACAGGCACCGTGAAACTGCAGAAAATCAGAATTCTTATGGGATTATTTCACACCAGTGTGTCTTCTGAAGTGAAGACTTTTTATTCTTCACAATATGGTGTAAAAAATAAATGTATTGTCTCAATTCAGAAAAAGTTGAACCAACGTGGAAGTGCTTTGAAATGCGTCTGAATGCCAGTTTGTTCTACCTCAAAAATACCTCCGGTTTTAAAAAGTTCCTTTTCTCCACCTTTTTCATTTTTCCCCAATGTTCATTTGTGTGTCATTAGTCAGAATCACTCTTTCAGGTTGGAGAGCGGTTCTAGAGACGGTAATTCTATCAGACATCGAGCCTTAAGATATATTCTTGCCCAATCCGGTCAAACATCACAGTGACAGTCACAATGGCTACGTCCACCTCTTCCAGTCTTTGGGCCTGACCCATCCTGCATATCAGCATCCCACCTGCCGTAGAAACTCATGTGAGATGGAGCAGTGTGCTCCATCTCACATGAGTGTCCCACGTCAAGCGTGAGGTCACACTGGCTTTGACTCAGAAGGATAGTGCTCTCAGCTAATGCTCAAATAGAGGCTAACGGGAATGCTTTTTAGGTCTGCACACTGACAGATGATTAGATTAGCTGTAATTGAGACATGTGGTGTAGCCGGAGCTGTTATGCCAGCACTCAACCACTCTGATTGAGGGAGCTTGGCTCAAGTGATGCTGCAAATAAAACATGAAATCAAATCGCTGCACTATAAACAAGATAAAACTGCTGACCACCTCTTTGTAAAGAGATTTGATGAAGAGTTTGGTGAATCATATACTTCATGTTTTACAGATAAGTAATAATAGTATCATTTAGGAGTTAATCTGCTTTATTAGAAAGTGAGAAATCTCTAACTCTTCATTAATGAACATCACAGTACAATTGGCTCTTTGCTGTTCTGATAAATGCCAGTGGCCTTATTCAAAACCCTTAAGTCTCTAAATAGAATTTTTTTTAAACTTGCAGTAACTCCAACTAAACCAGAAACAATCACATTTATCCATTTATAGGTCCAGAATTTAGCTCGTACTGCGATATGGGAGAAGTATATATGTATTAAACACATTTAACAATCCACCTATCCACACAACCCACTAAACTGGAACACTAGTACATTTATCTTCTTCTATACATCCAGAGGGAGCACAGAGGACAAACTAAACAATCCTCTTCAGCTAACTGAGAAACTTCAATGGCAGGTGAATGAGTGAATGTAATGGTTTTGCTTTCACAGAGGAATGCAGAATGTTCTACTAGCAGGAGGGGGAAAAGAAATATGTTCAAGTTTTTTAAGAGGTTAGTGGTTACAGCTGTGCATTTTTATCATAAAGAGGCACCAACTACAGAAAACAATATTCGTATGATCGCTAATGAAGAAATTAATTAACAAATGGAGTTTTGCAGGAAGCATATGGAGTGCACAAATGTAGTCGCACTCTTATGTTCCTCTGACTCTACCTCCATGTGCCCACACACATACACACACTCAAATAGACAAACTGTCTTCATATCTTATTACCAGACATGTGGAGCTGTAAACAACATGTCCCTGTAAAGTGATTATGTTTGGCGCTGAGCAGAACGAGCGTGGACAGGCAGACAGAGGGAGCATGTGCACACACAGTGTCTGTGGCCCGCTGATTATCTGTCTCCCTGTCTGTACGTGTTGAACCATTCTTCTCCTGCAACGCAACCACACCCTCACACACTTTCTGCTTCATGTAAGGCGTGATGAATGGCCGACTAGCATCATCAACTGTACATAGAGCTGCAGGCAATTGTCAGGAAACATGCTGTTATCTAGCCAATCAGTGCCAGGCAACTGTGCAATGATGCAATGATGTTTTATGTTGCAGATATGTGAGTTTGGCCTTGTGTATTCAGTGCAAACATATGACACTATCAACATCATCTAAAACCTCGGTATTTTTTTGTAGGATTTTTTTTCCTTTAAAAAAAAAATCTCCTATCAATGATGAAGTGCTAAACAAAAGAAAAATGTGCTGGCATTTTACAAAATAAAAGGTATAATTCATAGAGAAAAAGTAGATGCACTAGTTCTTATCTGTGTCTTAGGACAAAACTCAAGTCTACACCAACTGGTCATTTTCTGTTTTCTGGGTTATACCCCATAAAACCAGATCCAGAAGAAAAACAACACTACTTTGACTGGTCAGGTCTAAAACTAAATGTTTTTATGTGTTTTTATGTCCATCTTTTCTATTTTCCCTGTTGCTGTTGTTGTGTTTTGCACTAAAATAGTTTTGCACAAAATACTGAGTCTGATGTAAATATTTGCAATACAAAGCAAAATGAAGTCATGAAGCAGTGAGGGTGCTTTTGTGATCCTCTCTCTGCCTCACAGTAGAAAACCTAAAAGGAAATATTGGATCCATCCAATCTGGCATCAACAGCAGGAACAATTTCACCCATTGATACAAGAGTTGTGGTGTTAGTGGGTCACTTTGATACCATCCTGGCAATACTGGAACCAAACACTATAAGAAAACCACCAGTTCTTGTGATCCAAACGTTTACTATTGCCATAAAGTGCTTGGTGCTGAGACATGATGCCGTTTGTAAGTATGGTAATCGGAGAAAAGCAACCTTGTTCCCAAAACTGTAATAATAGACAAAAGCTTTAGTCAAAACGTGTTTGATTTGGTTCCTTAAAGTGCAACAATATCTGAAGGCAAATACAGATTTAGTGTGATGAGGCCTTATGAATCCCTGTTGCAACATCATAGGACTGTCATTTCTTAATTTGTTTCTTCACTGTTGCCCCCACTGTCACCATTACCAAAGAAAAACCATTTGTACTCAGCAGGGACCAATGTTTAACTGCAAGAGGTCTCAAAGAGAAAAGGCTTGTGGGTCAAATGCACAAGCAGCCATGTTAAATATGAGAAAGATGTGCTTTGTCTCACTAAAGGAAGCATTGTGGTAGCATTGCTATTAATGTGTTGTTTCCTTATGAGGTAATATTGCATTGCATAAGTCTTTCCCTTTCCCTATGGTGTACATGTCTCAGCACAGTTTATGTTGTGTTTATGAATGCTGGGATATTGCTTGTGCTGTCCTGAGGGTTTATTGAACATTTGTTATTGCCTCTTGCTTATCTTGTGTTTATTCTCCATGTTCCTCCTCCCTCCATGTCTCTGTCTGTGTACGTGTGTGTGCAGCTCCAGCGACTAAAACGCTCTCTATCCTTCAAGACCATGATGCGCAGTAAGAGTGTGGAGAACTTCTTCCAGAGGTCTTACAGTGATGCTCGCCTGCCCCCAGACTTCATCACAGACCCTCCGCCCCCGTCTCCGCCTCTGCCGCCTGGCTCTCCTCTCGTCGGCGAGCGCTCGCCATCCATTTCACCGTCTCTCAGCCCCAACCTTTCCATCTCCTCCCACTCCCCATCTCTCAGCCTCTCCCCATCGCTGCCCACCAAGCCTCCACGGCCTCAGATAACCCATTGTTTCCAGGACCACGTCTTTCGCAAGCCAACCAGCTGCCAGCACTGCAAGCAAATGATAGTGGGTAAGGTTCTCAAAGCTACCCCGGGAATCAAAATGAGCATCGTCTGTATCATTTAATAGGCAAGGCAAGTTTATGTATAGCACATTTTATGTACAAGACAATTTACAGCCTGTAATATAGGGATGATCATCAGAACTCATTATATCATTAAAACTTTGGCCAATTATTGTAGCCTGATATTCATTGTACTGATGAAAAAGTTTTCTCATCCAACTCTCCATCAGAAATTGATTAAGTCAAATTATTTGTTCAATCATCATAGATTACATGGAACATAAACAAAACATTGAGAAAAATGATCCCCTCACAGCCTGTTTTTTAACTCTATTCAAGACATATTCGATTAAAACTAGACTGCTTGTCTTCAGTGCATACGTGTGACTTTTATCTCTAATTCACTGCCTCTATGAGCTACTAGCCGCTACTATTTCTGCTAAATCTACTTCCTGTCAGTATGATTGATTACAGTCCCCAGCCTGTTCCCTTGTGTTTGCATCTGTGCTGGGTTTTTTTGCATGCATTGTGAGTTTATTTATGTAATGCATCACCTTGCTGTAGCTATACTCATCAGCAGTCTTAAAACAAAGCCGAGCCTCTTTCTCCTTGTTAAGCTGATTAAGTAGAATCCATCTAGTTTGTTTCTTTATTTTGCCCCCTACTGCATAAGTGGCCTGTTGATGTTTTACCCATTCCCAACTAATTCAGGATCGGTCACTTTCATTTTAGAGGATAAAAATAGTCTCAGGCTCCTTGTTGTTATGACATATTACATGAAGGTTATCTCATTATGAAATAAATTAGGAGGAAACATCTTGGTATTCAAGAGACTTTTATCACTCCAACACTTGAAATCAGAAATGAGAAAACTCAACAAGTCACTGCCAAATCGATTATGACTGAAATATCTCCAGCTGGTTTCCAATCTCTCCAGGTTTTTGTGGGAGAGAGGAGTTGTTGATTATGAAGCTGTTAGTGTCAGCACTGCCAGCTTGATAAAAACTAGGACAGGGCTTGATTACTTGGGCAGAGAAAAAAAACCTGCTTCTGTGATCTGAAGGCCACTTTGTTTTCTTTGCACTGTTTTTCCTGAAGCCTTCAGGAAAAACAGTCGAATTGTTTCTTCTTTTTTTGAGGCTGCTTCTGTGTCTGTGTCCTCCGTGCTTATTTTCTCATATCTCTCTCTGCAGGAAACTCCAAACAAGCTCTGCGGTGTAAAACTTGCAAGATGGCTGCTCACCTTTGGTGTACCTCAGAACTATCACAACAGCTGTGTCATGGAAAGGTGCGAGTACATGCAAAGAATTTGAGATTGCATTTACGGCTTTGTAACGTCTTTTGAGCCTATTTTACTGACTAAATACCTTTGTTTATGCAAATATAATACAGACGAATGGCTATATGTCAAACATTAGGTTATTAGACCACATTATTATTTAAAAGTTCTGTAGAAAAAACAATATGAAAGAAATGGCTCAGCAGTCAACAGGCAAGTATAACGCAAAGACTGGAAATTATGTGAAGCTTGGCCCTGTTTAATTTAGTCTCTTCAGTTCAAAAGAATGTTTGGCACCTTGACTTCTCTAAAATAGCATATTTGATGATTAAACGAACAAAGGTGATGGTTCGTGAACTTCTGGAGGGCTTTTTGTTGCCTTTGAAACAAATCCAGGCAAGCCGTTTACTCCGATTACTCCGATTACCGGTCTTTGTTAGCCACAAAAATGTGCCAACATTAAACAAAAAAATTGGGGGGTTATTTTAAATTTCCAAAACGCCTTCAGTTGTAGAACAAAATGTCCCGACACAAAACCAGTCAGATCAACAAAACATATAGCACTTAGCAGTATACTCCAATAGTGCTCCTCTCCTTACCATGTGAAACCCTCCTCATATAAGATAAATGTTCAGATGTGCCCAAGCTGGGGAAGAACTGTCATAATCACTCAGAATGTGTTGAATCTAAAAGGGTTCAGACACAGTCAGCAACATAAACTGAGTCATGAGTTCTTTTAATCACCTGTTACAAGGCTTGGACTTTGTGCTAGGCTAAGCTAACAGCTCCCAACCTTCCCTTTTACTGTTGTTGTTTTGTTTTTTTTAGTGTCCAAGGTATCTTATGAAAGTGGGTTTACAGCCAAATTAGGATTAGTTTAATTGTCAAAACCTAACCAAAGAGCAAATGAGAGGAAAAAGGAAATCGACCAGTCTCCATTAACACATAAGAGTCTCACACTGGAGGATAACTATGCTAGTCATGTCTGACAGTGATTAGGTGGTGTTTACTCCAGCATCAACTATCAGATTGGGAGCATTACTACACTAATGCCAAAGGATATTCTCATAATTTACTTTGACAAGAGTCATTCTTTTCCACAGAGACAACTACTCTTGAAACACCTCATTTTTCTTCCTGCATCAAAAGGTTGTTTGCGTGTTCTTAAACTGGGTCCTGCAGTGACACGATCCATTGGATGTTGAAAATAATCTGGTTACTAACACCTAATGGCAATATGAACCGTGTTACGCGGACCCAGTGGGTGTAAATGTCCGACACCCCGTTCTGAGTAGCTTTCAGCTGTAGCTCGCCTCAGATTCTTCAAAAAGAAATCCCACTATAAAAAAAAAAACAAAAAAAAACTGTATCCTTGAACAACATTATCAAGAAAGCAAGGCAAGCTTGGTTTATTTGAAGGATGTTTCAAGTGCAAGACAAAGTGCTTTACAAGATGGACTTTTCTAGTCATATGTTGACCACTTTTACACTACATGTACAAGTGCTTTTTCATATTACTTGCATTCAAACCCAGATAGATACATCAGGAGGCAACGTGGGGTTCAGTGTGTAGGCCAAGAACACTTCAGCATGTAGCCTGGAATCGATCCACCATCTTTCTGGTTGGCAGACAACTGCTATTCCTCCTGAGCTGTAGCCCATATGCATCAAATATTAAAAGCATTACAGTAAGGTGCAAAAGAAACATTGAAAGGAGAATTAAAACCGACTACAGAATACATACTTTGAGGTACATCCAGTAGTCAAGGCTAGTGAAAATAAATATATGAACAGGTTTTTCCATCAGTCCGTGTATTCAAGATATATTCTTCAGGTGGTAAAAGGAACATTTTAAAGGATATCATGGCCACCTTGTAGTGCAGCTTTAGCTACATTTCGAACAAAGAACGAGTAGCTGTTTTGTAAATAGTAATTTTTGAATACTCAGTTGACCAATCAGAGCAGACTGGTCCTTTCAGGGGGAGGAGCTTAATGAGCCATTTACTAACATGGAGGGCTTCAGACAGACAGGACAAGAGGTGCTAAAGCAATGTAGCCTACAGTATGAGAAAAAATATGGACTGAAACTTGCAAACTTATTTTAGTAGAGCCATCAAATAGAATTATAAACTTGTAAATGAACATAAAAAGTTCAAATGAACATTTAATGTTAATTTACACTTCACCTGTGAAGTTGAAAATGTGGTTTAAAAAAAATATACAAATCTAAAACACAACTCGATCCTTGCTTTATAGTTACTCTTCTTTACAAAGACAAAGCTTAAATTTTTGCCTCAAGAATTCAAATGATAGAATATCATTTGCTAAAATGCAATTATTTTAAACCCCAAATTAAAAAAAAAATTATCCTCTAATGAAAAGCAGAAGACAGTATTCAGCAAGAGGCAAACTTTCTGAGAGCAACTTGGGAAAATTCTTAAAACGTGTTGAAGACAGCTGACTGAAGTTTCACAGTGTTGCACAAACATGTAGAGGGAGAGGTTGAGAAACAAAGAGGACAGTGCAAGGTAGAATATAATCAGGCCAATCTGAACATCTTTTTAGGAATTGAAGGTGTCACAACAAAGAGACTAGCTTACTTGCAAGACAAAGTGATCTCAGCTGAAACACTTACGGTGCTTAATTCAGTGTGAAATTGCCATTGAGAAGAGAATCATATGTGGACACGTCTCAGCGGTTAAGTGAATTAATTGTTCAGTAAAGGCGGGAGATTTCTCCAGTGTACACCTGATAGCAGGTGCACTGATCTGGGTACACTTACTTAATCCATGTCAGTGTGTTTTGATGTATTTCTGATCCAGTCATTTTAATACAACTCCATTAAGGTTCTAAAATCACAACACAGTCATATCCATTTTGCTGTGGGCTGAGTCTATAACCAGGAAGTACTGAAAGCTGAAAAAGTCATTCTGCTTTCTGGTCTCCTCCATTAGTCTGGAGCATTCAAGCGAAACTTCAGCTCGCCGATGCTCGTCAATGACCAATTGGCTGTCGTCAAGGAAGTTCAGCCGTGCCAAGGTGAGGATTTTTCAGGGTACCTGTGTATGTGCGTGGATGTGTGTGTGTTTGTGAGCGCCCTGGTTTATTTGCGTCCCTGTGCTTTTTGTTTTGTGACGTTGCTCTTGTCTAGCGTCTTGGTTTATTTTTAGATTTTTGTGTGCTCGTGTGTGTACTGTAACAAAACCAGAACTGCCTCCCTCTCACCTGACAACCGAGGAGCATGAAGTGGAAAGAGATAAAGAGGAAGAACAAATTCAGCTTCTCTTGGAAGCTGGTGGACGGTCTGCACCCTGAAAGTATGTGAATAAATATTTATAAACTCTAATGTTTATGTTCTTATATCTCTGTTTATGATTTGCTCTGTGTACCTTCAGACTGGTGAAGGGTATTAAGTTATTTCGAGGCGCTCCAGTTTGCAAAGCTTTATAAACATTGAAGTGCTGCCTACTTGCTTATGGGTATGAGTCCTCCTAGCAAGCTCTGTGTGCTTATATATTTGGAAAGAAAGTCTTCCAAATTAGTTTTGAACATATATTTTATTTCTTAAATTCATCAAGTTAAGCTGCTGTAATGTGATGATACAAGCTCTTTTTCCATCTGCTGGCCAAAATAGTGCCTGAACTGGTTCTTCCTTACATCATCATCTCTGGATGGGGGCTTGTTTTACCTCTGGAAGAACACCTGTGTAGGTGCTGTAGTGCTTCATCTCACATATTGCTGACTGAGGTTTAGCATCTCATGCTTTTCTTTATAGTTCCACCATCACCATTTAGTACTATGATACCTGGGGCTCTGCCAAGGCTGGCTGAGGCTGCAATCTGCCAAACAAACAATCACAAAATGTAGGGTCTTCATAATTACAGGCTTGGCAAAATATATAGGGCTCATGTTAGCACTCATTAGTATTTTGTTTTTACTTGCAGAGTCTTTAAAACTGTATACCAAGGCTTATTTTAAACCACATTAATGAGGATGAGTCTGATACCTCCTAGAGAGACCAAGCTGGTTCCTGTAGATGCTACAGAAGGAAAAGAGGTCTGGAAGCAAAGAATGAATTAAGAAAAAGAGAAATTGTAATAATTTCTCATAAAGAATCCTCTTTCAACTCCGAAAGAAATTGTAAGGTCTTACACCTTTAAGATAATTGTTTTATAAAGCAAAGGAGTGTTGAGTCTCTAAGCAAGGGTTCCTGTCGTTTACTTTTCTGTAATTAATTTTTCTCTGTAGAAGCACCTCTTCCTACGAGCTTCAGCTTTATTGCCCTTTCGATACTTAAATCCCAATGAAGGCAGTTGCACTGCGGTTTCATTTCATAGGGTTCCCGTTGAATTTTTCTGACAAGAGCACAGAAGGACTTAAATATGAGACCTCAAACCATCGCGCCTTCATCCTGCAGAGATACACGTTTGAACACAGCAGATCTGGCCCTGCAGAAAAATCCGTCAGTCCTCCGTTTGGCTTGTGTTGAGCTGGACAGAAAAAGGAGCAGAAAATCTCATTCCTAAGATTTAGATTTACATATTGAAAATGTCATTCCTTATTCTCTTTTTACTCAACTAGATCTCCAGATATATCATAGCCATTAAATGGAGAGACATCTCTGGTGTGTACATTCATTAGGATGTCTTGATGCCTTCTTAACTTTTGGCTGTTGCTCCCTCTCAAATCTAGAGTGGGTCACTTTGGTTCGGGACTGCTTTACTACGGTTATATTTAGACAGGTTCCTCCAGATTGGCAGAGCCAAAGTAGCCGTGATGTACAGCATAAGCTCAGCATGTAGTCCTAATTGTAAAGTTTGGAGCTCAGGCTTTGACTGAATAATTTAAGTGTGTAATTTTTCTCAAATTTAAATGTGTATGTGTGGTTTCAGAGGCTGTGAGGATGCGTGTAGACCCTGTATATGCCGCTTTGCGCTTCGGGACGTCTTTGGCACAGATGAGCCGTTCCAGTTTTGGCAGTTTGTCAGAATCACCAACACGCAGTGTGGTATGACATCATTATCCTGTAGGTGTGGGTAAAGGGGAGTTTAATGTGTTTTTACAGACACACAGTAAGTTTTAAAAACACAAATACACTTGGCCAATCCACTTCCCAAGTCCTGAGACTATTGATAGTGGTTTGCAGCAGTGCAGAATATTTCCAAACCAGGTTATAGTTTCTCAAAACTTTATACTTGCTGCTTGACATTCATTGATTTATCAAACGTTTATGATTAATCTCCTTTTGAGCCATTAATGAGAAAAATGTTTGGGTCGCCTTGTTGAAAACCTTCTTTCATCGTAACACCTCTTGTATTTGTTGTCATGGAGACAAAAATAGACTGCCTAGCTATTTCAGAAAGCCACACATGAAATTTGGACAAACTCTTAAATGCAAAATACCCTCCATGAATTCTGTTAAAGTCTGTAGTGTCATTTCTGATGTTTTTAACATTTTTCTCTTCAAAGAGCAGTTTTAAAGCAATAGTTTGACGTAGTTGGAATTATCTACTTTTTGGCTGAGTTTGACAGTATTGATCTGTGCACAGCGTAAAGAGTTTCTGAAGTCTAAAATATGATAAGCTGGAACTTAAGAGGCTTTGTAACTCCACATAAAGTAGCTCTGTGTAGATATGTTAATGAACAGTATCCTCAACAGGAATCTCTGTGATATTTGTATGAAACGCTTTTCTTTATTTTCTCCAGAATTAATCTTGAAAACATTGAAAAATTTGATTTTTTCAAAGCTGTGTGGTCAAACTCATACCTACCTTATAATAAAAAAAAGTTTTTTCTTAAGTTAATCGTTCTGAGACATATTTAGCCAACACTGGTTTTGAATTTCTGTGTAGCTGTGTAGCATGTACAGAGGGTGCATGTTGGTTGATATGTCTTTTAACAAGGTACTTTACAAATCTCACAACATATTTTGTATTTTATATTGGTCATATTCTGTCCCAGTAATGCTTCATGCATTTATTCCAAAAACTGTATTAAGATGAGCTAATAATCGTCCCATGAATGCATTGAAGATTCCACCAAAATGGAATGAAATGCAAGGGTGCATGTTCTGGATACCTTAAAAATCAATGTGGACACAATAATCCCAACGTACAAGAGTCAGATAAGTGGTATTTGTCAGAAACTAAATAAGCACATCTTCTAACATATAAGCTTATCTTCTGTCCGAGTATTAATCATAGTGACAGACTTTGAGTAAGACAAATCAAATATTAACAAAAAAATCTGAGAAAATTTTTTTAATCTGTAAAAAATAACTAATCAATAAACTGTATCCTCTTCAACATCCTGCTGCTAACACTTTATATTTTCCTCTATTTCCTTCTTTTAAGGGGGAGGGAGGTGAGGAGCAGCAGCGACAGTGCAGCCTGGAGGAGGAAATAACTCAGGAGACAGGGGGTAAACAGTGTTTTGCTGTGCTTCCATGTATGCAGATATGTTCAGTATGCCCATCCCCATGTGTGTGTGTCTATGCCTGTGCTGTGTTTATCTGTGCATGACTGTCTGTGTGTGAGAGATTTAATGTGTCTGCTTGTAAAAAAAAGAAAAGAAAGAAAGACTGATTGCATGTGTGTCAGGGCTTTTCTTTGTCCTACCTTCTAAAGAAAAAAAATCTCATTGCTTCCAGATGCACCTGTCCCTGACACAGAGATGGAGGAGGAGGTGGAAGAGACCTGTGAGCAAGCTCAGATTCCTGCAGAGGAGAGCATGAAGGTACCTCTCCGTTAAGTCGCCCTCTACAGAAAGTCACCCATGGTTTTTTGACTCCCCGAGCATGTATTTCTGTCTCACTGCCTACCCTCCACGTATCTCCCTGTGCCCAGATGCCCAAACGCATTGAAGTCCACTCCATCCACACCTATGTAGCCCTCTACAGGTTTATGCCTCAAGAACTGAATGACCTGGAACTAAAGTGAGTAAAAGCCAACCTGGCTGACCATGTCCAAGCATTTTTATAATTATACTGTGTATGTGCAACTACAGGAGTGTTTGTGTGATATTGTGCTTTTAATTTGAATTTTGCCTTTGTCTGTGCGATGTCCCATTCTGTGATTTGCCCTGGTGAATTTTCCTGCAGGATGAAACTGTCCCCGCCATCTGCAAAGGATGGTGCCGGGGAGCCCTTAAGGACAACTAATTATAAACCCAGATCTCATCACTGTCCCCACGTAGAGCTAGTGACTGAGCTGTTTTCCCAGCAGAGTAGCGGATAAAGACAACTGAGAGATGAAAGGGAGGACCTACATAAAGGGAAATGGCATAGAACCGAAGCATATAGAGAGTGCAAGCTGACGGGAGAAACAGGCACAGGAAATAAAGTATAAATATCAAAGTTGAAGCTATATACGATGAAGGAGCAGGGAAGAAAGCTGAGAGCGGGATGTGAGGATGGTTAGAGGACAACTTTCATAAAGGTAGAGCAGTGGGATTGTTAACAGCCATCTGTGCAGTGGCTCTGTGTGTGTTACACTGCACAATATGAACTGAGGGGAAGATAATGAGCTTCTATCAGAGGGAAACGAAAGGATGAATGTACAATCACTTCAACAGAAGTTAAGATTTGTCTGCATTTTCTGTATGAAATGTATAAAGTTACTATTGTCTACCGGTCCAGCAGCTGAGACTGATGCATGAAATTTACATTTGAAGAACAGATTAGGTTTGCTTTAAATATGAAATACATCCACAAAAATGTTTTCAAAATACCTTGGTCGGTTGGACACAAAATATTGCTTTCTAAGTGACCGCAGTCCCGGTTTATTTCTCTCTGTAGCGTAACAGCAGAAAATCTGAGTACAGAGCAGGAGCAAACACAGCTGATAAAGGTGTTTGTAGCCCAACCCTAGCCGGAGTAACATAGCCTACAGCAGAATGAGTAGGATGTCAATCAAGCACCACAGTCCTGAAGTCTTATCAGGCACAATAAGTAAAAACACTCTGGGCCAGAAAAATAATCTGCATGTATAGACGGTGTGTCTCCCTTCCCCTCCCCAAACGTAAACTTGTATTCATGGAGAAGCAATACATGTTCAGAGAAAGAATTATGAGGTGATAATGGAAAAAAAAGAAGGAGAGAATTTAATTTAATACATAAAAGGGAAATTTCACTGAGGCTGCATTTCTTATAATTGTCCACACCTATACCAAGAGGCACAATTTAACATTCACAGACGCACTGAAAATAGCTAAGTGTGCCTCATTGTGTTGAGCCTGCTATTCATTTTTTTCTGTTAATGTGGATGCTATAAATAGCTGCAGCCCTGTTTAATGGTCATGCATAAAGATGCTTTTGTTGAAGGAGCTTACTGATGCATTTGTAATCCAACCACTTTTTCGTCATTAAACCAGGGTCCTTTTTTCTAAACATGGATAATGACGTTTATTACGTTTTTCTATTGAGTAATTATTGCTTTCCACTTCCCCAGTAAGTGTGTCAATATAAGATTTGATCAAAAGATGTGGGTGGAAATTGAGTTGCATGCAATTTTCATAAGAGAACTGGGCAACCACTGCGCACTATGAAATCTGTAGCAGTTTTGTTTTCGTCCATACAATCAATTTTAGTTTTACAAAAAGTTCTATGCAAGTGGTGAAGAAGCACGTTGAGGACAGTGACAGTGAAATATGTAAATCAAAAGTTGCTGTAAAGTTCCAGCTTACATCCAACTTTGGAGGATTATAAAAGAGTATTTTCTTGCCATCCAGGAAAGCTGCTGTTCCCGCAGACACCAGTTAAAGTAGGTTAATGCCACTGTTCAATTCATACCGTAAAGCTGCATGCAGAAACCTAAAAAAAAGCGATTTTCTTAAAGTTAGAGTAAGACCTGAAAAATAGATCCAGAAAACCGAGCTCCTCATTAAAAATTTAACTGCAGTTGCCTAAGCGGCGCTGGTTTAACTCGGCTCTTGTAAGTGCGTGAGGTGTGATCATATAGGGCAGTTGTCAGTGTTGAGACCCAAGAGACTTGACGTGCAATTGGGACAGCATTTCTCCCTGCATATCTAGGACAGTGGGCCCTGTGTACGTGTGTGTGTGGAGAGAAGTTTAATCAAAAACTAGTTGAATCATTAGAATTCAGACCAGGTTGGGTCAGCCTTAGATCAAGTCCAGCATTCATCACAGCAGTAGATTTTGTGTGTTGTGGAGTAGACCTCATGACTTTGGTTGTCAGCTGCTTCGTCACCTCTGCAGAAGGACACAAAGACTCACCCACATTTTAACTGCCACATCTTTGTAACCATGGGTACTACAGGGTTTTCTGTGGCAGTTACATAATGTTATCTTTTGTTATTGCACTCAGCTCTCCTTTCTTTCTTTCTTGCTCTCACACCACCTCATCTCCCCATCATGTATCCCTCTCTTTTCTCCTTGTCCCTTTTTTTCCCTCCACCTCAATCACCCCCTTTTTTTATCTTCTCTCTTATCTCTTTTAGTCCTGGCGATCGGGTGCAGGTCACAGATGACTCTAATGAAGAATGGTGGAAGGTGGGTAATAGATCATTTGCAAACATCTGTGAGTTTTTGTGTGTCTCTGAGTGCTCAGAAAGCTGTGTTTGTGTGCATCTATTGTGCACATGTGCTAATTCAAGTCTTTAAATTAAACCTTTAGTGTGTAACACCTGCTCCATTTTCATAAACATGCAGGCAGCCTCAAACAAAAATAGGACATAATTTCCTCCAAAAATTACCAAAAGACTTTAACATAATGAACGTGACGAGTGTTTCAACCTCAGAGAGGTGTTTGTTGAGTCTATAATGAGCATCACTTTCCCCCAATGGAAATGAATTTCTGTGTGTCAGTGTGTGTGTGTTTCAGTTCCAAACAAAAAAAACAATCAGACTTAAAGGGCCCATTACATGATTTACCAAGTTTTCTGGCTGATCTGCAGTGTTAAAAACGATGCGTTATCACCTTAAATGTTGTTTAATAAAAGGGGAAACACATGCTTTAGTATTTCTATGCAGAGGGAACTCGATTTATCCAGAAGTCTCAAACTCTTGATCGTGAGATTTTCTTTTTTTTTTTTGCAACTTGGCCGCCATCACGTCATCATTCCTGAATTACCTTGTATGGTCAAATTCTCCAGGCAGTGCATCCCAGCTAGATCGTGCATGTTTTACATGATGACCATTTCATTTGTTTTTGTGCCACAAGGTACATGCAATCCACCCATACTTCTCAGAGCATGTAACTTTGTTTTAATTTCGGAGATGTCTTCAAAAAAATGTGGTTGTGAACACGTGTTGACCCTTTTCAATGTCCCTAAAGACCCTAGAACCTTTGAACAGTGGAAGTAGTTTGTTTTTCCTATAGCCTGCAACACAGTTTTGAAAATTTTTGTGTGGTTTGCTACTTTTCACAAACCACTGGGTTTTAATGAGGCCCAGTATGACCTCAGCTTTGTGGGGAGACTGAAAGTTGAGGTCATCCCAACACTAAAAGGGCATGAGTCTGACCCTCAGGCAGTACGTGAAAGGGTTTCAGATGAATCGCTGGTGTAGATTCTCCGTTATCCAGGTCATTGTAATGGAACAAGCTTGAATCAAGGCAACTGGACTTTAATTTATTGATTCTTGAAGATGTTTCACCTCTAATTCAAAAGGCTTCTTCAGTTTTAGTGTCTTGATCTTTACTGAGAGATGTCAATGTTTTCCTTTCCTGGGCCGTAAGGTTCAAAGGAGGAGTTTTGGTATTGGGGAGGGCTGTTGTTAGCTTCATTCGTAGTTTTTCTGCTCCTGCCTTGGAAAGGTTGTTTGTAATCTTAGCAGATTGGGTGACTGATAAGATCCACCACTGGAAGCTGTTGTGGAGAAATGGCAAAGTCGAGTCCTTTGACAAAGACATCCTTTTATGGTTGGGTGTGATCTCGATCTGATAAGTGTTTGACTCATTAGTCCCGAGTGACCTGAATGTGTCATTTACCTGAGTTAGTTTTAAAGGTTCAGATGTCTTCTGAGGAGCGTTGGATCTTAGATGGATGTAATGTTTGGGGGTTCCACTTCTGGTGTTCTTTATTCTTCTTATGCTGTTGTGACAGTGATGGTCCTGTCACTATGCTGGTTGATGATGTGCCCTTTTGGCTGACTGGTCAGTGTGCATGACTCTCAGGGGAGGATGTGGGTTCAATCCCTGCCCGGGCCATGCTACGTCCTGCCTCGCTGTGATAAGTTGCCTTTTTAAATTAAACTGTAAACTTCTTCACTGACAGTATCAGGTAAAAGTGCTGAAAGTCAATGGTGGATCAAGTCCTGAACTGAAGAAGCCTTTCTGATGAGCGGTGAAACATCTTTGAGAATCAAGAAGTTGAAGTCCAGGTGCCTTACTATTTCAGATTTGATGTGTGTGTGAGAAGACTTGAGTAAAAAAATCATGGCTGCATTAAGGGAAAGGGAGTTGGCATTACTTTGTGCTAATAGATTTGTTTGTTAATAATACATTTATAACCACACTTAACACATTCTATACCAAGAAAAAGCTTATAGTAACGTAGGTATGCTGCATGTTTGTCAAAGTTTATCCCTTTTTATGATTTTTCACATCGTTCTGACCAGTGCAACAACAAGTGGGACACTTTCATGAGTCACCTGTCAAACCTTCGGGAATTTAACCAATCAGAAAACACTCTAGGCAAAACCACTGACTTTCCTTTGAAATAAACTGTTGGAGTTGTGATGATCGCAAAAACTAATTTGGAATTAATTGACTTAAAGTGAGTCTATGCAGAGTGTGTATCTTTTATCAGCGGCCCTTATGTTTCCTGGACTTTATGTAGCCTTAAGTGAAGCAGCAGTTATTAAACAGACTTAACCAACAGATTTATGCCAAGGAACTTCTAAATTATGTATAAACTATGAATCATCTGTTCATTACTAATTCATAGTTTGTGAATCATTTCAATAAATATGTCAACACCTGAGGCAGATGGTGATAAACAATAAAATATTGCTACATGAAATAGGACACTCCAGCATAATGATAAGTTTCTGCAAAAATGGGACATAATTTGTTGTTTTTTCTTTATTTGAATGCATCGAAAACTCATCTACTCTTAATGAGTCATCTCTGCATCAGACTGAATTTTGATTGAAAAGCCCCATCCTGATTTTCCTGCTAAATAACTTAACAGATGATGACAGTTGAAAATTGTGCATCCTCTCTGGACTGCATAAATCAGAGAGATGGAGTAATCATCCGCCTCTCCGACAGACAGTCTTCACTAAAAAGATTATTCTGAATAAATCCGAAGAGACACACACTTCAGCTTCCTCCAGCTACGAATAAAACTGTCTGAGTGTGAGGGCAGTTAAATGTGATCACCGTGACAAGTTCAATATCGCTGTTCTCATGGGTTCTCCAGGGTAAAAGTGGGGAAAAAGTCGGTTTTTTTCCTGCCAACTTTGTGCAAAGAGTCCGGCCAGGAGAGCGGGTGTGGCGCGTCGTCCAGGGTGTTTCCGGCAACCGGGAGCGGGGACACATGGCCGTGAGGGAATCCCAGGTAATGTCGCCAATTTAACACACCAAAAGCATATCTGTCTATTTAAACTGCACTGTGATTATCACTTATTTATTTTACAGACTGTCAACCAGAACTCTTCATAATGCTTTTACAGAACACTTAAAGCTTGCGTTTCATCATGCAAGGAAAGGCAGGTTTATTTGTGTAGCACAAGACAACTCAAAGTGCTTTTCATAACAGATTAAAAGCATTACAGCAAGGCGCAAAACAAACATTCAAAGGAGAATAAAAACAAACTAAAAAAAAGAATAAAAGAGATGAAAAACATTAGAATTAAAACAAACTAAATATGAAAAACTAGATTAAATAGAAACAGAACAAGCTGAAAGACCTGACTTAAAAGATCTAATGTTTAGAGCAGACTTCAGGTTCTCTGGTAGATTGTTCCAGATATTAGGGGATTTAAAACTAAACACTGATTTTCCTTGTTTAGTTTGAACTGTCAGGATGGAAAACAAACTTGACTTGAAGATCTTAGAAGTCTTGGTGGTTCATACGGCATTACAGATACGTAATGTTGGATCAGAACCCTTCAGAGCCTTGTACACCAGCAGCGACAATCAATTCTTTGGCGCACAGGAAGCCAGTGTAGAGATGTGAGAACCGGAGTGATATGTTCACAGATCTCTGGATTACTTTCAGTTGTCTAAGTTTAGTTTAAGTTTTTAAAGAGGTCTGTAAAAAAAAAACTCCATTACAGTAGTCAAGCCTACTGAAAACAAATGCATGAATAAGTTTTTCCACATCTTTCAGAACAATCAGTCCCCGTAGTAGGGTTGATTGTGTCAAAAGCAACACTGAGATCAAATAGAACCAAAACTGAACTTCTGCTGCTGTCTGTGTTTACATGGATGTCATTCAAAACTGTGACAAGGGACATTTTTGTGCTGTGCTGTGGTCATTATCCTGACTGAAAGACATCAAAACAACTGTTAAGTGCCAGAAATCTGTAAAGCTGTTGATAAATAGCTTTTCCTATTTTTTGACTTGGTTTGAGATGGGCCTGTAGTTGTTCTCTATTGACATGTTTAAACAGCTCTTTTTCAGCAGTGGTGTGATCACTGCCGTTTTCAGACTGTGGGAAACAGAGAAGTGTTGACTGTTTGTAGAAGGTCAGATGACATGCAGATGAACTAACAGCAATTCTGTTCAGATCAATATAATTTATATGGCAATTTTCAAGTTTAGGTGCAACCTAAAATGCTTTACAGCTCAAAAAGCAAAACATAAAAGAGAGTGTGAAAACTAAACAAAATACCACTTTTCAACACTTAGAGGTTATAACACAAAATGGAGCATAAAAACATTTTGCCAAATAGCAATAAAAGCAAAGGACATTGAAAGTCGAGACCCACCTCAATCAGCTATAGACAGTTCCAACAAAATCACTGCTCTCGACAATTCTGTCTCTATTCCCAACAAATCTCACTGGTTCAGCTTCTAGACTTAAGGCCACTTTAAAAGCTAAACTCATGAACAGGCAGCAGATTACAGATACAGTCCACTACCAAACTTCAAAGCATGCTCCAAACATAGTATCCAAAAACAACATGATAATCAAGTTATGAAAAGCCAAATAACAGAAGGAAGAGTTTCTCTCCGACATCCATTTAAAATCATTCAGCCTTTTTTGTCTTCAGAAATGATTAGAATTAGGTGTTGAGAATTTGCGGTAGCAAGATAAACTGATCTTTTTTTTTATTGTAGTTGTACAACAGACTTACAATAACAAAGTAACATAATTTACTTTTATTTTTTCTATTCGTAATATTTGTACTTAAATAAATTGTAGCCAGTGCAACTAATAAACCATAGCATAAACCAAGCTGAATAACCTTCCAAGGAAGCATGATTTTTATTTGATCACAATCATGAGAGAGTCCATCTCACCAGACTCCAAGTTCTGTTTGGAGTTAAGACAAACATTTTCTTGGACTAACCAGCATCTTATAATAGCAGCTGTGGGTGGTCTTAATCCATCAGCAAGTTTGATTCTCCCAACTCCCTCTACTTGATAAGATTGGTTTAATCTAACCTGTGATACATGGTGAAAGTTGGTTCTAACAATCACCTGATATTTTGCTCTTTTCTAAACACTTTCCAGTGACACAGATTACCAATGTTTTCCAAGACTTGTCTGCAAGAATCATTTCTGATGTGAAGTGGTGTATCATTCATTTCTCTCTTTTTGAAAACAGATTTATTTTCTCTCGCTTGCTTTTAGATATGTGTCGGGAAAAGAGAGGACGGCGAGGTGTTTCTGAAGCTGAGCAGCGGGAAGAAGAGAGGATTGGTCCCAGCCGACTCCATAGAGGAGATCTGAACCATCCTTCCAACTTCCAGTTCTACTCCCAGCGAAGATGCATCCATCTTTAAACTACCACACCTCATCCTGCCCCCTTTGGAAAAATGGCTGCCTCAGCCTCTCCAACTGCAAAGACACAGAACCTCCCACGATAAACACATGGCATCCACCTGAATTGGTCGACAAAAAAGACCTTTAACTGAGTTATGCAGTCGCCCTGCTCTTAGAAAGGAAGTGGTTCTCAGCAGCCAGATGCTGCTTTATGTTCACCTTTTCAAACTCAGTAGGTCAGTGTTTAGTTAGACAGCGATGCACAAGTAAAAATGCTTCAAATGTCTATCAGATTTAGCTTTTTCTTCATCAAGGGCTTTCAAACCCTGAATTGTGTCACAGAATCCTCATGCATGTGTTGATGTCGCTCTTTTGTTTCTACCCACTCGGCATGTCTCATCCCTGTCTGCTCTGTTCAGGGCTTTTTGCCCTGGGGAGTGATATCAGCTTCATGCACTGCTGCATAACAAGAGACTTACACCAAGAACAACCACTGCCATCCGTGGAAATCTAAACTGCCACTCAGAGAGACAGCAGAATCAGAAGGACTTCACCCAAACTAAAGTCTGCAGCAGACGTAAAACGACGCCCACCGGTTAAAGAATGCTTTGAGTATCTTCTTACAGGAAACTTTTGCTTGAATTTTCTTGACACTTAAATAACAATTAAATGTGCTGCAAAATGCTTTAGTATCATTTATTTTTTCGGATGGAAGCCTAATTGACCTGGCAGACCCCAGATTTCACACAAAGACTCTGCTTCGGCTACAAATGAGAACTTGAACTCACAAGGATTGCTTGAAAAGCAATTCTTTTCCAATGATATCACTGAATAATTTTCTTTGAAATATGTCTCCATCACTCAGCTGCAGGAGTTATCGTCTGGGGTCTATATTGTGTAATTTTGCTCTTTCAGGCACAGATGATGCAGAAGGAGAAATCAAAATATGGAGCAAAGGATGAAACATTGGAGTCTCTAAGGGAAAAATGGTTGTTTCGGAGCAAAAAAAAAAAATAGTGTCAACAAGTGTGGACGTTACAAGTGGCAGAAACTGTTTTTCTGTTTGCGCATGAAAGAGCTTGCTGTGCACAAAAAAAAGGGTGGCGTCTGCAGAGACCCGCTTAAGAGCCGCAGCGGGTGTTGCAAACGCTGCTCGGCATTTTAACATGTTCACTAGAGCTTAAACAGCAGGAAATAAACTGCAGCCGTTCTGCCTGAAAAACAACAACACAATGGGGAATCTTTTCTGGCCATGAAACAGAGTCTTAAGTTTCACCGACAGTTTGGAGGATGCAGGGAAGCAGGGGGAAGGAGGCGGCGCAGTGAGAGGAATGACACGAGTGTTCAACCGTTATGAGTCAGCGTGCATTCAGGTAATGTTGTACCCATGGGTGCACAAGTCATCATTGATCAAATGTCAACCTGCCATCTTCCACTCCCCATTTGGCTTCTGTTGTCCTCATGTTATTGATGTGACTGGGGAATTTTGACATGAAGTGAACACATTTTTCCTGTATGCTTTGGATAGCTTGGACATGCTCTGATTTATCATCTATATAATAAATTTGATGCATTTCTTTAAAAGTACACCTCGTGCTCGTAGAGGGGATACACCCATTTTGCATTTGGAAGACCATGTAAATGACCTGAAGACACATTTAAATGAGAATTATTAAATGACTGAAGACATTTGAGAACAGATTTAGCAAATATCATTTTTAGACAGCGATTCATCTGTGAACATCTTTAGGGGTTGTAACAAATAAGCATCTCTTCTTAGAAAAATACAAGTAGCACTTTATTACGTGTCATTTGATTAAGTTGTAATTTATACTCAAGTGTCTCCATGGTAATAGCAGTTATATTAAACAATACTTTAAGTGCAACTTCACTTCAGCATGAAGTTGTTCTGCTGATGAGCTGGGGGTCTGTTTGTCACATAACAGCATAAACAACAAGAGGTTTCTGGAGAAATACGGTGTCGGATCAAAACTGGATTCACGCGGACATCTTGTTACTCTGCATAGCACCTAATTTTTGTTGCATCACACCTATGAGGTTTTTCATATATGTGACGTCTATGTTTCAATGTGGCCTGTGTGTAGAGTCCTTGTTCAGCAACTTACCTCAATAAAATGACTTTACTAAATTTTGCCTGCTCATTTCATGTATGCATACTGGAACAGTGAAGATGCTCCTGCATGTTGCTCATGTAGACCTGCACAACAGAAGGCACGGCTTCTGGTGTTTTTCTGTGTCTCTAATCATGCATAATCAAAGAGCCCCTAAATGAGGCCAAAATGATGGTATGTTGTAGCGGTGTCCGTGCATAATGCACCATCCTGCAGTCACAAACATGCACCACTCTGCACAGTGGAATGCCAGACCGATGCTCAAGACAGCTGCAGTATAAATAGTACTTAATGGCACTGCTGGAGGGAGTGTAATTAAGGCCTGTTTACCTTATCGCAAACACAGCTACATAAATCAGACAAGGAGTAATTAAATCTCTTTAAATTCAGCAAACAGTCAGTTAAAAGAAACCAAGGCAGCTGGGTTTTACTGATTAGGTTTTATTTGTACTAAAAAAGATAAATCAACATTTTGCAATCATTCTTCACAGCATGTCCATCTGAGCAGTGGTTAGGTCACTTTGCAAGAGTGTGATTAATGCAGCAAAATGATGGATTGATTTCAACATCCCATTCATGTCAGTTTCTTTGTTGTAATGACTGGAATACATCCTCGTTCCAAAATCCCTGATTAATTTACCATGGCATCGTATATCAAAGTGGACATTTAAAAAGATATATTATCAAAATGGGTGAGTACTTTTCCCCAAAACTCAGGAAAACTGGATTATTTGTGTAAAAATTGTTAACATGTTTTTTTTAATTTCATTTTCTCCCTTTAAAATCAACTATTTATTGTTCATGTCAGGACAGAAAGACATTGTTACCCGCACAGATGTGGCATAAAGTGAGATTTAACACAACCATGTCTTTGTCAGTGCTCATTTGACCTTTTTTACCCGGTTAAAACCCAGCGAGATGGATCTATTTTGGTGTACATTAAAAAGAAGGAAAATATGGAAAAAATATGAATAAACACTCCTCTATGACTACACACCCATTAATGCTGACACAGTCCACCCACTCCCCCAGAACCACATATATATTCTCATAATTGGCCGTATGTGAAATTAGACATTACATTATAAACATGAAGCTGCTGAGATGACTAGCGGGTATAGCCAATGGATGGATTATAAACAGAGATCTCTAATGTTCCAGTCAATGGTGATATTTATAAAGATAGCCAGTAATGTACTTTAAGTGCCATTCCAGCAGTTATTAATTCCATTAAAACCACATCTGTTTCAGAAAATTGCACAAATTTATGTTTTTGCCAAAAAAAGGGGGAAAAAAACTACTTTCATGGCCAAAATGGGGTAATTTGCTCCTTATTCAGTGAATGGGAACATATGAATAATATGAATATTCCAATATAGCCATTTAGAGGACCGCCCTCTTCTCCACCACTTCTGCTGCATTTCCTAAAGACAACATGGCAATAAAATAATTGTCTGGGCTGCTAACTCTTACACACAGAGGATGACACTCATGGGTTTTTCCCATCATTTCCTGCTTGTACTCAGTTCATTTGCCCAGGTCTCTCTGCCCGGGGCAGAGAGGCAGTGGGAACATGAAGTCAGTGCAGATCTCTCAAGCGATGAGCTCCAGCTTACAGAAGGTGAAGCCCCGGCGGCTTCAGTGGAGGAATTGCCAACAAGAGAAGGACAGAGAGATAAGACAGAAGAAAAGTAAATCTAGCAGCTGGTTGATATGCTGGCTGTACTCGCTGTGTCTACTGGATAAATGGTTGCAACAGCACCGGTCTTCATCAGTCATCAATTGTCAAAACCTGGCTGTTTTAGGGTAAAGATTTACTTTTCCAATATCCGTCCTAATATAAAAACTGCTTATCCATGTTTTCTCTGGTATTTTGAGTTTGATATTGTACCAAATTTCTTTCTGTTGTAGCTAAACCTCTTTGGGTAAAATATGAAGACTTTTTCTATCAGATATCATGTCAACACAGTCTAAAACACATCATGTCATGTTGGCCAACTTCACAATAAGAGCAAAACACACAAAGCAGCTTCTCCAGCCAAAGATTTCCCTCTTGGTTACTAGCTTCTCGTTTCATCAGTTTCTCTCAGTACATCAGTTGTAAAGCTCCACCCTGCAAGTAGCCATGATTCTGATGTTCGACATGGAATATATGGACATGGTTAGGGTCTGTGGACTCAAAGCAGAAATTCTCAGCCACATGTCACCAAAAAAATCCACAAACTTCTAACAAAGGCATCCCCTGATTGAATTAGATGTTGTTTTCAAACTTTTTGTAGTACAAGCAAAAACAATGTCTCTTTATAGATTAACCTTCTAAATCTCTCTCACTCTTTTACATTTAAACTTATATAAACTTTCTTTTAGGAAGACGGCCCACGGGAGGGCCCTAGCCAGTTAACGGGTTAATACCTTATTATGTCTGTGGATCTTCTAACCCATGATAAGACATGTTAATAAAGTTAAAAATGTAACTGTTAGTGGAAGGGGACTTTAAACATAAAACAAGAGAGTTAATAAGATACAAATTGATATACATTTTCAAAAAAGGGGAAACAAATATAGCCACCTCTATGTATAACAAAGTATTTGTAGCATAAAATTAGCTTTTTTATTAGCTTTAACAAACAGGTAATAAACTATTTGATGTTTTTGTACAACAACTTTATGCTCTAGAAAACTCCAACTGCAATCTGAGCAAGAAAAGAGCTATTCCCAAGCTGACAGTGAGGTTTTAACAAGCCTTCATCCATTTTAGCAGCTGAATGACCAGCTGACAACAGACAGCCATCATTTATATTTAGCCTCAAAATGGAAGTGTCATTAAATGATAGCAGCTGCTGTGAGTGAGGGATGGCTCTCTCAGTTACATTAGACAGAGTGCTTAGGACATTTTTTCCAAAATCTGTTGACCTCAGGTCAACGAAGCGTATGATGAAAGGAACTGGTGACACTGGGAACAGAAGTTGTCAGGTGGATTGGCGATTGGTCTATCAGCATTAATCTTTAAGGTGTGAAATAAGACACAAATAAAAGCACAGTATATCATTTTTTGTTGAGCTTTAAAATATATAATTTTTTGTTTTGTTCGGAGCTGTTTAGGTGCTCACTGATTTAGAACACCTGCAATCCCCAAGTGATGAATGAAAAGCTGCAGCAGAATATTGGCAGCTGCCATTTTGAGCTGTCAGATGACATTATCTGCTGTCATGTCAAAACATTAAGATGGGAATTCTTTTTGTTTTTCCCTCCCATGTGGTTGAACATGGCTTAAGCTGAGCATCCTGAAGCCAAATAGTTTCCATTGGATGCAGGGAATGTTTCTGGGAGCTTGAGAGCTTAAATAAGCGTCAGAGTCAAGATTAATCTTTTGATTTTATTTCTCTCATCAGTCATTAAAAATGGTGTGTTCTAAACAATCAGATGGTTCTAAGAATAATTTGTGGAATTCAGTAAAAGATTTATTTTCGTCCTTTTTTGGACTTCCGAGCAAATAACCATCTATCTATTCCAGCGGATAAACATTGATAGCATATACATTCTTATCTGAGCTGTACTAGCGGGTATGTTTAATTTAGGGGAATCAATCTGCCTTTGCTTGACATCAGCTACGAAAACAATAGATGGAGTCTTGACAGAGAGAATCTGGTTGAATTTTACCACCATGACTGACTCCTGCACATATCTATTTGCACTTGACAGTGCTGCCCATCTGCTGTGACTCAGAGCACGACAAGTCCTCTCAAGCTGATGAAATTTTGCCAGTGTGGGAGAGTGTTGAACAGTCCCATCTTTCTCTCCCTCCTCCAAGAGTCTTTTAATCTTTTTCTGGCTTGATCTCCCTCTCAATCACTCTCTGCCTCTTTCCTTACTCACTTTACTGCCGCAGACCCTCACCCTCCTCAGTGTTTTTCACCGAATCTTCAGGCCGTAGACTCCCTTCTCCTCTCCCATCAGTTTTTGTCACTGACTGTGTAGCTCTTTTTCTTGCATCAGTCAGGCTGTAAGTCACAGCGGAAACAAGCTCCTTCAATGTGAGAATGTGAGGAAGCTTCTGAAAGTGAAATAGCCAATTAATAATGGCTCACTTCGCCTGGAGGCTCAGGGTTAACTTGACCACAATGTTGACTTTCTGAGGTAGTAAATAGAGGGAGAGGGGGGGTAGTTAAGGGCTAGTGTAAATGTGGTTATTTATTAAATTAGGCCTGGCATCATGTCTGGCTGACCCTGCCTGGACCCTGCAGGGGCTTGCTTTTGCTTCTGTATAATAAATGTCCACTATCATTATCCGGAGCATCCCCTGCTGTTATTATTACATCCCATGACCTTTCGAGGTGCCTCCCAGCAAGTGTCACCACTAACAGCCTCTGTGCTTGTGTTGTGATTAAGGTGAACAGAAAGCTGGAACATTAACAGACAGAAAGAGAGGGCTAGGAAAGAAAGATGGAGGAGACAGAGAGCATCATATGCTGTTCTGAATGTTGTGTTCTCATATTCTGTTTCTCATATATTGAAGCTCTGAGCAAATGAATAGACCTACATTACATTCAAATTTCCAAAAATTGTTGTATGCAAAATTGGCATCATGTAAGACACGGAAAAGTTCCACAGTTTTAAAGAACAGCCACTCACGTGTACCAATCTCACATGTTGATATTAAGCCATTGTGAGTATTTCTATTTGATAACATAAAAGATGACTTGTTAAACAAAATCTAGTTAATCTGTGATAGACCAAGGTGAAGTGTGTAAGAATTACTGACATCTAGGAGTAAAGATCGCCACAGATACGACTTAAAATGCCAAACACAGCACGGACGGTGGCTGTCAGTAGCCAAAATTCTTCCAGACATAAGCACAACACTGCAACAACAGGTAACTTCTTCAACATTAGGTACATGTGTACTGTCTACCTTTTAAAGTGTTGATAATCTCAAACTAAGCTGGTACTGCAGTTTTAAAGCTCAAACAGGTTGTTTGTCCATTTAGAGACACCGTAGTAAAAATGGTGGCAAATTTATGACAGGTGCCTATTTGTTGACCCATGGCAAGGAGAAATACATAGCTCATTCTAAGAGAATAATAACATATTTCATTTCAATAAAGCAATTAGAACCCAAAAGAAAAACTGTTTTTTGAGATATATCAAAATTATCTGTCATTGACCTTTGATTTTGTTACATGCAGCATATTATGCTAATCTAAATGTACATTATTTCATTTTAGGATTACACTAGAAGCTTTTGTATGTAAAAAAATAAAGAAAAAGAAGAACATATCAGAGTTTTCAAATGCACACCTGAGCAAAAAAGCGAGGAGTGTACTTTCTGACACCAATACAAATAAATATGTGTTTCAAAGTATTTACTTTGGTTATGCAGAAGAGTCCATGTCAATGTTATAGTAAAATATATACAGGTGGGTGTGCAATATTACTTCAGCAGCAGAGACAGGGTGAATGGACTCTGCATAATCTTTAAAAAACATATCAACAGCCTTTTGGATGCCCCCTCAGATTCATTCATTCAGTTCAAGAACCTTTTCCCTATTTCACAATTATGTTGTATTTAACAATGTTAAAGGAGCTGCAACAAAGTAGTTGTACCATTTTCTGTAAACTTGTATGCAATTGTAAATAGATTTTATACAGTTGTTTATTTATTGTTAAAGTAATCTTTATCAGTACTTATGGTACTTAATTAAGAACAAATGTGTTGTCAGTTAATGTCTGAGCAAATGAGAATGGTGTAAAGGAAATATTGTTTGTTGTCATTTTAAAAAGGATATGTGTCCTACTAAAACTAACCCGCTAGACAGGTATATTTGTGTAAAACTTTGTATGTTTTATAGTTAATTTGAGTAAATTCTCCCACATTTCACTAGTTTGATATTAATCAGTATACTAGCAGAGATTTACGGTGTTCAAAAAACAGATTGCAGCTCTTCTTTGGTGCGATTGCCCACTCAAAGTGCTGTGCACCATAAGTTACATTTACACAGTGCCCTTTAATAATATAGCCTTTCAACAAAGGTTTTTTATTTTTCTGTTACATACACATTCACAGAGGGGAATGCATTGGGGGCAAATGGGTTCAATCTCTTGTCTCAACAAATTTCTACATGTAGACTTCAAATAACCTCTGATAATTTACTCTATCTACAAAGTCACAGAGGTTAGAGTGCACAAGTCCTTTACCTTTTGCAGATAAACATCTGGGGGCAGCTGACAGAAGGCAACGGATTGCTCTGATATATCATCATACATGATCACACCATGTGTTTGCTTTTGTTTCTGAAATATTTCCAGCAGCAGTCAGATGCTGCACAAGAAATGTCATCACCAAACAAAAACACTGTGGCACTCCCTAAGAAAGGCTGATTCAGCATCCGTCTCGAATCATGTCTCTTCTCTGAGCTTTCTCCAGCCATTAAAAGTCAGTTCTATGTTGACTTTTGTCTTATCTCTTACTCTGTCACTTTCTCCCTTTCTTTTACTCGTTTTCTCTGATAATGTCCTCTTAGATTTCTTTGCTGAATCAGCCATGGTGTGCATTCAAAATGGCCAGTGTGTTGATGCTGCAGTTGCTTACATGTGACACAGTGCTGTAAAAGAAAAAAAGAAAAAACGCAATTATTACAAGATGCTCCAGGCTGGAACACATAAGAAGTGTGGTTTCTCAGCCTCAGGATGCTGTAAGGCGTTTTGAGTGACAAAGTGACAAATCTAACTCCAATGAAAAAAAAAATCTATTGAATATCAAATTAAAGATACTTTATTTATCTCAGAAAGAAGTTGTAATATATTCCTACACATAAAATCTTAGAATATTTCCCTTCAGATTTTGAGTAAGAATGATTTTAATTGACACCTCTCAGCCTCCACTCATCCCACCAGACCAATATTTACACAAACAAATACAAAAATCGCCTGTTTGGTTGCATCTTTTATCTGAACAGTTTTCATGTTTTCTGATTCTGGAGGGCAGAACTAAGCAAAGAAAAGCAAAAAATAGCAAAACAAGCGGTTGATGGAATCTAATTGTAAAAGTAGATCCGATTGAATTAACAGTTATTCTAAGAAGTAATCAGAGGTTTCTGAAACACACACACACACACAAGTCTGGTTTATATTGCCCACGGGAACCCTCCATTGACATAACTTATTCCCCCTACCCTTACCCCCCCCCTGCAACCATAACAACTAAATGCCCAACCCTACCCTTAAACCTGAACAAACCAAGGCTTAACCCTCAAAATTCACTATGTAGACTTGTAAACACGAGGATAGTGATTATGTCTCCATATTTGTTGGAAATTTCCATAAAATGGTTTGCAGTCAGATTCCTTCCCCATCATATAGGGGAAAAAAAAGAATATACACAGGCCTGTCACTGGCAGACAAAAGCAAAAAGAATTGTTTCCTCAGCTCTGTATACAACATACCATTACCCTTTATGCCTCACCCACATGCTGTTCAATAATCTGTCTTTGACTTCAAGCTGCCTCACATATGCAAATGAATATGCAGAGATACAGAGAGAATGAAAAAAAAGCTATTTACTGTTTAGTGTTGCTGCCTGAATGTAATTGAAAGATGGCACAGGGGCAGGGTTGAAGTTTATCATCAAATTCTTGTTTTACAACCTCCTCTTTTTCTTTTCCATTCCCATTTCCTCTCCCAATGCGATGCAGAGCAAAAGAGCAAAATGCCATTCAGGAAAAACAAATTCCAACAATGGACGGTCTTGTTTTGGAAAACAAAAACATCCAGTTGACGCAAAATGAGAAGCCTGAGGCTGAAACGCATTGAATTTATAGTCTAAAAATAGCTAAATTGGAGAAGAACCAAATCCAAGGTGGCTCAAGTGGCACTAATAAACGTCTTTTCATTTCACACACAGCTTCAAAACAAAGCTTACTGAAGACATGATACCTCTTACTTTCCAGCTATGTGGGAGAATAAATCAGGGATTAGAGAGTGTTTTGAGACAGAGAATTGGAGAGCCATCAGAGGGGGGATTGGTCTTCTGGCCATCTTTCCTTTTAAGATGAAAGAAAAACATAAACACCATCCTTCATGTGTCTACTATTGTTTGCTTTGGTGCTGACGGTGCTCATAGGTGAGTGTATATCTTGTTGAGGGATGACTTTCTCAGAACTGAAAATGATCATCACATTTATATCACATCATCAAAAATTTTAAATAATTTTTAGTTTAGTTTAAGTAAATGCATGAAAAGGAAAAAAAAGAGTTTATTAGTAATCTCTAATCTATATGGAATAATTACTTCCCTATGAGGACTACGTAGGAGATAATAATACATTAAATAAAAAACACTGGGAAGTCCAACACTGAACTGAGCTGAATTTAACTGTACTTTATTTATCTCAAGGGAAAGTAATAAAAAAAAATTATTTACCAAAAAGACAATTAAGGATAAAAGACAAGACTGAGTATAGAAGTCGGTAAGTCGTGCATTTCATTGTAACGTTGTGACATTGCAGCAGATTTTTGCTTTACGCACCGTGTCACAGCAAGCAGATATCAACACACCAGCTGTTTTGAATGCACACTGATTTAGCAAAGAAATGCAAGAAGACATTATTGGAGGAATGGAAGAAGAGAAAGAAAAAGAGGGAAAAAGCTAGAGATAAGCCAATAGTCAAGATAGAACTGTCTTTTACTGGCTAGAGAGTTTTCAGAGAACAGGTAGGATGCAAAATGCCAAATTAGCCGTCGATAGGGGACTAAAAAAATCTGCAAAAGTTCAATAGAGCGTTTTTAACTATGAAGTTTTTAATCCAAACGAAGTCATGTTGCCGCTTAAATCCAATCAGGAAGTGAAAAAGTTTTACTGTAACATGTTCTTACATGTAACTATAGTAACAATTAAAACAGCACTGGTGTGGGTGACAGGTGGGTTGTAAAAAAAATGTTAGCTCAAACCATGGCTCATTATTTTACTTTACCAAAGTACCAATTTTGTCCTCTGCTTCTGTGAAAGTGCAGTTTTACCACATTTAGGCAAGTGATGGATCATATGTTCTTCATCTCACATCTGACAAACAAACATGGTTATAAAGTCAGCCTTTTGCAACTCCATCTAACCACCCCTCCTTTGTGCTTTAAGGACTTATTAAATGATAAGCTTGACAATGACATCTGCTTTGATGTGGAAAAGCTTATTTGTGTCCTGTTTCCATCATGCCATTTATGTGGGTGATACTTTACGGGATGGAACTATGAGTACTATCTAAAGGAATGAACACAAGACAGATTGGACTGTTTCAGGTGGAGGACTTGTTGATCATTCAATCATTAGAGAGGACAAGGTTTGCAGTGTTGTCCAATATGTCGAGGAGAATATTTTTCTTTGCATAAACAGGTCCAGGGGCTCCACCTCAGACTAGGAGAAGATATGCAACATCATGCTGCAAACATTGTACGACAAGAGCATCCTTTAGAAATGAAGTCTGCTTCTTGTAAAGCTGCTGAGTATTGCTTCAAGTCTCGTCTGATGTCCACATAAACACCGAAGTACTGCATTTGTAGTCCTCCACCACTTCCACCTCTTCTCCTAGGATGATGTTTATTCCTACTCCACTAAAAATTCATTGTTTGAGTTTGTTTGATATTTTCCACGCCACATCACGAAAAATTCGTCCCGTTCCCTCCACTCGGCTCCCTGTCTAAAGTGACTCACCCACAACTGCAAGGTCATCAAGTTCTTCTAGATGACAGGGCCGAGTTGTTATTTCAGTCTGAGATGTACAGAGTTAAGAAATATGTCTTTCGTTCACTATTAAGAACTCAAAATGATGTTTCTTAAAGTAAAAATTTTTCTTATTTAAGAAAAATTACATCTGTATGCACTTTGAAAATATTCTAAGCAGATAGGCTGTTCTACAATATAACTTGAGTTTTTATTACTCATCAGAGAAGCTATTAATCTTTGTCCAGAATCCTGTAAGAGGACTCTGTTGGCTGTGATTGTTTATCTGCAGAATAAGGACTGAACTTGTCAAAGATGAATCTGCAGGTTTAGTGGCAGACAGGTGGCTGGGGAGAGCAGTCACTCCATGACCGGACAGAAGTCAGGGGTTATTACAGATATGATGATTGGAAGTGACTGAGAGAGGAGGAAGAAGACAGGCAGGAGCTCCATCCTCCCCCTGTGGAAGGTACCAGGAGACATTGCTCTGACTGTGATTCAACATTCAGTGAGTAATGATGACTGATGCCTAAATGTGGTCACTGGCTCATCGGTCTTCTGCTCCACGTCTGATCAGAGGTAGACCACTAAGGATACACTTGTGAATCAATGATTGCCCTACATTTGTTCAACACATTTTTCCTCTAATTAAAGTCAACTATAACCCTCCACCTCATGGGCAAACACACACACAACCACACACACAGGTTGCACGACCTGCTTCATTAAAGAAACATGAGCTTGAGCTGCCCCTCTGAGCCCTATTTCACTTTCTTGTTGCTCTTCTCTCTCTCCCCAAGAGTTTGCAGCCAGAGGCATTGCTGGTGGTGCTCTATGAGCTGGAGCCGCAGAACACACACACATATACACACACAAAGCTGAGACTGTTATAGTGAACAACTCACGTCATATTTCTCTCCACAGATGACCTTTACTTTAGTCAACAGTGAGTGCTTAAAAGGAGAGGAAGAAGCAGTCCTCCATTTAAATGGGTCTAAATCTCCGTTATTGCACTTCCTGTGGTCATTTTCATTCCTACATACAGAATAACTGCGTTCATATTTACTCTAAAGCCTGCAGGACCAATGATGGCATCTTTTTATCCTTCGAACATTTGTCGGCAATTATTTCCACATATTCTTGACAGCCAGGAATAATAACATGTAAATACCTTTTTTAGTAGTTAGAAACATTATTAGTGCCTTCTTCAGTGTTTGCATGATTTATATTAGACCGATTCTTTTGATCATGTTTTTTCTCACCAGAACTTTTAAAAAAATGTTTTACTACAAAACCATAATTCCAACAATTACAAGGCAACAACCAAAAATCTTCCAAGGTGCTTCCAGGTTGTGGCGCTGGGAAGATACTAAATGAGAGAAGTTTTCAAAGGTTGAAGGGGACTGTGGAGAGGACATAAGACATCTGAAGAGCTTCATGCAGCTCTGGAGCAGGATAAAGTGGATTTACTGCAGGGATCACTGCCAGAAGAAAGGCACAAAAAGACAGAATAAGGGTTTGAGACCATGTTCATGGATAAGCAACAGTCTTTCTGGATTAATGTTAAACACATACATGAAGCTAAAACAAAGCTTTTTTTTTTTTCTTTTTTTTTTAATGAAACCCATATTTAAAAAAAAACTAATAATAAGGAACAGCCCTCATTAAATAAAATAAAGTGGATGTCCTATCATTCTCTGGGCCCCTTTTCTGCCTTTAAAAGACCAGGGAATTTTGCAAATTAAACAAAAACCAAAGATTATTGCCAGGTAATTTAGAGAAAAATATTTTTAGGTTAACCACAGAAAAAAATCTTAAAAAGAACATTTATACTTATGAAATAATGAGTCCTAACCTAAATCCTATTTCAAATATTTACAGGTTTTTGAATTATGTCATGTTCAAAAGGATACCAGAAATCTTAAAAGAACCTAATGACACGGCAAAGCAAGACTGACGGTAAAATAATGGTGCCATTGTTGTTACATTTTCTGCAACCAAACATCACATCAAATTAAATTTATAAAGCACTTTTGATGTAAAAAGCAACACAGAGTACTTTACATAATAAAAACTATCTATGCATGTTATAAAAATCAAACAAGCCTTCACACATCAATGTACATAACATAGCAATAAAAATTTAGAAACACGCTACTGATTCCAACATACAAGGCGCATGTTTGGTCAGACATTTATTACGTTTTGAAGATGTATAATTCTGTGATTCTTCTTCAAGCCATCTAACTGCCATCAGCCGTGGTTTTGTGATTTACGGCTGTTTTTGCGTTTGCGTTCTGTGCATGACTTCCATTTCGTTTGATGTCAGCTGAATTATATTTTCTACTGTGCTGACAGTTTCCCCAAAAGAATCAGTAAAGCTGCAAAAATGCATGTAAAGCAGGTTTCTTTCAGACCGCTGGTTCATGTAACCTTTTCATTCTCTCACACCGCTGAGTTCATGAAAACTAATCACTCAGAATTACATGGTTGTTAATTGAAAACTAGCCCACCCGCTGCTTTAACAGCATTTTCCTTTATAATGATTAAACAGCAGGTTAAAATCAATAAGAAACTCTTGGCATGTCTCAGTTCAAGGCACATGCAAACACAGACACAAACTACAGCAACTGAAACCAGATGAGATCTGAAACATTTCAAGGTTGATTTAATCAGGTTGGTTTTTTTTTTGGTTTTTTTACTATCCAGCTGCTGGGATTAATGATTACAGTAACCAGAGCCCTCTTCATCTAAAAATGTTACAAAAACAAAATAACTTTTATTCCCTGATTTGATCCCTTGCAGCACTTTTGATTATTGATGGATCTTGACTGGAGCACAAGGTACTCATCAAAAGCACGGCTTTTGATGAAGTGTTTGATGAAGCAGCAAAACACAGAATATGAGGAAATGTGAACATCACTGGATGTTGTAATGTGCATGTCAACAAAAGGAAGTGTAATCAAACCTAGATTTGCGTCTGTGGTAATTAGGGCTCATCTCAGGCAGCACAGATCATCGGCTACGAGAATCACAGCTAATCGGATCAAAATGGCTCTGATTGTCTGCAGAGATAACTCGTGTCAGTGTGTCATTTTGAGATATCCCCTTTGCTTTTGTGGCTGGGTTATGAGGATCTTCCTCACTGGGAAGGAGGAATGCAGGTTCTCTTAACCTGACCTAAAATCCATCAACAGTATGTGCACAGAGACTGAATCACTGCATCTCCTCACTATAACAGCATTCCATTCAGCGCTAAGATATGCAACACTTTGTTAGAGATAAATGGCTATTGTCATTGCTTCTGCATGAGACAGGCAAATACGTTCACCTTCTCATGCCCCGCATGATTTCTTGTTCACGCCCAATTTGTCACGAGGACAGGAAGTGAAACAGCAAGGACTAAGAGAAACGGCAGGAACTGACAAAAGAAGCAGTGGAAAATTTGCAAGAAAATATTTTGCTTGGGGGAAAAAAATCACCTCAACCAAAGACAGGTGGTGAGGAGAAAGAGCAGAAAAAGGAAGGAGAGCTTTGATGTATGAAGTGACACGATTTAATGATCGAGAAAGATGATAAACATCCAAGAGCTGACTGGAAGTCTCTAAGAGGCGTTTTCAATAGCACGATGAGAGGAAATGCTCAATCTGTCTCGTCATGCCAGCAGATCCAATGCGCAGGACGAAATAGTCAATTATGCAGCGATCCAGAGGAGAGAAAAGCTTCCAACACAACATCACAGAGTCTGAGAACAAACACTATCAATCTACGTTTTTTTTGGATGACTTTCAGCATGCTGGTCACTGCTGTGTCTCATCCAGTTTCCTAGGAACAGATACCTCCTGTCTGGAAAGCCTTTTTAAAAATTCTGATCAATTTGTTTGGGCAAATTTTTCTTCCATATATGATACAAAACACCATTAGCTGTTATAACTTCCCATGCTGCTTTTGCTTTTTTTTCATTGTGTTTCAAGGATTTGCAGCATCATTAACTTTTACAGAAGGAAAATGGGAAACAGCCCTTTTTAAACCCTTCATGTTTGCTGGAGTTAAAAAGCTAAATAAGGAGAGAAACCATAAAAAATAATTGTTTAAAGCACTCTCAAAGGTTCTTAAGTTGGTCCAAAGGTCGCTGATGACGACTCCAGAGAAGGCTAAAGCTTAATTTGAAGAACTATAAGGTCAAGTTAGTCTCTTGTCAGGCTAACATTGATTAATTTCACTGTTAAAAAAAAAACTGGACCACAGGTGTCTCATTTGTGCATCAGAAAAGCTTCAGAGATTAAATGCTGGAATCTAATCACTGAAATTAATCTATCTGCAACCCATGCAAGCTGCATTTAAAAAGGGACATTTTACAGACAGAACTTTTGAATAATCAGCAATACTTTGGAAAGCTGTCTCTTCAGCACCACCATCTGGTGAAACATATAATCCGGGAAATAACCCGAAAGCTGCATTAGGCTAAGCATGTGAAAACCTCAGGACGCTGGTTTTTGGTTCATCAACTATTTTATCTCAAAGTATGTTGTCTTGCTACAATGACAACAGTACGGTTATTAAGACGGCAAAAGTCACACAAAATTTATACGTAATACTTTATTTTGACAAACACACGCCTGGCAATCTACCCAATCTCTTATAAAGCAAAACTGTTGTTGCTTTCAAGCCCCGAAATTCTCTAGAAAACATCTGGAGAGACTGCACAGTAACAATCTCGGCAAGCTTGGAGTTTACTCTGCAATTTTCCTTTAAATGTCTACATGAGACCACATGTGCAGAGAGCAAAATATTTTCCAGAGAAGGCACAGAGAGCAGGTATTTGTGTGTAATAATGTTTAATGCTGCTTTTTTAACATTTTTGCTGATCTGCATATTGTTCATCAGTCTTTAGCAGACACTACAGATTCAAATCCTCCTTCGATTTGATAGAAAAAGCAGTCATCCAGATGGTTAAACTCAGCTCCACTTTTGTCATCCTCAGCAAACTCGGAACATTCCAACAAGGATTTTTACACAATGCATCACTCTAGAGCAGGGGTTCTCAAGCTTTCAGGGGCCAAGGACCCTTTTCAGGGGAGACAATTAACTCAGGACCACCATCATAATCACCAGTGTTGTGCCTGTTCATGTTTCTCATGATTTAGTTCGAAGTTCAGTTCCCATGTTTGGGCGATACCAAAATTATTCTTGTCTATACGATGCCATTAGTTTTTAATACTTTTTTATTAGTACCAATACCGATCGACACTTTTTACCCCTTAAAGTAGCGGTTCTCAAACCTTTTTAGCCATGACCCCCAAGAAAACATACGTTGGTGTTGTACTAACTTTTTTGTTTATCCGTTAATGTGTAATTAATTTAAATAATCCCAAATTTATTTGATGATGTAGACTATGTATTTTTACAACTATCTAGTGACCCCCTGAAATGATCTTGCGACCCCTCCCAGTTTGAGAACCCCTGCTCTAGAGTGATGCAAAGGGTGTGATTGCATCTTTGACAAGCTGACATAGCTGAAGCTCATGTGTGAAAACAGCTCCTGAGACCATTATTTTAAGGGAAAACGTTTGCATGATGTCACTTATAAAAAGCCATAATTGACTTAATTCTTTCTTGAGGCTTGGAGTTTAAATGCAAATTGTGATTTAAAAATTTTTTTAAAAAAAATTCTTATTTACCATCCATGTTCTTTACAGTCAGTGCCGGGGCAAACTTGTGTTTTATTTTTTAAAGTTCACTTATTTCCTGTAGCTGTGGCCTTGATCCAGACTCACAAAACTGCTTTCAAAGTTGAGTCTGAGAAACATCTTTAAACTGTATTTTTTTTTTCCGGTGCTGTCCAGCTTTGACAACAGGAAACAGCAAAGACAGGCAACAGTAAAGAAATCAAAATTTAATCTCAGGAAAGACTCAAAGATTTAGAGGCAACAGAGCAGATAAAACAGGCAAGAGGAAGGAAAAATGGTACAAACATCTCTAAAGAAATAAAACAAAAATACCACACATCGACTCCATTTGTATTTTTTCCCTCCATACACCCATGATATACTACATATGAAATTTAGCTATGGGGCCACTTTTTTTTTTTTTATTACTTAGATGGTTGGAGGATATGGACATATTTGTACCCGTGCAGAAAGGACCTTTTTTGTAACTCTTGTATAGTATAGGCTTGTATAGTTTTGCTAAAGCTATGAAAACCTTCAAACAGGGCCATGGGAAAAGGGAGTAAAGGTTTTGGGTCAATCTATTCTGGAGGATGCCAGCTAAATCAGGGCATGACGACTGTATGGTTAACCTACTTTGATTTATCTCCTTGTTTCGTGCTCCGCGCTCTGTGAGTGCGTTGGTTTAGATGTTCTGTGAATGAAAATGAGAAATGTGGGTTACTATTCAGATTTTAAAAATGTCTCTCATGTTGAATAAAGAACAAGGAAAAGTAAGAGTGACAGACACTTCAAAGTACCTCAACAATATGTGGAGGCTGTTTTAGCATCTAAATGTTTTAGACAAGTGCTAGTTTATATTGCAGGGTGACTTACTGTAAATAAAGTGACCAAACATATAAGCTGAATGCTCTTAGTCAGTTTGGTAGCAGCTTAGCTATTTCCAAGGCCAAAATGCAGTAATTATGACTGACTTTTCACAAAAGGTTCAGAGGAGTGAATTAAATGTTTCTTGTTAGGTACAATCAGACCATCACAGCACACCAAACATCCATTTACATAACATAATTAATGTTGTTGTGTTGCTATGAGTTAAAAACAAAAATGTGGATATTTTCTGTGGTGGGATTACGTGAGTCATTATACTGCCCATTAAACCATTCAGTCAATTCCAACTACCTACGGTCCAGTCAATTTTATCAACAAGGTAAAGACTCCTCACAGCAGGATGAAGGTGATTCTTTGATGCATTTTTGCCTTTCAGTAGGACACTGCCACTGGGGGATATTTACACTACTGAGCAGTTAAACCTCTAATGCTTTCAATATTTATGGAAAGACTAGTGATTTCAGCTTGAGTCCCAAAGTGACAATGAAACAGAGAAGACTATTTATTCCCTGTTTATCATTTCCAGGCTACCATACTATTAGAAAATTAAAGATTAAGAGCTTATCAAGCTGCCCTGAATCTACAGTGTGTCCAGACCTTTGCTACTTTCTAAAGTACAATTTGCAAAAATCCACCTCAACAAGTTCCATCAAAGGTCACACAGTATGTGGATAATTGGCATGGCCTTTCCAGACAGCCAGAGGTGATGAGGGTGCGGTTAAATGTGAGCGATTCATAGTATTGCTGGTATTAATCCAGCCGTCCCACATGACACTTTGTAGCACTGCTGGAAAACAGTTGTATTATTCAAGCATTTCCACACTTGCTGAATATCTTTTCTTTTTGGAAACAGCACAAGTAATCCTCCTTGGTTTGGATGCATATGATACTTCTGAGAATGTGAGACATGAGAAAGAAAGCTGTATCCACACAAATGGATTGTATGTGTGAAAGAATGAAAGTATTTGGTTTATCATGACTGGGTTTATCCTGTGCAAGTGGAGGAAAACGGACCTACCTATAGTAATGAACATGAAGAATCATGACTAAGAACTTTTTTATGAACTGAGATATTGGTGGAGAAAAATACCTTGTTCATAATAATCTTTTTCAGTTGTGCAGAAACAAGGCCATCCTTTCAAACTCCGGATGACAAAGCCACATTGCACATCTGAACAATTTTACAATCTTAAGGATGCACTCAGTGAGGCTTCTCTATAGAGGCTGCAGGCAAGATCATTTCAGATGGTTCATGCACCGCCAGCTGCTGTTGTGTGAAAACTGAATGGAAACTGAAGCTTGACAGAATGTATACAGGTCAGCTGTTGTAGAATAGGTCAATGCAGGAGACCAAAAGGGGGAGAGCAGAAGGTAGCATAGGAAGGAAGGCAGCCTGAGGCTGCAAAGCATAGAAAGTGACCTTCAGCAGAGCAAAGAAAACCAGCACCAAAGACACCATTCAAAACTTCAACAGGCTGTTATGGGGTATTAAAATGGATCATATCCTGCTCCACAACAAGAGATGGATTAAAAAAGATTTGAGGTAAGGGGGGGGGGGACAAATTTCCAAGATTCATGCTTTATTTTCTGCTGAGCCATACTCCACTAGAGATCTACAAATGGCTTTCAATAAAATTCCAGCTTTTTAAGTTTTGGTTGCAGAGGAAGAAAAAAAAAAGAAAAGAACTTTCAGATTTAGACCACATTTTCTGCTTCTGTATGTTTTTATACCTTTTAGAGTTCAGAATCACATTTCTGGAATTTTTAAAGCAGCTTTATAAAAAATTCAATAAAAATGTGAGAAAGTTAAAGTAGGCTTTTCAGCATCAGTCTACTTTACAAAGTTGAACTGTCAAAAACTGAAAACCTTTCATCTGACCTGAAAATGTCTGACATCAAGCACTTCAAAGATACAATCTATGAAGCCATTTCTACATTGAAAGCCATAACAGGCAATTCAGTCAGCGTAAATTTCAAGTCTATTAGCAGCTAAAGTTGTTGCATTTACTTTTGTTTCCCAATCATGGAAACTTCAAAAAAATCTTAGTTCTACACATCTGAGACACTTTGTCTTCAAAGTCTCAGCCGCCCACAGTTGCATGATCTGATTCAGCTCTTACTCACACACAGCTCTTTGTTAATATTTAATGAGCTCCAACATGTTCAGCAAATGTCAACCAATATGTGCAACCAAAGCCGGCACAAAAGAGATGCAGGAGGAGAGCAGCTGTTTGTGTGGGCCAACAATAAAACACTTTCAATTGCAATTAAATGAGACTGAAGACTGAATCAGCTGCTACTGATGGGCAGACTTCCAGCAGAAAAACCCTCAGCAATCAAGCACCACTTTAAACCAAATTCTTTATTGGGTCAACAATGTTACAAAAAAAAAATGCATTTCAGATAAGACCTCTTGTCTTAAAATAAAATCTGAAAATTCTCAGATTCTGAAACCAAACATCAGTCAAATTATAATGTATTTAATCTACATTTGAAACTTAAAGACCCAATTTCTTAAATCACAGTAACAGAAATCAGCTCCTTTACATTTTTATTTAACCTTTCACTGGAGCAACTTCCAGATTCTCCACAGGACGAGGCCGTTTGATCCCGAACAAGTCACGCAGATTGACTTCTGGGTCGACGTAGTGAGGAATCTTGCGTTCGTTGAAGAGGCCCGAGAGGTTGGTGTCCACTTTGGTACGTCTGGAGATTCGCATGCGCAGCGTGAAGAGGCGGTGCAGGTTGTCTTCCACGAGGGGCAGCTGGTGTCCATTCAAACGCTTCTGCCAGGACTTCTTGGGCCTCTTGCGCATCTAGTGGATTAAAATTGTTTAGACAAAGTTCAAGTTTAAAAGGTTCTGAGTTAAGTGAAACCTCTGCACTTCCTTCACTTGTTTAAAAAGCCAGGGAACACTTCAAAAAGGTTAAAAGATAAAGACAATCCGCTAGTCTACTTCAGCCCACAGTTACACAGTAGCATACTAATGTCAGGACTTACTTTCAAAGTGGTAGCACTTGGATCATGGCGGATCAGGTGTCTCATCATACTCTCCTGGGGTATAAAATTAAAATATACAGAAATCACTTGTTACCAGTTAGAAATTGGATTTAATTTTCATATTTCTTTGTTTTATACTCACCCGCATAGCAAATGTGCGAGGGCAGTCAGCGAAGGAGCATTTATATTTGAGGAGGTCAAGATGCACTTTACGAATGTGGTGCTGCAGGTTGAAGGTTGTGGAGAAGTAGGCCTGGCAGTCATTCCTGGGACACACCAGCACAGGCTTATGGGAAGCATGGATCCGTTTGTGCCTCTGCAGAGCATCCGTTCTCTTGAACACCTTCTTGCACACACTGCATGTAAACGTGGCTGGAACACAAGGGGGGAAAAAAGGCAGATGACCTTTGTTAAAAGACTAAGACAAGGACAATCTCACTTGGGATGAGATTCATTAGCTTTTGTAATATGACCTGAATATTTACCTGGGTGTTTGGCCAAGTGCTTCTGAAGTGTACTCCATGCATGAACAAGTACCTGGCAGTCAGCATGAGGGCAGTGGTAACCTGCAGACACCAATGTCTCAGATTCAGGTAAGTTACAAATATGGTCACGGCTCCATACAAATACATGCAACCCCACTCAGACTTAAGTGGACCAACCTGAATGCTTCTTTTCATGGGCTTTGCGGGCAACGTGGGAGTCAAATACAGCAGCACATCCATCCTTAATGCATCTAAGCATCCAATCAGAGAAAATATGTCAAGGCCAGAAGCATTCACTTCATTTTGCCTATAGCCTACTAGCTGATAGTTATTTGCAGGGTTCGAGCAGTTCATTCATTCAAAACCTTTAAGCTTGACTGAAAAAAAAGATGGGACATACTTAAACTTTTCATGGACACCATGCTCCTGCAAGTGCAGCTTGAACAATCTGCGCTTTTTGAAGGCCAAAGTGCAGTTTGGCTGATTACACTACGGAAGGAACGTTTTCAAGTAGTCAATACAAGAATAATGCTCGAAAACGTGATGTCTATTGAAACGCACTACTTTGTCGCCATCTGGTGGAGAAATAAATGCATGACCAACCTTGAAGTAGCTGGTTTTCTCTCCATGGGCGTAGCGTACGTGTCTCTTCAACTTGCCTGCGTTGATGAAAGTCTTGGCGCAGCCCACAAACTTACATCTGTTCAAGTTACAAGAAAAATAAGCTGTGGGCTAAGAGAACATAAGCAATGCAGCTTGCATCTTAACTTACTGGAACTTCTTCCCTGCGTGTCCAAGCATGTGGCGGCTCAGGTGGGACTTTCTCTTGAAACGACGACCACAACCATCAACTGTGCACTGGCACGGACGCTGAGAGACATTTAACCACAGTTTTACATGTCCATTATTCAAATAGGCCCCTCAAATCTAGTTTAATGGCTCTGATTGGCATGCGGCATCAATAGAAGCACATGCTTACCGCTCCGCTGTGCACCGTCTGGTGCTCCTCCAGTTTCCACAACCTCTTGAAAGTTGCTCCACACCCGCCGTAGGTGCAGGGAAATTCCTCCCGCACTTGACCACCGGCAGGCTTTTCATTGAGAACACCATTCATAGTCTAACAATATCTGAACGCTTTTCCAACAGAAATGTAGCACAGGAAGGCCGCCGCATTTGTCAGCCTGTTTTATAGCCTCCTGGAAGCCATTCAGACTGCAGCTTCTACAAAGCTGAAACTGATTAAGCTAATTGTCCCGGTGGGAGCAGGTGTGCGAGGTCAAACGTGAAACATGGCCCAGACATCAGACTTTTATTTTGTTTCTTTCCTGCACTGATACTATATGTTTATTGATCACATTAGCTTTCATTTACAGGACATAACATAAGATAGCAAACGTGGAAACAGTGTAACAGTTACTTGAAACAAAAATGTAGGCTAACAATAAAACGTAGCTATGCTGATCTTCCTATGACAAGCCTCTAACACTGTCAGAAAACAGGTGATGTACACTACTCAAAGAGTTCGGGATATTCAACTTTGGGGTGAAATATACAGAAAATGTAAAACATCCATGCTACACTGTATCATTAATGTTGGTCAATTAAGTAGAATCAATGGTAAATCTTTCCTACTTCTCAATTTATTGTAACAAAACCTAACAATGATGGGTTATACAACGAAGAATCTCAATGTATCAGTAACTTTTCTCATGATGTCAAAATGTGAACAGTATGCTGAAGATGAAGATTACTGTTTATACAAGTTGTTATTGAACCAAATATTTGAATGCCTTTTCATGGTTCAGACATTCTTTTGGGGACTTTTTTGTGAATACTTTGTTAGAGAACAGCATGTTCTGCAGTAAGAAGTTAAACTTTGAACAGCTGTACATGTGCATTTAGAAGTTTAGAGAAAATCAGGTTCACCCGTGTGCATTTTAGGTGCATTCTGACATTGTACAAAAAGCTGACTATCCTTAACTCTTGAAAATCAGATTCTGCAAGTGTGATACAGCTATGTGCACAGCAGAGGGTAGTGTGACTTTACACACTAGGCTGTGCTGTTCAGATCTACAGCCCTTCTTCCAAAAGCAATGATGATTGAACTATAAAAATAAACAGAATAAAATAATTAGCAAATCATTTACTCCTATAGTTAATTATGAATAGTAAAAAACAACAACAACCAAAGATTAATCAGTTCTTCTTTAGTGTCTGGAAGTCTAGATTGCAAGTAGACCCCACTGTTGTATTATGATTCCTGATGTTGTCTTTCTGAAATAAGAACAATCCTTGAAAAAGATTTTGTCTGGATGGCCTCATATGCTCCTCCAATATCTGCATATATGTCATTTAGCATTATTATTCCCCTCAAAGAGATGCAAGTGACCCATGTCATGTTCATTAATGCTTTCTGCTTCAGCACACCTGATTCACATTAAAGGTGCAATGTGTGGCAAATTAAAAGGTCAATGACCAAATAATTTGATGTATAATTAAAAACTGAGTTTCTATTGGTATCTAATCACTTTACTGAAATAACTGCTATGTTTTTATTCTCCTAGAATAAGCCATTTTTATATATTTGTCTTGGGTCCACATAAATGTCAGCTGCCATATTTGTGTCACCATTTTTTTTTAACTATGGTGTCTCTGAGTGGACAAACATCTCTGCTACTGCTATACCAGCTTCGTTTGATAGATGCTAAAGCACTGTTTGGGAAGTACAGCCTTAAAGGGACCATAGAAGAAGAGCACAAATTTACACAATACTGAGGCAGTGCAATTCTTACACACTGTACCTTTAATGGGTCATTGTACAGAACTTGGCAGCAAGCTGTTGGATCCATTTGATATGAATCAGATGTGATGGAGAAGGAAAGCATTTAAAACTTTCAGGGACCTCCAGGACCAGAGTTTGAGATCCCCGCTTTAGACAATGCAATATCCAAAATTATCAAGGAAAAAAGTTTATTTTATTAAGCTTAGTTTTTCAATTTGCTTCAGTTAATCTTTTAATAAACTCTGATACAAAAAGTGCAGCATCATCTCTGCGTGTGGTTTTAATGTTTCTTATATGATGGTTTTACCTGCCATCTGTTGAATATAGTGACAAACTGATCACTGACAACAGTTTTCAGATGTGTTATTGAGCCCTGGTAGTGGTTTTGATTGCAGAATAATGTCTGTGCCCTGAAGATCACAGCCATATTGTTTTCAACTTTGCCTCTTGCATATTGAGATTCCTCATGTTCTCGTAGTCCTTTAATGGTAATGAAATGAATTGGTGAACAATGTAGTACACAGTGTTGCACAGAGTGAAGAACTCTTCCTCCACTGTACTTCTGAAATACTTCCTTTATGGGATGTTCTTTTATGACTGAGCTGTTGAAAGCAAATTAGTTTTGAGATGCCACACTTGTTTACAATGAAAATAAATGACTGTTTCACATAATTTCACAGAATTTTAAACATTTGTAAAATTGCTTGAGACTCTTCTCATGGCTTTCCCAGCTTTGTTTTTATAAGGATACCAACTCCACAAAGGGTTCACTTCAGAATCTGTCATTTGAGAATGTCTAAGTAGACCCATCAAGCAACAGCTCTGCAACCCTGGCTGCTCACGGCTCTCCTTGCACTTTTTATTACTTAACGTTGCTGCAATTGAATTCTTAATTATCTGACTACTACTGTTGCCAAGCCTATGAAGAAGAGTGGAGATGTTTGTGTTCAGATTAACAGCAGAGAGGCAAATTTACAAAAAAATTCTTTGTGTTTTGAGTTTGAGAATGAGAATTTTTCAGCAGCCTGTTATTTGGGTGGAATGGACATAAGCATATTTCTTCCTTGATGCTGTATTCCTCCTACTATTCACTCCTCTATCTCTTTCCTCTTTTTTTTCAATTCCTTGTCGGTCTCAAATGAAATATTCAGAGGGGGCTGTCAGTGCACAATGTACCTCCATTAGTGGGATGTGTCGCAGGATGGCTCCTGGAAGACTTCGATGCATCACGTAGGCTAAACCCTGCAGGTTGAGACAGCAACACAGAGCTCTGCAGGTCTCCAGCTCCATTTGGAGAGCTCTATATTTATGGTTACAGAAACCAATTAACTGTACACTTTTGACACAAAAAGTCAGAAATCAACCAGGATCTGTGATGTTTCCCTGCAACTTACACATCATCTCTCTAAAGCTTGTTTTGGATACTCATGTTTTGGAGTACTTGGTACCATCGCTTAACTACAGTATATGGTTGCTGGGTGGCTGTATGAATCAGAAATAGGTACTTTATAACAATAAAGTGCAAGTGATGTTATATGTAGTGGTGTTATTTCAGTGAAGATGTCTAAAAACTGCTTTATAAGACCTTCTACTGATGAATGAAACTATTCTTCAAAGAAAGCAGCACAAATGACTTTACTTCGATATCATAATAATATTGCAAAGATATCAATGTTGTTTTTACATACAATAATATAAGCTCAATTAATCGGTTTGCAATGTTCAAACTCAAGTGGACATTTGAAAATTATTTGTGCCACCTCTGATGCAACTTCCATTTAAGTTCTTATGGCCCAATATACTTGTATTTATTTCATATTTCACCGCAGAAAAATGAAAGGGACTTATCTGCAAGTCTAACAGTGAGAGCTTCTGTGTTAAAATATAAGTGAATGACAAAAATATCTCCAACTCTTTGTGCTTGTTACCATGAAACAAACTTAGAGCGTGCGAGACAATACAATGATGAGGCCTCTGATGGTGCTTTAGCCCCTGTCGGAGACGCCTTCCTTCTCTGCAGACCTATAATCCTTATGTCACTATTCTGGGATTGGCTCCTCCACCATTCACACCCTTACTTTGATGCAATGAATGAACTGTGAGTCCCTAACCCCCTTTATTGCTTTGGCCGTACACTCCAGCCGTTAGGCTGTCGCATCCTCTTCCTGCGTATGCATGGCAACGGGAGGAGGAGGCTGCTCTGGATGAGGGAGTATACCACGGCCCCACGTGTCCTCCTCACCGCAGACCCAATGCATTTCTCTTCGCTTTCCCATCCTCTGGTTTCCGCATACCGCAGATACACACACATATACACACATGCACATATAACCTGATCCATACAGCCATACTACGCACCCGCGCAGCCTTGCGGAGCGATGCATCCGCTATGCGCGCTCTCCCGTTTCTCACTATTTTCTTCACTGATCACTCTCTAAGCTTGGATCGATTCATTTTTCATCATTCTGAGATGCAAATCCAAATCCGTAGCGGTGTTGGCCATAGCTGAGAGGGTGAGAGGTAGAGAGGGGGGAGAGATGAGAGGACGCGCATCATCAGATGTTTAGCAGATTAACTTTGGATCTTCGCCATCATCTCTGCTGTGCGTTTTTTGGTCTTTTTCCTCCTCTCCACCTTCCCAGTTCTTGACATCTTATTTGCGGCTCTCGATGCTGTAATCCGAGGGAATATGTGAAGATCATGCTGGCGGTGTGGTGCTTCATGGTCTTTGCTGCAGTGGGCGAGAGGCTTGCAGTCTCAGGTAAGCGAGAGGGAGGCGAGAGAGGGGGTTTTGGAGCGAGAGCGGGAGCACCCTTTTCGTTCCCTTCACATCCACAATTTTTTTCCGCCTTGAACAGCGCTTTTTTAACCCAGTGTAGGCTGCGATTTTATTGTTGGGGGATCTCGGTGCCAAACCAGCCCACTGGCCAAGCGGTATTTTTGCTGCATCAACACATTTCCTTAGCAGATCTTTTCCCTACTGAAGCAAACGTACCCATCACCCTTCAAACGGTGTCTAATCCTATTAAAATCTAAGAGTGCCACTATTATCAATCACCAGGCAAATTATCTGCATCCTGACTAATAATCACTGAGGTTCTGATCAAGCCTATCTGTGCCTATATGGGCGTTAGTGAGGCTTTTAACTATGATATCGGTGCATTAATAAATTAAAACCCACTAATTCCCCCCCCCCTACATTTCTTAAAATAGATTAAACACCATTCAGTGGACAATTTGTTAATTAGGTCACTAAATCATCATTAGAGTAGATTTCATGTATGGCATTTGATTAAGCAAACTGTTGCAATTCTTTCCCAGTATTTGCTAAACCCACATTGTACTCAGGAGCCTGCAGAATGAGAGTTTCCTTGATGTGCTACATGTAGGTGTGGACAGGAGCCCCGTGGAAGATGGAGGCATGTGGGACTGGTTTACCCCATCTGGCCGGCTGGATGATGGGGACACTTCAACCGAGGTTACATATCCAAAACGGCTGGTGCAACAAATCAAGTCGGAGGAGGAAATGGCTCATGACTACTTAGATACCAGGGTGAAGAACAGCAGTGGGGACAGTTTGGTAAGTTGTTACTCTGAATGAACTCTCCATTTTCACTACTCAAATCTCCAATTACAATTTTTTTATTTTCACATTGATTCATGCTGTGAATTCTTCGTGTATAGCAAGCTTAATTTGGCCTTCAGAGACACTCAAGAATCCTTGACAAGGTTTCTTCCCATCAAATGGAAACTAGATCTCATTAAAAAGAAACTATCCCACATGAATTGTGTTGGAGGAAATCTGTTTTAATCAGAAAATCAATCCCTAGCTTACGTAATCACGGAAGAGCCTTTTCTTTTCTAGTCTAAAAGTGCATGGAATAAAAGTCACTGCACAATTTCAAGTCTACTGCTTTCCTCCGCTATGTAGCATCTCTGTGTGGGCAGCATCAAGACAGACTGTTATTCTGTTGATGGGAACCTCATTTTTTCAGCTGTCTGTGTAACAGTGTTCTGCTCTCTGCTGCTTCACAGGAATGACAGTGCAGGGTGCTGTCATTGCAGCAGTTTAGCATCAGCCCAATGCTTGTAAGATATGTGGTTTCATTATTCCCCTGCCTAAACTTAAGCCTGGACCATTTCTGAAATAAAAGGCCACTCTGACCTGCTTCCTGAGGCATGCGCTGTATGTAAATACAACTGTGTCAAGGAGCTATTTAAGCCTTTGCATATGTGTTTGCCATCATCTCCTCTGGCTTTATCCAGACACCATGCTTGATCATCTAGTTACAATTCTGAGCCCTGACTTTTTCATTATTCAGTGGTGTTTTAAAGTATGTCCCCATTAAATATGAAGCAGGCCTGTATGAGAAGTGCTGCATGGTCCAAGAGGCTGGAGCACTCCCCCTTATCTCCTGAGCCATTTCTCTGATGTGGTTCATTTTAATGTTAGGACATAGCACATAACTCAGAAAAAGCAGTCAGAAAATGTATCATCATATTTTAGGTTGATGTTTTTTAAAGAGAAAAAAATGACATAAATGGCAAATAACATGGACTATGTAAGAAAGTTATAATGGCTTCGTTGACAGGTCCATGCTTTGGCTGCCTCGCTCATCAAAGCCTGCTGTGTTCCTTTTTTTTTTAAATATTCAAGATGCTTGGAAATGAAGATAAATTTAGAATCAGCGAGGCTGATGAGCTAAACTTATTTCTTCTTTAATGTCACATCAGGCTGTGTTGAAAATAGATGAAGCAGCATTTTGACTAACTCATTTTTCTCATTTTCATTTGAGCTTTTTGTAAATATAGATATTAAAGAGACATTTTGTCATGTGACGTGCATAAAAGGTACTTTTTAAAAAAAAAACTATAATTGGCTCACGGTTGTCTTTGATGTGAACCATTGACTAGTAAAATTTAGATCTAATAGCTCTGTAATGCTGCTGGGAGTCTTTTGCTGGCACTGCTAATAAACAGACAAACAAAACAGCAATAATCTCATATACCACCTCAGCTCTCACCTTAAAGAATATCTTTAAATGAATGAGTTTCCACTCCTCTGAACTCAGAGACTTGAAAAAAATGAATGTTAAGGTCTCATGAAGCTGTTCTGGTGGCACACGCTAGCTCAACACCAAGAGATTTGGTTTTCCTGTTAATGAGTGAAAGATGTTATTAAAAGATGTATGAATGCAGCACTATGCATGCTCGCTTTTTGATGCACAGCTTGGCATCATTTCAGGATCAAGGCAAAAACATAGGGATCAGTAGTGTCAAGCTAGTAACTTGTTAGCCTGTTTGCTGATGCATCTAACGTCCCAGAACAGAGTAGTCTCCAAAATTCACCACAAAAGCTGAAAAGTTTTCAACATAGTCAAGGGAAATTATTCAAAAGGAAAAAACTGAACATCTGTTTTGCATATATTGTTATTTACCATCATTCAATCATTCTTGAGAATTGGGACAAAAGAGGTTTTAAAAATAAATTATGAAAAAGAATTGTCACTTTCTTCATTTGGGTTATAAATTCATGGAGAGAAAAGTTTTCTCTATTTAACCAAGGAAGAGGTTCCAAATATTAACATATTTTTAAAAAATACACCTTTTACCTGATTTCTGTCAACTCAGTCAGACAAAAGGTAAACTCATTTTATTTTTTCTAGCTGAACAAGAAGCTAAAGTTCTGCAGTGTGTTGTAATGGTTTTTTTTCACTCTGATATATAATAAAATACATTATGAAAAATAATTGTTTGATTTCACATTGTTCCGAAAACTCAAGTTTTCAGATATTTTCATTTCTAAATTCTGTTTCGAATTTTTATATGTTAAAAACAATTTCATGGAATAACAAAGACAGAAACAGTCGTAAATTAGAAATTCTTTCATTATGTAAACAACACAAACTCAAGAAAAGCAAAAACATTTTATAAAAAAATGAACAAAACATAAATCTGACACCTAAAAACCAGCTGACGGAGTTGACTGTTTGCATTGATGTTTGTATTTCTGATTAATGAACCAATTTATTTCTAAACATTAATATTACAAAAGATGAACTTAGGGCTTTTATTCAAATTGTATATAATGAAATACAGTATAATGGCAAATGAACACGGATGAATACAGACCCTTGTCTTTTCTTTGCCCTCCTCTCTTCATGTATTTGTCTTTCTCCTCTATTCTCCTCCTCTATCATCTCATCTTCTCCTTTCTCCTCTCATCTCCTCTCCTTTCTTCTCCTCCTCTATCATCTCATCTTTTCTCCTCTCATCTCCTCCTCTCCTCTCCTTTCTTCTCCTCCTCTATCATCTCATCTCATCCTTTCTCCTCTCATCTCTTCCTCTCCTTTCTTCTTCTCCTCTATCATATCATCTCCTCCTCTCTCCTCTCACCACCTCCTCTATCATCTCTTTTCATCTCCTCTATCATCTCATCTCCTCCTCTTTCTTCTTCCCCTTTATCCTCTCCTCGCATCCTCTATCCTCTCATCTCCTCTTCTATGCTCTCCTCACCTCCTCTATCATCTCTTTTCATCTCCTCTATCCTCTCCTCTTCTACCCTCTATCCTTTCATCTCCTCTATCTTTCCTCTCCTCTTCTATCCTTTCATCTCTTCTATCTCTCCTTTCTATCCTCTATCCTTTCATCTCCTCTATCCTCTCCTATCCTCCTCAATCCTCTCCTCCTCTATCCTCTCATCTCCTCCTCTATCTTCTATCCTTTCCTCTCATCCATTAACAGTATTATTATTCTAGAAGATTCAGATCTTGTGGACTATCTGGGGGCGTGTCTGCCTCCAGCGCTGCACTTTCATTGGACCTTTTCTGTGTCTCTCTCCAACACCTTCTCTGTTTCCTCTTTGCTCTCTCCCATCTCACTTATTCGTATTACTTAACTCTCTTCTTCCACCTTTGTCTTTCCCTCTCTTACATGTCTTGTTTTCTCTCTGGGTCACTGTTTAATTTTTCTCTTCTCTTTCTTTGGTACTCTCTATTTCTTCTCCTTTTCTCCTCATCTGCCTTTTTCTGGCTAGCCGTACTTCCCTACAGAAATAGAGGGGATGAAAAGCTATTGAATCACATGATTTCACATTAAGTTCACAGATATAATATTTGCACAATACGAGAATACAAGTGGATTTGTCAACTCCGTCAGACACAGACGGAGTTGAGAAAAGAGCAAGTATTTTTCCTCCAGAAATCGCTAGATACGCTGCAGCTTGCTGGATTTTTTCTAAGTTGTTGGCTGTTTCATGACCTCAGTCAAATGTTTAAGTGAAACTCATTATGGTTTAAAACACTTAATAATAGCAGAGAGACGTGTTGACATGATCCAGCTGTGACCGGAGGAATATTGACATTGTTTGTCTCAAATTTAAAAAAAGTTTTAAAGTCTTCAAAGTGTATGTGGTACTGTTGCATTCAGCCCAGCCAGGGAGACAAAAAGGGTCCTCGGGGATATAGCTGGCCATGCTCCCGCCTGATTAAGTTAAGTTCAGGAAAATATCTGAGTTGACATAAACTGAGGACAAAACTTTGATAGGCAGAATTTAATGAAAAATATTATTTCATGTTCACTTCATTAATTGATATAGACATACCCTTCTTTTTTGATTTCATATGTATATAAGTGTAATTCTTGAGTTTTTAAAGGCAAGGCAAGGCAAGTTTATTTGTATAGCACATTTCATGTACAGGACAATTCAAGGTGCTTTACATACAAAC
>JAOXYM010000022.1:18738010-18753222 GCA_028567055.1 Leptatherina wallacei | reverse complement strand
GCTGGGATAGGCTCCAGCCCACCCGCGACCCTGCGTGGATTAAGCGGTACAGAAAATGGATGGATGGATGGATATTTATCTGATGCCTTTTAATCCTGTTTCCTAGTATCAGCAAAGAGGTGATGTATGTCGAGAGGCCGTGAATGACTGTGATATTCCAGAAACCTGCACTGGAGACTCGAGCCAGGTAAAGTTTTCCGTGAGTGCAAGTACCGAACATATCTGTCAGATCGCAGTGAAAAAAATATCCATCATATTATGTACTTTAATTCTTTTGCAGTGTCCTCATAATGTCCACAAGCTGGATGGCTACATTTGTGATAACAGCCAGGTAAGGCCTGGTGTGTGTCATGTTTTCTAGTCTGCAGCCAATCCTGTGGTGTACTTGAACAACACTGTTTCACCTCCTTAGGGACGATGTTATGGTGGACGATGCAGAACTCGTGATGGACAGTGCAAGGGACTCTGGGGCTATAGTATGTATAAAATAGTACAACCATCACTTCCAATCAGACATACGTTTTATATTAACTCCTGCTTGTCTGATTGTTTTGGGGTTCTTGTCTTTTTTTTGTTTGTTTTTTTCATCCTAGACTCCGCGGACAGGTTTTGTTATGAGAAGCTGAACGCCGAGGGGACAGAGAAAGGAAACTGTGGTCGGGGTCCTGATGGGCAAGGCTGGCTTCAGTGCAACAAACCGTGAGTGACTCTGAATTTCTTTGTTCTAACTGGATCAGCAATAAATTATCTTTTTTTTTTTTTTTAAACACAGCCTAAGTTAGATGAAGAATGTCTTCACTCCTATCCCTTAGGGATGTTTTGTGTGGTTTCCTGTTCTGTGCCAACGTCACCATGAAGCCAAAGTTTGGTGATCTGCAGGGTGAGGTGACCAGCTTCACCCTCTACCATCAGAACAAGTACCTGGACTGCAGGTAAGCTGGTCTCATCCAGCACATCTGTTGCATTTAACAGTAAAAGAGAGTTGTTATCACTCTCTCTTGTAAATCTTTCTCCCCTCTCCCACTTTTCTGACTCCTTTGGATACTTCACTTAGAGGTGGCCATGCTTTGCTAGAAGATGGCTCAGACCTGGGCTATGTAGAGGAAGGCACTCCCTGTGGTCCCAACATGATGTGCTTGGAGAGACGCTGCCTCCCTGTGGCGGCGTTCAACCTCAGCACATGTGCAGGATCTAATTTGGGACACATTTGCTCTGATCATGGGGTATGTCGTCCTCTGCAAACAACTTTAGAAAACACTGATTTAGAGGAAAATATCTGGGTGTAAAGTTCTTACAAAATTAGATAATTTTATGTTGGTTCAACTGGAGCTACTCACCTGATTTTTTTTATCTATTTATCTTTTAAACTTTTGGGTGAAATATCTAATTTAATACAGAAATTCCAAATATTGGACCTTTTTGAAAATTATTTATCAAATAACAACAAAGAGAAATGTTGTCTTCTGTATTTTTCAAGGAAAAACAACATACATTATATAGTTTTTCTAATTTTATTGGGGTTTTGTGAGATTCGGGCACCTAAAAATTGACCAGATAGTATGTAAAATTTGTACAGCTTTTTTTTCATGCAATTTGTGGGAGTTTTAAGGATTTACTGCTCAAAATTATATCTGATTATATTATCTGGACAGTTCTGAGTCTACAGGTGGTTGAATCTGACAGAAAGTAAAAACTGGTCTATGAAGGTGATTTCAGATAAACAAAGTACCACACAAACAAACCAGAAGCGAACTATGGGAGAATTAGCACAAAACAATAAACAAAAAATAATAATGGTAAATTACCACTGAAAACGTGACTAAAGCTGTTCACATTTTCAGAAATTCCCTATACATATTTCCCATTAATTTAATGTTTTTCCTTCCATATTTTAACATCTTTTAGCAAAAAAACTTTCACAAAGATTAATTTATAAGATGTAAGGATAAAGGTGTTTAATTAAATATGTATGTGAAATGCAGCCTTTATTTATTTCATTCATATCACACTTTTACTGGAATAAAAACGTAACATTTTTACATTAATTATAAACCAGATTTTCCTCTTTTTTTGTAGTCTTTTTCCTTTTAAATCTTTTATTAGCTGTTTGTTTCACACGTGCCACGGGTCAGTTTTGTTTGTTTTTTGTTTGCTTCTTTTTTGATGACCCATTAGCCTGAGACTCCCCAAAATCCCAAAAAGATATCCGCTGGATTTTTCAAAGATACATTCTGAGCATTTGATTTCAAAAACTGGTGTCTAACCTCTTTTTTGGATTTATTTATCTGACTAAAATTTGAAATCTGCCAAAGTGTCAAAGTAGCATCCATGTGAATGCCAGGATGCAGGTTTTCCTCTGTGACTTACTTCATCTGTCAGTGGTTGTAGTGTTCTGTAAATACATATCTATGGGCTGCAAATAAGTATTTGAAAAGAATAATTTAAGCTGTATTTTACTCGTCTTTGCTCATTTCCATGATCTGTCTTGCAGACTTGCAGTAATGAGGTGAAGTGTATCTGTGACAGGGACTATACAGGGAAGGACTGCAGTGTCTTTGATCCCATTCCTGAGCCAACAGTACCAACAGGCCCAGAAAAGAAAGGTCCATAGCAGCTCTCAACCTGTCCATGTCTCTCTTTCTGTCTGCTTTTCATATCCCCTTCATAGTCTCTACTCATCATCACTGCACTGTAGTTTCTCTATGTAGTGGAACCAAACGTTGTCCCCGAGCACACAGTAGGATCACCTGAGTGTTTGACAGTGTTAAACCGCACAGTGTTTTCCCTCCTGCTGAGTCATGGTTTTGTTGTGGAAGAGCACGAATGTGTGTTGAGAGATATTAGTCCATGAGAAAACGTGTTAACACAGTATGTTGATGAATGTGTGTGTGGTGGTACTGCCATTTTCAAGTGTCTTCCTTATACTTTCTTGCAGTCTACCAATGACACAGAGCAATTGAGCAGCTGCTCTTATAGGGCCAAAAAAGCCACCCTGAGCAGGAGGGTGTCCAGCTGAAAGAGCAGGAGAGAGGGAATGAGAACAAAGTAATACAACCCCCCTCCTTTGTTTCTTTTTGTAACTGTTGTCCCCCCTGATCTCCCTTTGCCCACCCGCCTGTTCTCCCATCTCCACCCCACGTGCTGGTTTCCTCCTCTTCCCCGTCATCTTACTGTCTCTGTCTGCAGGTACCTCACCGCCTGCCTCTCTCTTTCTCTAGTAGATGTTGTTGATGTACAGTGTTGATGCTGTCTTCTGACGTGTGTATTTTAGTGGTGTTGTTTTGTTTCTGCCCTTCTTCCTCCTCCGCACCCTTCCTCCTCCCTTCCTTCCTCTGCGCAGGTCCCAGTGGCACCAATATCATAATAGGGTCCATCGCAGGTGCTATTCTCCTGGCAGCTATAGTCCTAGGGGGAACAGGATGGGGATTTAAGTAAGAGTTCTGGCATGCCTTTGTGTACCTGTCTGCTTCTACCTAAAGGACCCCCTCCCCGTCCTCCCCTCCCTCTATCACTCCCTTGAATTAGATGCAACTCATTGCTCAACACTAGGGAGGGGAATGTGAAGTCGAGTCTGAGACGTGCTAATGCTTGAATGCTTTTGGCTTTAAAATGAAAACATCATAGCGGTGGTTTTTATCTTCAAATCTTTAATCAGAGCTCCAATCCTGCACATTTTCCTCCCCTTTCGTCCTTCTACCAGCCCAGGCTTTTGTAGCAATGACAGGGCAGGACCGAGAAATTTCTCTGCCAGGTTCTACTGCACTGCAATGTTTTCTCAAGTCTACTAGAACTGACCTGACTTACTCTACTGGTGCCACATCTGGAAGCCCCCCCACCCTTACTTTAATTTTATTATTTAAAAAAAAAAAATGTATTCCTTTTCTTTCTTGACTTACATGTTGAGAAAAAAATCTTTTTGCTCTGGCTTAACTTAAGCACTTTTCTTTGTTTTTGGTGCTGTTTCAAGCCTCCATTATCCCTTTTCCTCTTTAGGCATGTTCATACTGTAACCCCAAATGCCCTTGCTGAATTGCCACATCTGAACTGTTCCACCTGTGCATGCTCGCTATTGTTCACTCTTTTAGATCTGACCTAAAAATGACTGCTTTCACTAACTGATAATATGCACTGCTAAATTTAAAGTTATATTCAAACTATTTGTAGCATGAAGACAGTCCTTTTAGGGTCAGAGGTAAGTGTCTGTGCATGTGTGCATGAGCTGTAATCAGTGACTTTTCTGTTAGTAGTCAGACTTAGTTTCTGGTGTAAAGCGCCCAAAGCCTCTATAGTGCGAAAGAGTGTTGGCTTCAGTAGCCCTACTGCATGTGAGGTCATCACTATGATCAGATGGGAAATTCTCACTGTAGGAAAGAAATAATGGGATTTAATGATTAATTAAATTAATACTTTGTCAGACCAGAGAATACCTCATTAATACTTTGTCTTGAAATCTGACATCAAGTTTCATATCCACATTTTTTTTGCTTCCTATGATAACCAGAATGTGTAAACTGTATATTGTCCAGCTTTACTTTATGCTTATTTGATGTTTGCATTTTATGCAGATTCTAATTAGATACCTAATACAACAATAATATTAATAGTAATTAGATACTTAGCTATATAATTACATAACTTTTACTTGGAGTCATTAGGATGTCTTTTTTTATATTGTTTTGGCTCTGTATGTTTTGACATTTTCTCTCCTTTCTTGGTGTGCTCATGGAATGCAGGAACATTCGAAGAGGAAGGTATGAACCCGCAAGGCCAATGCCACACAATACTGTGTCCGTTGATCCGTGTCTCAAAACATCCCAAAGCATCCCATGTCATCTCATCTCTTCTCATATTCTTTCAGCATGGCTGCTAACTCCTTTCATCACCATCTGAAGATCATCCTTCAGCTCATCCCCACAGAGATTGTCAGTCGTTTTACTTTTAGTTTCATCACTTCTCCTGAAAATTAATACTTATCTAAAAAAACAAAACTAAAAAGAACTTGCAGTACTCATCCATCTCCCCTGTTTTTTTAGAATAAGCAGAGTAGACTATATTTGTGTCAAACCCATCACTTTCGGTCATCTTTGCAACATTATTTTACAAGGGGTTTTCCTTTCCCACTAATAACCCTCATTTTCACTTCTGTTTCAGATCTGGAGGAGGATAATATTTCTGTCTATCTTTCTGTCTGTGTCCCGTCCACTTCCGTCTTCCTCCTCGCACTGTGTTGTTTCCACGTTGAAGAAGAGGGGAATAAAAATAAAAAAAGTCTTCCATTACAGTCCCTAAATCCCTCCAGACCTCTTCAGATAGTTGTTTCCTCCACTCTCCCGTCTGCTCCTTCTGTCTGTCCTCCTTCGGGGCTCCTCCCTCCTCGGGGCCTGTGGAGCTCCTCCTCTCACCAAACGGGCCAGATCATACTCATTGGGCTGCTGCCAGCAGGCCACTGACGACTGTGTCCAGGCTGCGCCTAAAGCGAGCAGGTGGCTCTCTCTGTTGGAGACGTCAGGGTCTTCCTCCAGGCCAGGAGCTCTGAGACCGTGCTTTGGTGTCTTTTTTTTCACGTCTCGACGCTCTGATAAAGAACTAATCAACGGTGGACCAATTTGATACGAGACATGTCTTTCCAATTCCTGCCTGCACACAAACTAGACCTGCCGCTAATTGAGCCCACAATTGAATGCTGGACTATCACACAAGCTTAATTTACAAGAGCTGAGTTGTTCCTTTTCAGTCAAAAGGAGAAGGACTTGTGGCTTAGTTCTGACTAGGCGCATCTTAAAATTGACAGGGATGTTTTAATCTACAACATTTGGAAACAGAGAAATAACTGGGGGTAAAAGAGCACCCTGTTTTAGGATGTTTTCCAAAGTGAGACTAAGGAAGGACTGATGAGCATAGATGCTGTTTGTTCTGAATTTGAGGTGTCCTACTTGCCCCACCTTCCCCCCCACAACAAGTCTTCAGGTACAAAAAAAGAGAAGCTAGGTGATATGGTTTTGGGATCATTTTAAATAACACTAAACTATAAAGCAGCAGAGACCGTAACTTCGTGTTTTCAACGTCAGACTGACCGACATACATTCCACTTTATCTGTCTGTGTTGTCGCCACTTCCAAAGTTTGTAGGAGGTTTACTCTGTATGTCTGTTTTAGAATGAATGTATGGGTATAAGAGATTTTTAAAGATAAGGAAGAATGTATGTGTGTTTACATTAACGTTAGGGGCAGTTGTGTCCACCTACACTTTTAACACTCCTCCTATCACTGGTCGATAGGCAGGTTTTTACCTCTAGAGGATCGTCTCTTACAGCCTGTTGTCCGCTGCAGCCATGGCTCTGCTTAGGCAGCACATTTAAAACTGTTTTTATGTTGGGTATCTACAGAAAATGAGCACTTGCCCACTGTATGCACACTTATTTGTAAATATGTGCAAAAATATTCTGAATGTTAAATGCAATCTATGAAGATTTATTTAAATCTATGTTAAAATAATTAGATTTATCCGTTTCTGCAAACGTATAGCTCTGTGTCTCTCGACATGACCTGCATCTGCAAATCTCCCCTCTGTAGACGGCGCCCTCCATTGTCTTTCACTGTAACAAATCTTTTGTACATTTGTTGATAGCCCTGAGCCCCAGGTGAACGCCTCGGCCCAGAAACTTTGTACTGACCCTCGCTGTAAATGAGATTAAAAAGATCTGGTTTTGGGGTCCAAGAGGCAGCTCCTGAGGTCAGTTTGGTTTGTTTGAGCTTTGCACTACGGCAAATGCACTACTGTTATTATTACAATATGTACAGAGTGGGCATCAAATACAATCGCAAAGAAATAAGAGAAAGTGAGATACATCTTACCCCATATTTTTAGACACTATCTTTTTGAATTGAAACAATGAAAAAGAATGAACTGATGCCTGTAGATGGATTTAAATGAAGGGAAAATAAAACACTAAAACATGAAACCACCACCCCTACTCTCAAACCACACTGCCTTTTCTTTATTGGAATTTAATGGTTGGACCAGAGAGTTTCGTATTTTGGGTTTAAAGTCAGAGGGAAACCTGTAATCACATTAAACTGAGGTTAAAAAGTGTAAAAATAAAGACTTCATACATAAATATATCTGTGTTTTTTTCTACAATATATTAAAAAACAGAATGCAAAGATCTGAAAAGTATGTTGAATCTGACACCATATGACATGTTTTAAAAACACTGAGAAGGGTAAAACAAAGACCTTGTACAACGCAAGAAAAAACACTCGCATATAATGTCAGAAATAGGTTTGGCCATAAAATAAGCATCCTGGAAAGTGTTTTAGTAGCTCAAATGAGAAAACTACAAAAAAATAAAAATTTCAGGAATCAAATTTCCCAACGTAAATTAAGAAAATTTGGGGATTTGATTGACTATGTTTCAGAAGGTACTTAAAGATTCACAGAATCCAGAGATCTCTGTTGATAAAGAGCAACAATAGCAAGTAGCCACAATCTTCAGGTCCTGCACACATTAAAAACAGACATTAAAATGGAGCCACAAACTGTAGCAAGAGCTACTGAACATAATCCAGAATCTCTATCATCTTTTCTGGGACTGACCTCATTGCAGATACTACAGTAAAAAGGGAAACTAGAAAACTATTAACTCTGTGTCCTCCAGGATAGAGAGAAAAAGTCCCCCACTTTATTAGCCGACAGCTCAAAAACCAGCATCTATGATGGTAGGAGAGATTTTTAGTGATACTGGTGTAGAAAAGAGGTATAGAAAACAAATCTGTGAAGGCACCACTGACACTGAACAGTTTATTCAGGTTTTGGAAGGACTTGCTGCTGTCCTGGTGATATTTCCAGAGAAGGCATTGGTGGTTTCGACAATATAATGTCAGACCACATATAAAAGCAAAGTTCTAATATCTGCTTGCCCAGGTCACACAACAAAAATATTTGGGGCATTATAAAAATGTGAGAACATAGACCCTGAACTATGACTATTCATCTTCTGATGTCCAAATTGCCTAACAGAAGACAAAGCGATGCAGTAGAGCTCTAAACAGGACCCCGTTAGAATTTTTTCAAATGGGCTGCTGGAATCTAAATCAAAATAAGCATTTATTGACCAATAAATGAATAAAATTTCTCAATTTCAATAGTTGACATGTTATATCTCAAGTATTTTCAATTGAATATCTTCCTGTTATACATCTCCAATATTTTCATGATTGTACAGAGAGACGAAACAGGACAAGTTATATTAAAATATTATTTTAATTATGAGCAACTTATTCCAACAACCACACAATTGGAGGTTGATGAATCATTTAGCACAAGAAAAGCCGTCACCTTCCTTATGCTGCAGCACGGAAGCACTCAGGTTTCATTAAATAAAAACTGTAGAAAAGTCATCAACATGCATCAGCGTACAAGCCAATGACTGACTATTATAGAAGGCTGATGGCAGCCAAGACTGGATATGTCAATCTCTAATTTTGATCAACATGATGCATACGGCTGGGAGAATGAAAACAGGAATGAATCGGTTGCACCTTTTCTGCTGAACACTGCTGGGAATGAGGATGTTTGTAGAAAAGTCTTTGGTATGTACGAGATGGAAAAGGAAGCTTTCTGCTCAGGGACAAGGACAGATATCAGTCTGCAACCTCTCCAGTGTCCCACTTAGTTTTGGGTTCCTGCCACCATTCAGCCAGGAAGGACTCCTCGTAGTCCCCCATACCCTCGAACTCAGCATCGGGATTTTCTGAGTGAGCGGTCCCCATTTCTTCTGGACTTACCACATCCTAAAACGTTGGACAAAATGGACACAATCAACAGAAAGCAAGCAGTTTATAATCTTCCTCTCATTCTATCTGGGGCAAAACAAACTGATTTATTTCTTTTCTTATAAGTATAAATCTGTAGCTTGTGCACCCTGTAATTCAGTCAGAACTTTCACATTCCTCCTCCCCCCTCTCAGGTCCAGGCAGCGTGTAGAGCAAGGGAGGGGCTGACCTGAGTTAAATGGATGTGGCACAGTCTCAGTGGCCAACACCTCCCAGCCACATACCACACTGTGCTGGCGGAAAACACAGCCCCCCCCCTCCACCCCCCACTTCCTCCAGAGCCTTCACCCCTCTTTTTTCCTTTCATCCTCATTCTCTTCATTCTACATCTACAACAGCAGCTTGTGTTTAATCTGCACGTCCTTCTTCTTGCATTGTGTTTAGGTGTCATTTCGTCTTGTCTGGTCATGCAGAGAGGAGGTTTTATCTGCCGAGGCACTGAGATGTCTGACGCAGAAACTCTCATCGCCCTAGCTCCATAGAAGTTGTTCAAATTTTTGATTAAAAAGAAAATCTCAGGAAGGATATCGCTAGAAAAGATCAGATGAGCAGAGCTAGATACCTGTACTTGGAAAACTTTGATTCAGTAATTTTATCACTGCCATAAAGAAAACACCCTTTATCTGCAAAAACACCAAAAAACTCAATTTTGTTTATTTTTTTCCCCCCCATTTAACAAAATAATACATCCAACATGGGAAACCGACGGCAGGAAAAAGATCAGATCAGCAAGTGGAACCGGTGAATACACCGTGACCATGAAAAGGCGAATCAAGGCTGCACGTTGGGGCGGTCTTCCTTGTTTCATGCAGGTTACATGAACATAGACAAGCAACTAAATGCATTCCTTCATTATCAATGTTGGTATATTTAGGTAACTCTTTGCTACGAGGTAGACAACATCCCCACCATTGCAGGAGACTGGGAAAAAGAAAAGAAACACCTGAAGGCGACTACTAAATATTGAGGCTACCCAGACTGGACTGGATTGTTAAAAAAAAAAAGCAACAAGACCCAGGAACACCACTGACACAGGGGGGAGGAGATGAGAAGAAAAGGGAAAGCATTGTCACCCTTATGTGGTTAGAACATCTAAGAATCATAGGAGGATTTTTAATAAACAACAAACACCAGTGTTTCTCAAACCCAGGTACACCACCAGACAGACACTGGTTCATTTTAAGGGCCTGACTCCACACACAAAAATGCAACCGAGTGTATGTTGCTCAGAGCAGTGAGGACTCAAATGAGCTGTACATTGGGGAAACCAAACAACCACTCAACAGATGGATGGATAAACATAGGAGAGCCAACTCATCAGACGTGGGCTCAGCGCTTTATCTGCATCTTAATGATGAAAGATGCTCATTTAAGGGCTGCAATGTTAACATTTTGGACAGAAAAGACATGTGGATAGCGGGGACTAAAGAAACTGAAAGATTAAAGGTGAGGGACGAAACAACCAAAGTTGGCCTGACCAGCGTAGCAACAAGTGGTATCAGCCATTAGAAATGTCCTGGAACTTTGCAAAGTGATGGAAATGCACGCAGATTAACATGAATTCTTTTTCCCCAGTAAATAAATTTCAGGTAATAAAAAGTCGGTGGAAAACCCCCATATGTAAAACTCGGAAAAATCCTCACTGAATAAGACTGAGACATCACCTCTCCTGCACCAACAATAGCATCCTCTCAGCTATCACAAGGAGATTGATGACATCTATTCACACCAGCTTAAAGTGAAACTATGTCAACAGTCTCTCTAATTAGACCTCAGGTGAGTCACAACTCTAAATGATGGCCGTAGACTCTAAAAAATCAGTGGTTTCACAGGCTATTTGAGTGAAATCTCCCTCTATGTCCAATAAAACTGAACATGCTCCTCTGGATGAGAGTGAAACATCCTCAAGAAGCTAAACCCAGTCCAGCTGACTCAATCTACACTGGAAAGAAAAAGCAACGACACTGACTTTGGATTAAACATGTTTGCTCACACACACCCTTTTGTCTCATTTATCTACATCAAATAAAGATATTTTAATATATCTTTATAAGTTGCAGCCACAAGGAATTTTGTATGATGTTTATTCTCCTTTAGTTAGATGATGGTCTTATTTTTTCTCATGCTAAAGAAGATAAGAGCAGAGAAACTGGAGCTGGGAATTAATTTGGAACGGTTTTGAATGTAACCCGACGAGACGGTTGGATGTCAGCTTGCAAGTCTCGCGGGAACCGAGTCGTCAGATACCATTCCCTGACTTTGTATAATGTTGACCTCGTGTACTAAAGACACAGGTTATGTTTACACACAGCAATATTCAGATGATTGTCCTTGTCCTTACTAAGACAAGATTCCAGTTATGGTATTTGCAGGAATTTTGGATATTTTATTGATATTCCAGTTTAAATTAATGACTCACACCCACATTACATCCCTCTCCAAATGTCAAAACACAAAGCGTTGCTCAGGTTCTCCTTTGCCCCAAAAGTGTCTTTTTTCCCTTAACCATAACTGCCCCATTATCATTATTAGTATACAATAGTCTCACTAAGCTGTATACCTGTTTAAACAGTGTAAGCTCTTACAGTATCATCATGGTGTGTTTGTAAAAACCAGCAGTAGTAACGTACCTCATCGTCTGTTTGTAGGTAGCTCAGTGCAAAATTCAGCATCTCTTTCTGTTTGGTCGTTTGGTTAAAGTACCTCAAAGCCTCCTGAGAAATGAGAGACATCAGCACTTATGTTAGCTGGAGCAGCAGGTGAAAACAAAGCAAGACTTTAACGACAGTGTTCTGCAACAAATTTGGGCTGCTGGTTGCTTGTTTGTTGTTGTTTTTTTCCCCCTTGCTCGGTTTGGGAGCATTAAAGTATTTACAGCAGTGCCAAATTTATTTCAGAAGGCAAAGAAGTTTATGTGGCTCTCCAGCTCCGTACACAACTGGTTTATTGAAGCTGCAAAAAAAGGGAAAACAAGCCTGTCTTTACATGACTATATGAGTTTCTAATTACCACCCTAAGATCGTGTTAATGTTCACGCCAGCGTTGCTTTAAGTTCTGCTGGAGTTTTAACCACTTTCTGCTGCGTCTGGTTCAATTTATGGAAGTCCTGGAGGAGTAGACGGGTTCAGGATGGATGAAGCTGTAGATTTACTTACAGGCCGTGGCTGAAAATCCTCTTCCTTAAGGCCCCACTGCTCTTGGTAGAAACGATAGTAGGCCACGTTTTGCTGCATGACCCCGTCGTTGGGGTCAAACAGCATGTAACTAGCTGCACAGGGAGCAGCGTTCTTTACATCATTCACTGGAGAAGATGACAGAATAGTACAAATGTGAGCAACGATACACAGACTCTTATTTTAAAAAATAAATGTAACCTGAATGTAGCAATTTCCTTCACGTTTCTTACATTTATAATACGAAAACTGGAGATAGTGATACATGGTGGCCATAAACTTCTCCACAAAGAAGCCTCCGACGTTCGGTGTCAGGCTCTCCTCACACTTCACTTTACATTTCAGCACATCAATAAAAAGATCTGAGGAAAGCAGGACAGAGGAACATTATTTTCTGTCTCACACATATTCTAGCTGCTCCTCAGCTGCTCTCTTCCTACCTGCCAGGGTTGGATAGAAGTCTTTGAACTCTAATATCTCATACGAGCCTTCGCAGCCTGCTAAGCAGAGGCTGTAAACTTCAAAGAACTCTGTGATGGCCTGCTCCATGTTTCTGGCACTGCTGCTGAAGTCTCCGTTGTTGTAGAGCGTTACGCTCTTGAGGAAAAGACTCTGGAAAGCAAGGACAATTCATTATTTTTAAATGAAGGGATCAAACAGCATGGTTTTTGTTGAAGCACTGTAGACATGCGGAGCTACCTACTTCATACGGCTGCTCCTCCTGGTCGATGAGATACTCCTCCACATCAAACAGCGTTTTGTAGTAGTTCATGTTTTTGGTCAAAGAGGGATCCTTTGGGTTCTTCTTCAGGAAGGTGTGAGCTGCTGACACTGCCTTTTCCAAGTTGTTAAGCTGGAGAAAAATACATAACGTATAACATAAAATATACCATTGAAAACACAACCTGCCACTCACGTTGAAGCCTATGAGTTCTTCTAGTGGTGTTTAAAGAACATCCAGATGTTTTTAAATGTGTGTAGCTTCAAAATACCATTTATCATTCAATTAATTAGCCAATGGATTCAATTGCAGAAGTTGGACTAAAAGAAATTAGTTTCAGCCATATGATCAATTGTGAACATTTGTATTCATGTGAGTTTACAGAGATATGAATACTCTCACGTTGGGCCATTGCCAAGTAAAACCTAGCACTCTGTATTCTGCAGACAGAGAAGAACAGGGGGATTGTTTTCAGGGGAACACTGGAGGAAGAGACGTGGCACACGCTCAACTTGGTCTGCAGGAGGGTGCAACAATGCAGCATGGAAACTCCACTCTTCACCTCAACGACTACAAGGTTCTCCATGATAAGTCAAACCCCCTCTACCTGCTTAGAAGATCCAATACCTTTATTGCGTAAATGCCACAGTTACGCACAATTTTTCTGACGTTTTCCTAGTTCAAGCGGGCAAATCCCACTTATAGGCTACGTGTTGTGGACTCCTAATATCGGATTTTAAAAGTAGTTGGGTTGAGTTATAGATCGTAACTCTAGTATTAAAGGCCCACATCTATGTTGCCACAATTTGGCGCATCAAACAACACATCAAAAACTTTGCTCTCACCTGATAGTATGCATATTGAATGTACCGATACGGTAACCTTTCATCAAATTTTTCCAGTAAATCTCTTCTTGGGTACGAAAGTTTAAACACTGGAAAATCGGCCTTGCACTTTTTAAGGCACGCAGCCCTCAGTAGGATGTGGCGCACGACGCGTAGGCTGTTGTCGGGGAACAGGGTGTCGTTGTCCCGACTGACGGAGCTACAGTTGCGGCTGCAGAACGCCTCGCTGTCCCGCAGCAGCCGGTGGAGGCGCAGGCTCAGCTCCAGGTACTTGATGCTCTCTGCCCAGTTCTGGGCCGAGTACTGCTCCAGCGCGTAGCCGTACGCGGACTCCAGCGGCATGATGTCCTTCTGAGGGAAACTTTTAAAGCTGTATTTCTCATACTGAGCCTCCACCAGCGTGGGAATGAGAAAGGCCAGACACAAGCTTCTCAGAAGCATCATTACCTCCGCCGGCTGCGACGGGAGCCTGTCCTTATTTTGAATGGATCAGAAGACTTCCCCCTTTCTTTTAGCAGGGATTGCTCATGTCTGGCCGCACGTAGCCTGAGAAACCTGTAAAAAAAAGAGAGAGAGAGGCTGAAAACAAGGATGCATGACTCTGACTGTCAAAGTAAAGAATTTTCAGAAAGACTCCTACTTCAAATTGTCCTGGAGATTTATAAATCTCTTAAGGTTTGCTGTTCTATTCGATATAAATGTTAAATACAACGTTTAAGCTGATCAATCTAAAGTGTTGGCTATTTGTTATTTGAAGCCCTGTAACTTTACTAGTACAGCTGTTGAGAATTATTGTGAAGGTACAGTTAATCATTTCCGGTGGGAATTGTTGTAACTTTGGTTGCTTGACACAGTCGACACACTTTGGACCTCAAGGAGGAAAGGGTCCAACTTTCTTCAGTTTTTTTTTCTTTTAGTGTTTTCCCCATCAGGGTATTCAACAGACCAAACTGCAAGTATTATTATTATTTCAATAATGTTGTTTGAATCTAAAACTATTAGGCGATAAATTATTAAAGGGATACGTGTAACTTTTGGCCACTAGGGGGCTAAAACTGTAACTTCCCGCAGACCACAGATCCCTTTCCCACTTTCTCAGACACCGTTTTCACCTTTTTTCGTTAAGCCATGATAAATGTTCAATCGAAGAGGAGGAAAGAGTTGCATGAAGCAAAGCTGTCTGTGTTTATAGAGGGGGAACTGTAAAGCAAAGTGATGGAAGTCACATGATCCCATGAGAGACGGATCCGCTCCTGCAAAGTTACAATGTCTGGTTTCTGAAGAGGGTGGCCCCCTTGGAGCACCAACACGTGTCAAACACTGTATATTGACCCCAGAAATCATCCATTATTACTCACATTAGGCTAATATTTGGGTCAAAAGTTACATTGTATCCCTTTAATCATTTCAATGTGACAATGTTTTATAGACAATAATATTACTATTACTTAGATGCTCAAATAAAAAGAGGATAAAGGAAATATATTTAAAAAAAGAAGTGGGAGTTTAAACATCAATCTGCTTAACTGAGATGTTTGGGATATCTGATGCCTACAGGTTGCATTTTGTATGCCCAGCCCAAGAATATTATGCTGATAGGATGGTTATTAGGACCCAGAGGATTAAAAAAAATGAAGGC
>JAOXYM010000022.1:18713245-18737440 GCA_028567055.1 Leptatherina wallacei | reverse complement strand
CAAAAATCCAGAACTTTTTCATTTTTTAAAGAAAGATTATATTGTTAATTCAATTAAAACAGAACATATATATATATATACTAGATCACACACACACACACACAAACATATATATATATATATATATATATATATATATGTTTGTGTGTGTGTGTGTGTGTGATCTAGTTAATTCTGAAAAACAGCTTTTTTATTTTTTTCGAGTGAATTCGCAGTTACGCTTCCGTAGTGAAGTTCGTAGACGGGCTGTTATTTAGAAATCTCAGACCGGAAGTTGCATTCGTTTTCCTAACCTACTTGACAACTGGACCCTTCCAGACTTGTTGCAGCGCTTTTCTTCTTTCCACTTCATGAACCACATCATCCTGCAGGCTGGCAGCAGCTGGTCTCTCTCTCTCTCTCTCTCTCTCTCTCTCCCTGTTCTGCTGTCTTCCTAGTTTCCCAATGGATTCATCCAAACCCTTCGAGCTGCTGCTTTTCTTCCATGTGGTGATTTGCAGCCCCGGACCGTGGGTGGATGTTGTTGTGGATCGCTACGACATTCCCAGAGTTTGTCCCCGAGAAGTGGAAACAGAGGACTTTATTCGTTATCACTTTAACGGCACCTTCCATGCAGACGGCAAAAAGTTTGACTCTAGGTGAAGTCTGAATGAAATGCAAAACTCCGAGCTTTAAATTAGCCAGCTAATGCCTGTTGTTGTTGGTGTTTCTGTGGCCAAACAGACGCTTCAGTAACATCGGGAGCATGTTATGTTTGTTCTGACTGACGGACATGATGTTAATAATGCCTTCCTAATCCTACAGCCATTTTCCTGATGGGGATTTTGGCTTTCTTAAAGAGTTTTCTGTTGCTAAGACAACAAACTGCAGACGTGTCAACCTAACAGTGTAATTAGATGTATCTCCACCAAGAGCATTGTCTCAGTGTTTCTCAGTCCTGTTTGCAGTGATTTAGTTTCCACAAAGTAACTGTAGGTGAGCCTTTAGACAAATTCTGATGCTTGTTGCTATGGAAACCGTTGGATTTGCTTATTAAAGTGTAACATCCTCAGACTGTAACTAATTTCACATTGCTGCCTCTACTATTCTGTCATCCGACTTCCTGGTCCTGCAGCCACGACCGAGGCAAAGCCTTTATCAGCCAGGTGGGCCTGGGCAGACTCATCACAGGGATGGACCGGGGTCTTCAGGGCATGTGTGTCAACGAGCGCAGGACGATCACAGTCCCTCCACACCTGGCATACGGAAGCATCGGAACAGGTACAGACCTACAACGCCATACTCGTGACTACACAAGCATTGTTTTGTGCCAACCTGTGCTGCTGATCCCACAGGTGGAATAATTCCTCCAGATGCTGTCCTGGTGTATGACGTCCTCCTGCTGGACATATGGAGCACAGAGGACAAAGTCCAGATCCGCACGCTCAACAAGCCGGCAGGCTGCAGCCGCACCACTGCGGCAACAGATTATATCCGTTACCACTACAACGGCACCCTCCTGTCTGGTGAAGTCTTTGACTCCAGGTGAAGCTGCCCTATAAGCCCACTTCTGTCTTTTATGAAGCCTCTCCTCTTTGTTTCTGTGCCTTGCGTGAAATTTAAATCTGTGTTTACTCAGTTACTTGAAAAATGCCACCTATGATACTTACCTGGGACAAGGCGACCTCATCAAAGGCTTGGATGAGGGTCTTCTGGGAATGTGTGTTGGAGAGAGACGGATCGTTATCATCCCACCCTTCCTGGCATATGGAGAGAATGGCCATGGTACGGACTCAGGAAAGATAAACCCACTATGGATAATTTAGGAATTTTTGAATATTTCTCAGCTATAATTGTTGATATTTCTTGTGGTTTTGAATGTTTTTATAGAGCCACATATCTCATTCTAAACGTCACAGAGGATTTCTCTTGTAGTGTTCCAGAGATTCATTTAAACCCTGAGACCAATCTATAAGTATATATCCTCTTCCTGTGGGTGTGCACAGATTAAACCCCTTTTTCTCCTTAATTTGTAACTAAAATATACCTAAATTAGTCTATATTGAATTCAATTGTCAAGGGGATTTATCTTTATATTAAAATGAGATTGAGGGTGGTGATGATTCCCTGTCTGAGAATCTATGATTTCTGTATTGTTGTGTGCAATACAGACGTGCAGAAAGGTAATGCTGGAAGTGATCTGTAAGGATTGCAATGATCCTACAGGATTCTGTTTCTGCATGTCTCTGCAAGTTGGAGGCTAAACGTAAGACTAAAATAAACAATCTGCCAGAAAAGACACAGACTCATTTTTCTGTTAAGTAGATCATGTTTAGACAGATATGTCGTACAATGATGCCTTGTTGCTTTTATATGTTGGAGATCTGCTTGTTGTCTCTGTGTGCATTATTTATTTGAATATTTTGTTTATTCAAATTTAGTGTTATAATGCTTGATAATGGTGTTATTCATAGGTCATGTGTACTCAGGAGTTGCATCATTTTATATTTGAAAGCTGTGTGCGGTCACAGTAGCTGTGGCTGAGTGTAGGATGGTTAGTGGATCTCTTCTAAATTATAGGGCCTCCCACTTGTTTAACCTCAGTCTCACTTTTTGTTTCTACAATTGTGAGTGAAGAGGATTTTTTGAATTGCAAGTAAAAAGTAAATATCGAATACTACTGTCAGTAAAAGAAAAGTTCTGTAATTTATGCTTCTGTTGAGTTGTTTAAAATCTGCTAAGTTGCATGAAATTCTTGCTTTTTGTCCCAACAGGAACCACGGTCCCCCCTCAAGCCACACTGGTGTTCGAGGTGCTGATGGTTGATGTTTTTAACCCTAAAGATGATCTGATTGTGGAGGTGAAGGAGGTGCGTAAAGGCTGCACTCGTAGGACGATGATTGGAGATTACATCCGCTACCACTACAACGGGACATTTCAGGACGGCACAGCCTTCGATTCGAGGTAAACCGAAAGTTTTGCATGCTTAGGTGGTAAATAAAACATCTTTAATCTGAGTATTATTATTATTATTACCATTCCAATAACAGCTACCAGCGAAACAGCACCTACAACACGTATGTTGGCATGGGATACGTGATCAAAGGGATGGACAAAGCTCTGCAGGGCTTGTGCATTGGAGAGAAAAGGAGGATCACAGTTCCTCCTCATATGGCGTACGGTGAAGAAGGAGTCGGTGAGTTTGATGTGTGTTATTAGCACGATTTAAAACACTTAAATGAAGCAATAGATAGTTGTTTATGTTTGTAATGCTGCATGTTTATTTTGCCCTCTGGTTACAGGAGACCTCATTCCTGGCTCTGCTGTGCTGGTCTTTGACATTCACGTCATTGACTTCCACAATCCTAAAGATACAGTTGAGATTAAAGTTACACACAAGCCTCAGGAATGTCATGTGACCAGCGAAGCTGATGATTTGCTTCAGTATCGCTACAACTGCTCCTTGATGGATGGGACCCTCCTCTACTCCTCGTGAGCACCCTCTGCTGTTCACTCTGCTACACTGCATCCTCCAACTTCATGCATGTAATCATTGCTGGCTCCTTTTCTGACAGATTTCACTGGGCTATGGAACTAGACATATAACCATTTATGTATCCAAGGCAACAGCACGTATGCTTGCATGGCTATAGGTTTCACAAAGTTTGAATTTGTAAATTTCCTTTTATTAAAAGTGATAACAGCCAAAGTGTTGCTTTGCAGGGACCAGTTTGACTCGCCCTCAATCACAACTCTGGGAGCTAATAAGGTGATCTTGGGTCTGGAAGAAGGTTTGGGGGGCATGTGTGTGGGTGAGAGGAGAGAAGTGGTCATTCCTCCACACTGGGGGCATGGTGAAAATGGAGGTCAGTTCTTTGACATGTTTCAGATGCACATCATTTCCTTTCAGCCTGTGTTTAATTCATATTTTGTCTCCTATGAATGGATGCCTCCAGCTGGAGTGGTTCCAAGGAGTGCGGTGCTTTTCTTTGAACTGGAGTTGGTGGAGTTGCAGAAGGGTGTGCCTGAAGGTTACATGTTCGTGTGGCTTGGAGACAGCCCCGACCCTCTCTTTAATGCTATGGACCTCAACAGAGACAAAGAGGTCCCTCTAGAGGAGGTACGTAGACAAGGATATTCTGGTCTGGTTATGCTGCCAAATGTCGGTTTTTAGGGGAAGGGATGTGAAAACAAGCTTTAAAATTCTGCCTGGTTTTTTTTTTTCTTCAGTTTTCTAACTTTATCAGGCTTCAAGTTAAAGAAGGCAAAGGTCGACTTCGGCCAGGAGTCGAGGCTGAAGGCATTATTAAGGACATGTTTGATCACCAGGACCAGAACAAAGACGGGAGGATTGTGGAAGATGAACTGAAAGTGAAGGTGGAGGAGGACTCAGAACAAATGCAACGAGATGAATTGTGAAGGGGACGTAGGTTTGTGGGAATGAAGGGGAAAACGGACGCTGCAGTTATGTTGCCGTTTTGGCAACTGTGACGGTGCGATTCTGTAAAATGTTTCAGAAGTTGGAACATCGTTGAGCCTTTTTTCTAAGGCAGTCAGTTTGCTGCTGAATGTAAAGCCATGTCACATCTACAGACACATTGTGGGGAGAGCATGTTTTCTAGAAATCATGAAACATCTGTTTTGTTTAAATGTAAGCAGTTCAACGGACTTTAGCTATCAGTAATTTTATTTTCAAAAGTGAATTTGCTTGTAAAAAATAGGAAAAATCCACATGCAGTTGGCAGTAAATGGAAGCATTGCTTTTCATCATGGGATCAGTATATATGACATACAAGAAGATCCACAATCACAAAATGAGCTTGCAAAGCATTTGGGCTTTAACTTCCTGAATAATGCATCTAGAAATAAGTAAAATGACAGCTTAGGGGTGGACAGTCCATGTTTTACCTGTGAACTTCCTCTTCATATAAAATGACTTAAAACCACTGGTTGTACAGTATGTTCTATCCTAGAAAAAAGATGGAATTCTTTGTGATGAAACAAGCTTTTATAATAAAAATAAGTGATAAACTCCCTTTTCATTCATTCTGTACGCATTATTTTTTTCAAATGGTCAGGCAGAGTTTAAGGAAACGTAGGAAATCCACATTTTATAAATCAGAGAAACTGGGACACGCATGAGGTGAACCTGAATTTGAACAAAAAGAAAATTGTATCCAAAATAGGATGGACAAAATAAAATGAAGTTTATTGAAACCATTGCAGTGTAGAAAGTGACACTTGGCGATCATACGACTCATTTTAATGACAAACAATCCTATTTTTCTTTGTAAAACCTTCACACCTCTGAGGTAGCAGTTGGTCTTTACAAATATGACAGCCTCTTAATATTTCTCTTTGTTTTCCTAAAATTAACAACAGCCGTCATAGTTCAGAATAGTAAAACAGTGGCGTCACCCAAGGGAAACAATAGCTGAAACATGATTTAGGTATCAGATGGCAATACGCTAGAGGAGCTTCATGGTACACTAAGAGGCTGGAAACTGCTTTTAAACTAAATGCTAAATCAAGTTTCTGACTTTCCATTGTGCGTTTTCCTTTCCTATCATTACATCTTACAGAAACCTGACATTAAAAGGAACACCAGTGATCCCGTATACATTTTGGATAATGCATACTTTGCCTCCACAAAAATTCAGTGTGGTCCCAAACCACTTTGGCTAATGGACATGTATTATAGGGGTGATGTGGTGGGAGTGAGCTGTGGCTTCGAACTGGACTGAAGAAATCACAATGTGTGCCAAAAGACTCATTCAGGTGTGTGCAGGTTTTAGTGAAATAGAAAATAATCATGTTAACATTCCTATCTGGTTTCTTATTAAGAATCCCGCTGGCACTGTGTGAAAAGGAGTCCCCCTCAGCTGAAGGTCCTGGAGTGTGGCGTGACCAGGGGGAGCATCAGCTGTTTACTTGTTGCCAGTGAGATAGAGGAGGACACCATTAGGGACATCCAAAGTTTCATCCTCTAATAACACGATGTCATATGAGTCCAAGTACGACTGCTTCCTCTCTTCAACCTACAGAGAAAATTAAAGTACTAAATATTTTTTTACATAACAATTATGAGTAACAGAATGCATGTTTTTTTCTACTTACCTTATCATTGAGGAACCCAATCTTGAGGATGTTTTCCATATTCTGCACTCCATCAGCCATGGCCAGATCCCCAAGGGAGTCTCCCATCAGCAGCACATTGGGCCGTGTCCGTAGCTCCTGGAAATGGCCTGTGTTGAGCAGCGCACCTTCCCTTTTATTGTAGATATGAATCAGCTCTCCCTTGAAAGCCTTCAGCACCCCCTGTCCAAACGGAAAGAGTCCAGTTATTATTTACCTCAAAGCTATTGCCGTATTAATCATAGTTTGTGGGAGACGGGAACCCACGGATTCATCAAAGTCCATGTAGTTGGAGAAGACGTTGACGTTGGGATGGAAGACGCCATTCTGCCGAATCACCTCCTCCAGGATGTCTCCTATCCCAGCAGAGAAGATGAGCAGAGGGATGCTGTGCTGGTGCAGGTGGTCGAAGAAGAGCTGGAAGCCATCCCTGGTAAAGCATTCATTCATTACTCAATTATTACATGACAAAATACTCTCGACACTCACAACAACAACAAAAACTCGAGCTTTGATATGTTCTTGCCTCAATTTGGCCTCGGACTCGTGCACTGCTGTGGCCAGCAGGTCTTTCCTGATCTTCTGCTCCACCAGGAGTTCATGAGCTTTGGTCCACCTGTGAGATACAAGAGCAGCACAGTCTTTCCACACAGTGAAGCGAATAAATACACCTGCAAACTAGTAGCCCAAAGCAGTAATGAATGTAGTTTGTGATGGATACTCACCACTCCACCATTAAAGGTAGCTTCTCGTCTACAGATAGTGACGTGTCAATCTCTATGGGGTAGTAAGTGTTAAGAAGCTCATCCAGCTGAGGAAGACAGAACAATATTCGGAAAACCAACTAATTTAGTGCATTCTGATCATGGTTATGTTCACAGTCTGAATGCTGTCGTTACTCATGTCATCCACTAGATGGCAGACAGGGTCAGTGCAGGACAGTGGCTGATTTTCTGCCATAGAACGAGAGATACTGTTTGAAAACTCACAAAATTGAAAAATGCATTATTCTCTTACATTTTAACAGTGACTTATACATGAAGGAAAACTACCAACTGTAAACCCTGTTTAGACAATTTGTGCCCTGAATTTACAGTATTTGGATAAGGAATTCTATATTAGTTATGTTAATGCAGATGTGTCACTGCCACTGTTAATGGTAACAATGCAAGTTCTGCTTAGCCAAATGATATGAAACGACTCAGAGGCACATGCTTCAACCATTTCCACTCCCCTGTGCAACACTATCTAAGGGTATTAAGTGTTGCAGCAGATTAATTAATGACCCTGTTCTGTGTGCCCTGTGCCGCAAAGAAGGCCCACATGCTGACCTTGATAGACCTGATAAAACCAGTGGAGTTTCCCGTTAGCCCTGGGAGTTGCTTTTTAGAGGGGCTTGTCCCAAATAGGCTCCATATAGAGTTTGAAAGAGGATGGTTATCCACTCACTCGCAGCACATTTGGTTTTGTAGCCTGTGAACATAACAGGGAAGCTCCTATAGTCTCAAGGGAAATGTCAATCAAAAACTGATGTTGCTGACTACATTCTGACATCACTGTATCAAGAATGTTTTATGCTACCCAAACTTATTAGAGAGAGAATAAATAAATACTTTTTATTTTTTATTTTTTTAATACACCTTCCTCGTCATTTGAAATTTTGCAGACAATCTCTGGGAGTATATTTAAGAAATTACTTTCGGGGGCTTGAAAAAATGCTACTAAACTGAATTGTATTGACATTTAAAAAAAAGAATTAAAAAAAAAAAATATTGGTGGGTTACCAGACGGCTTTACAGGTGATCTGTGCACCCAATTATCCACAGCTCCAGTTTATATGGGGAAGTTGTGTGGAAAAAAGCTAGGGTGAACGCTTCAGTGAAACAGCAGAAATGTTCAAATAACAATTGCCTGAAAATCACAAATATATCACAATATATATATCGCATTTGTTACATAACTAAAGTTATTGAAATGTTTATCGATAATTCTGCGATAAATGTCCGAATGGAATAATTCAAGTCATTTAATGCAATTGTGAATTAAAAGACTCATAAGCAAATGTGCTGATTTCCTATTTGTTGCCCAACTGACTGTGACGCAGGTTACATGTTTATCTACAAACTGAGATCTGATTAAAACTGGCCACTCAAAACGTAAACGAGACCATAACACCAGGTGTTAACAGATGATCAGCTCACCGAGGATGCATGGTAGCCAAACAAAAACAATCCAACTGATGCTTCTGTTCAAAAGAGTCTTTCCTACCTTTTTTCTGCAGTCTTCTGAGATGACTTTGCTGTTGTCGAGAATATCTGCAAATAAAAGGTCACAATGACAACCAGGTCAAAAACAACTTTTATGGTTAGAGTTGAGTTTATGTGAATATGGACACAATTGGTTCATTTTAAATGTTTCTTACAAAATGTTTCTGTTAAATAGCAAATTTTATGTGGGCATTTATTTGTATTTATTCATTAGTTACAGACGGAAAATCTCTGGAATAGATTCCAGATTAAAGTGTGGCGCGTTCTGGAAGTACATTCTTTGGAAATTAAGATGAACCTGTTGCAGAAAAATTATGATGACACAAATCATCATCTTAAGCATACAATATCATCTGGAAAACACATGCAGGCATGAATGGCTTCCAGTGGCTTTGGATCACTGGTGTTTATTCCCTACGCCAAAGCGGAGGTCATGTATTCGGCGCCATTTATTTGTCTGTCTGTTAGCAACATAACTCAAAAGGTTATGGACGGATTTTGATGAAACATTCAAGAAATCTCAGAAATTGAATAAGGAACAAGTGATTAGATTTTGGGGGTGATCCGGATCATCGCCTGGATCCAGGAATTCTTTTAAAGGATCTTTAGCATGGCAAGATAGGGACAATTTTGCCATTAGAGCTTCCAACTCTAAAATAATGCCCATAATCATTGGGGTGGAAAAAAATTAAAATGTCTTTGTGAAGGTCTGTGCTCTCTGAAAAGCAACCGAAGAGTTTATAAGGATAAAGGAGTTAATATCCTACAGTCACTAAGTCAATCACATCATCTCAACCCAATGAAGCAGCACTACGTGTAGACAATACTAAAGGCAGAGAGATCCACAAATAACCAGCAACTGGAGACAACTGCATTTCAGGAAGGCTATAACTTCAAGAAGTTTTAGCAACAAAAAGTGAAGGTGAATGACAACTTCTAACATAATCAGATGTGAGAATGTACTTACTGTGACAGGTAGGGCATCTTTTTCCGTTGTATGAAAATCTTGTTAGGGTCATGTCAAAATCCGAGATGACCTAGATAAATCAAGAATATTATATCAGGCCTGTAATATGTTTTCTTATCAGATCGATTGTTTTAACCCTCCTAGCATCTTTGCGCATATTTTTGTGTTTTGAGAGTGTTTTTTCTGAATCATTTTGGCTGTTTTGATGCAAATGGAATAAAAATTGCCCCAGGTGTGTATTTTAGGGTGAAGTTTTAGGATTGTTTTTTGTTTTAACCCTTTAATTCACCCTGTAAAAAAGAAAAAAAAGCCACACCTTTTGTCCTTGTGCATTTTTTTATGCAATTGACTCCCATTCAAACAACATTTTTTTAACCCACTGCCACTGAAGTGGAAATTTGCATTTTTATCAAAACTCATTATGCACAAACATGGAGAATCTTGCTTATACTTTTTGAATCTGCAACAATAAAACAAATCACTCTTCATCTGATCAGCAACACAAAGTGCTTTACACAATAAAAACAACTTTTGGACATGGCTGAGTTGGCTCTTCCTCTTTCCCCGGGTCTAACCAGGCTAATACGTGGTCAGCACACTCTCTACTGCCTCCATTATCGCTGGAGCTGTTGGAGTACGCCTCAGTGTGCCATGTGAAAGCTAGCTCCAGCGAGCCAGCTCTTTAGCTCCAGCCGGAGGAGCATTTTTTTAGTGTGTCTTAGGTTAGCAAGTGTGACACTTTTTACATAATTTGACTTGACGCGCGAGAATAAAAGGTGTAACACAAGTAATAAAATTTGACTTTACAAAACAATGAAGAATGCAACAAAATCAATGTTGATGCCAATTTTTGACACTGCCGATAATCCTGCCCAAAAAAATCCCATTTTGCAATTATGAGATTGAAAATTATTCACTTTTTGAGTTTTTTGTCTCATTCTAAAATCAGGTTTTGATTACAAAAACTGGCATTTAAGGGGTTAAATTCCAGTCATAAATATTTGTTATGTATGTTGAGCACAGAAGCAAATTATCATTTATTTTTTAAAAAAATAATAATTTTGTACAAATACATGTCTATGGCATTATATATGATTGCATTTTCTTATGCACTAGGATAAAAGGTGTAACACAAATGGGAGGAATGCTGGAGGGTTGATTATGGCTGTCAAGGAGGATACCTGCAGGGTGTTGGACCCAGCCTTCAACATAGACTCCATGGCCTTCTGTACCCTCTGGGGGTCTTTCATACACACGGAGGGATTTGACAGTTCTGGAATCTGTGCAGACACGATGTTAAAATGAGTCACTGAGACAGAGAATTTAAGAGTAGGATATGCTAAAGTTATGCAAGCAACAAAACAAGATTGCAGCTGTGCTAAAGCAAACAAAACCCCATCATTCATTGACAATCTATTTACTCCGGATGGTTTAGCTAGCCGGAGTACAGTGGTAAGTTAGCTATAGCTAGAGTATGCTTTAGCTAGCTTAGTATGCTAGTTCATAAGTGTAGGTTCAACTTTTTAATGCTCAGTGTTTCTCGAAAGGTTTGCTATATAATATTACCATTTTCTGGAGGGGGAAGTACTGCCGATTCGTTGAAGTTGTCTAGGCAAAAGACGTGTCATGAGCTGTCAGCCCTTGCTGGACCACAGAACCGTGCGTTAGCTGGAACAACACTGTTGCTTTCCTGTACTTTCGAAAGTGTCGGAATCTTTGGAGGTAACACACTAATCAAACAATGAAGAGGGAATGAAACAAGGAATGCGCATGCTTATCATATTTCAGTAGCTAAATCGTGAAGTTTTATCATGTTTTAAATGTTAACGTCTACATACCCCCACTCAGATATATATTTGAGCAGTTTAAAAAAAAAAAATCTTTATTTCGAACTTATGACGGACACATGAAGGCAACATTTCTTTTGTAACTCGAGGTGGCACGGTGTGCAATCTTCCCCCTAAAGCAAAAGCACTGATTTAAGGTTCCCACTGACCTGTCCTGCAGGATTTTTCGATTAACAATTAAACTAATTTCCGAGGTGAAACATCGGTTCAGGTCATGGATACGTTTTAAATTAGTAAAGAAAATGTGTTAAAATTATTAATGTTCATGCTACTAACCTAGTGTTGTTTTTGAAGTAGCATAACGTTGTAGCTTGGATGTAGAACTTTGTATACCAGCAACAGAAAGCTTGTCTTTTACAACAGTTAATATCCAACAATAATACAATGCACGTGCATCGATCTTACAAAACAACTTTAATTGCAGGTGATGATATTAGCATTTCTTACATCCAATATAAGGACACAATATGAGGATATCACATGCAAAGCAAATACATAGCTTATTTCAGTTAATATTTGCAGTGCTATTTATGTTGGTCATAAAGTGGAAATGAATATCATTTCTGCGCTCTGTAACCTTGATGCTGTAGTTAGCACTTCACAGGCAGTTTCTGAATGTCAGTCAAAAAACATTTATTTATCAATTCCCTTTTGTTTTGCCTTTTAAGTGTGATTCCATTTCATTCCATCTCTAAGTCTCTTTGGTGAGCAACAGGAGACAACTAAACAGCATATCACATCTCCAATATACACCTAACTGGAAGTGAATTACAGCCAAAACAGGATTTAACAATACATTTAATGTTTGAAACAATCCTGCTCATACTGATAGCATTTTTTTCCCCAAAGATTAAATCTTACTTGCAGGAGGCCGGTTAAAAAAGCATCTCCAAAATACAATCACTTTGTCTGATATGACACAAATGAAATAGTCAAAGTCAAAGTGCAGTAGCAATCTAAATTTATATGCCTCTAACATTGTACAATTAGATGTCAAAAAAGTGCAGATGCAGGGAAGCTTTTGTCATTCTTTGCAGAGCAATAACTGAACCTGTGCAAACACAATTCTTAAGCGTTCCCTCACTCACACATATAAACATTTCATTTTCAAAAAATGGGAATACATTGATAAATGGAGCACAAATGTGCAAAAAGAATAGGAATGATTAGGCCATTGCCAGTGATTTGGTGCTCAATGCAGTGGCAGAATAGAATATTTACACATAAATAAAAGGAATGATTTTATAAGATCTTGTCACATCTTTTTTGGAATTTTACAGTTTGCACATCATTTCATCCGTTCAGAAACCTGGAAAACCATTGCAAGTGTTACATTAAGAAAACAAAAATAACCAAAATACACTGTATAGCCGTTGAAGAGAAATGTCAGACTACAGATTTTCACAATAAACAGTTTTTCTGTGTCAAATTCACATTAGATGCTGAAGCTGTAAAATAACAAGCAGAGCTTTTCTAATAAACGCTACAAAGTTAGGCTTTTGGACCGATGTTACACTTTCATGAGGAGATTGTCACAGTGTTACAATGGAATGATGAGACTTCATTAAGAATGTAGGAATGCAATTATTACTGATGTCATATTTTTCCCCACTACAGGCATACAAAGGAATGTAAAATATTATAGAAATGTATACATATATAGCTTTATACTATTTATGTACAAATAGATAAACAGCATCTATACAAACATAAATGGCTAAAGCATATTAAGTTTTTGGCTGCTAAATAACACTCTTATTCACATGTTTACATCCACCTTATCCCTTCCCACAGACCACCAACCGATTAATATACCCCTGCCCACACATTTCATGGTTTACACCAATCTGTTACTAATACAACACAGCATGAAAGTGAATGCTAGACTGTTTAAATGAATTAAATCCAGACTGAAAGCAGCACATGTTCCACTGTAATTTTTTTTTTTTAATGTGTGAGTGGGTGTCAATGATGGCTGTGGTGGGACGATGTTTTGCTGTAAATCTTCGGACAGAGCTGCGCAGCTCCTGGATGGAGCAGTTGCTGACTTGTTCAGCACTCTATCTGCGACTGGAGCTGCCGACGCAGGGTGAGGGTGCGGCGGTGAAGCTGCTGCATCTGCTGCATGCGATCTCTCTGGCGAGCTAGGTTCTGGGGCATTGGATACCGCTGGCAGCCATACAGGAAACGGTACGGGATGCGGACATGGCAGGCGGTAGCTCGACAGCGAGGCTGAGGCATGGGGGGCAGCAGCATCCAACGCTTCCTCTCAGCGCAGTAGCGGTAGGCTTCCTTGCGGTACTGCTTGTCCACGTCATCACTGTTCTTCCAGCCTCCGATGATGAAGACATCCTCGTCAAAGTGGCAGATAGCAGCACCCTCAATGCTGGTTACCTCTGGTGGCAGGCTCTCAAGAATCTCATCGGAGATGCGCACACTAATCTTCTGCTTGGCAACCTCGTCCCGCACTGTGTAGCTTTTGGGGCAGCAGGAGGCTGTGTGGTAGAAATTAGTGGAAGCCACAGCCATTTGGAAGATGCAGTAGTTATCAATAAGTGGCAATGAGTCAACATCCTGCCACTGACGACTCTCTGTGTCATATCGAGTGGTTACAGTCTTCAGTCCATCCTCATTATCCGTATCCACAGGCGTGCGTGCCGTGACATACACATAGCGATCCTCGACACTCACTGCCTTCACATCTCGTAAGATCTTGGGAGCAGATTCCAGATTGTGCCACTTGTCCTGCTCAGGTTCGTACACGCTAACATCTTTGAAACCTGGACTGAAGTTGCCATGACCACCAATGCTGTACAGGATATCCTTAATGCAGGTTAGGCCAAAAGAGTGCTTGCGTGTGGTCAAGTTGCTGACCTGCTCCCAAGTGTTGCGGTTTGGGTTGTAACGTTCCACAGTCTTAGCGAAGCCTGGTTCCATAGAACCAGCTACATAGACGTGGGACTCTGTGGCAGCGATGGCATGGCCATCCAGGTGGTTGTGGATGTGCGGCAAGTTAACCCAACGATCCTCATAAATGAAGTAGCCCACACACTCGCTAAGGTAGTCCCCTCCCTCAGAGACTCCACCCACTACCATGATAACGTCCATATTCTGGCCAAAACGAGGCTGAAAGGAGGCCATGTGGGAGGACCAGAACTCCATATCTGCTGACTTGAGGTTTTCAAAGCGAATAGCGTGACCCTCTACAGCCTCTGACACCAGCCGGAGACAGGCCTCATTGGCAGCTACCAGTCGTTCATTTTTCACCACCCTGGTCAGGTAGGTGGGCTTGATCTGGGGCAGCCTGAGGAGACGAAACAGTTCTTCAAAGTAGCGGCTTCGCTCATCTGAGTTCTTCTGCACCCACTTCACCACAGCCTCAAACAGCACCTCCTCCGAATCCACTGTAATCTCTGCATCTGACAGCCAATCACGGACCAGGTGAAAGGGGAGTGTGTAGAACTCCTCATCTTGGATAACTTTGTGGAAGTTGCGGCGGATCATGTCTGCAGCACGCAGAGCCAGCTGGTCCAAGGTGTACATGTGGGCTAGGCTATGCACTGCCACACAGTTAGTCAGGCTCAGCTTCTTCTTGAGAAACTCTCCACAGAAGTCTTTCAGCTGCAGGAGTAGGAACCTAGTAGACAAAATATACCAAAAAACATCAGAGAATGAGCACTTCCTGTTTACTAGATCATAGTAAGCTTTTCGGATTTGACCTGAAAGATAAGGCTTTGTTTTCTGCAAGCTATACTCCAAACTAGTACTTCAAAGCAAATGCTGCTAAAAGGCCTCATGCATTCTCACGTGATTGATTGAACATATATACCTGTCTGCCAGCTCCAGTACTTCATGTACATTGCAGGTGCTTACGCGTATCTCTCCAGTGTACATATACTGGATAACACTCTCCACCGTCTCCGGGTCTGGTCCCAGTTCTGAGCTCCATTCTTTCATCTCCACCCTTCCGGAAAGGGACTCGGAAAACTGCCCTCCCAGCAGTGGTGTGAAATAATCCGTGGCAGCAGCCAGAACAGACCTGTGGGCTGAAAACTCGCAGCTCTGGACGTTACCTGTAGCTGCCCCGCTGCTAAAGGCCAGCGTCACGTCGCAGAACAAACCCTGCTTCCGTTGCTCGTTCTGCCGCCGAGACAGCTCTGAACAGTGGGAGGAGGAGGTGAAGTCCTCGGCCTCTTCCGCGTCTCCGTCCCCGGCAAGCGCACTGGGAGTTCCGCTGCCGCCACCGCCGTTGCTGCTGCTTCTGGCGGTGTCCTCCGGGTTGGGGGCCGCCGCTGCCATTCTGCTGCCAGAGCTGGAGGTGAGCAGTGGTGGGAAATGAAGTAAACTAGCGACGGAAAGGAGGCGACATACGCAGCCACACATACACGGAGTGCAGGCGTAGATAGCCGTTGAAGCGCGTTTCGTATTCGTTACGTCATATCCGTGATTTAAAAGGAACCGTTAGCTTCCAATTTTTCTTAAATTCCTCATTATTTTGCACAAAAATATTTATGTATAAATGGAATATTATGTTTATTAGATTAGAATTAAAAATGTTTGTTTACAGTCAATGTGTGGCACTTGTTCTCAATTAGTACTGTGGCACTCAAGCACTGCAAAAAATATAACGAAGTACACTACCTGTACAACACAAGTTTAGGAATTACAAATGTATTGACGTTTTAAGTGGTATTCTTATTTGGTATATATAAAAATGTGTTTGAGTCGATTCTGGTGTGAATCTTATTTAAACACTTGTCAGATAGACAGAAATGACCAATAACAATCTAACTTCATAACATCTAACTTCACCGTGGTAAACACAGGCAAGATCGCTGTCATGCGCAGTAAGGGAAAGGAGTGGCTGCGTGGTTGACGTACGTTCCCACATCTGAGCACTTAAAAGGCAGGCCTAAAACGTGAAGTTAACAAAAATCATCTGAGTCAGTTGATAATTAAGTTTCAACATGATACATTATGTTTTTGCTTTCAACGAAAATGTTAAAGATTAACCACTTCTGTTCAGAAATCCAGGTTTTTAAACTGTAAAATAAAAGAAAATCTGCCTTAACCATAATATTGATTAGACATGCAAATAGATATGTGACAGCCATATAGTCTAATAATTTGTCAAAAGTACATGGAAACATATAACAGATGTATTCTATACCTTAACATGTGAGGACATCAACATTAGTTCTTAATCATATATTCCATTAGTTAAACTACGCAAGGATTTGTACAATTGCACATCTCAAGAGGTTCAATTTTGGAGGTGTATGAAATGTTAAGGTTAGGGTAACTAAAACCCACCCATGCCATAATTTTTGATTGTGATAATTTCATAGAGAAAAACCATTGTGCAAATTAACATTAACTGCAGCCCAATGTGAAAGCTAGCTTCTCAGACACAGAGCAAGAGCAATCACTACAAAACACAATGGAAAATAAACATCATTACTGCATCACATTTATTAGATTTTATTTTTCTCAATTATACAGTTGTGAACATACTACACGTCAGTACAGAGGCACATTCAGTTCACACTGGAATGGTTAGAAACAAACACAGAGACAACAGCAACACTGAAAGATTATGTAAGAGCGTTTTTTTTCTATATTAGCGTAAATAATGGAACTGATGTTGTATGACTTTCTTTCTTGCAATAAGAGTCTTCAACTGAAGAGATATGAATGATGTGTTATCAATTAAGTTATAGGTGGACTAGGGTATTTGACATCAGACAAGAAATTATCTCTAAAATCTCAAGGGAGGAAATGATTTTTTTTAAATTTACTTAAAAAAAATATTTAAAAAAAATCTACTAAATTATGATGCAAAAATAATTCTAAATACAAACAACTTTATATATTTCAGCTTTTTATTATTCAATTAAAATAAAATTTGCGGTTCATTTCTCATATGCATATAATCCACTTAAATAACTGGGAAAATAAAGCATTATAATCATATATTTATCAAGTGACATTTAGTTTTTGGTCTTACTTGACTTCCATTTACCCACATGTTGCATCGGCTTAGAGATGACCTTTTCCTGGGGACAGCAAACAGCAGACGCTTCCAGGAATAACTCATAAAATGGTCCCATTTGTCACAAGAAACAGACTAAAATGTGATTTTTTTTTTCTCATAAACATCCACAAAAATCAAAGTAATAGCATTCTCTCACAGTTTAATTTTCTCTTTAATACATTAATACAGTAATATCACTCTGCTCTACAGTACCGATTTTATGTAATGATATTGCACTACACGGTCACCTCATGGTTTCAAAATGGCACAACGTAGAGAGCTGCACAGAGACACAACATCGATCCAGACACACATGTTCCGTTGACACAACGGTGTTATACTTGGGGTAAAATAAAAGCACTTTGTTAATTATCACTCATAGTTGTGGCCAACAGTTAATCTACTTTTCTCTCTCAAACCTGATTCCTGTGCAACTCTCCCTAACACACTACACTAAGACCCTGGAGCAGATTTAGCTGATATTCAACAGAACTGCAGCACTGACAGGATTAGAAAACTAAAAATAGACTCTTAAAGTTCTTCTCAGTATTTGCCATTTACAGCTATATTAACGGTAACATCTTCCCTTTATCATGCCACTGCTTTTTTTTTAAGAGACACATCACAGTAAGTGTCCGGACTATAGTTGGCAATACATTGTTTACTCTCTTCGATTACATAGACATGTGCTCTGGGAGCACATAGGAGATGTCATCCCATGGGTGGCGATACAGACCCTGCTTCAGCCTCTTCTGGTCCAGGTAGTGTCCTGAGCAGATACAATGAGGATGAATTCATTTACAGATAATGTGGGTACATTTCCTCATGCGCAGACATTGCCATAGCAACTGCAAGAACTCACCAATGAATCCCATGCTGCGTCCCAAGACAAAGATGCCATTCAACGCACCGATTTCTACAAACTCATCAGCCTCATCCCTGTAATGATGTGATGGATAATGAAAAGACAACATGAGAAAGTCCAGTCTGTCACTTTAGATGTATGTTTCCTTTAGCGATAAGCAGTCATGTGAAGCATGAACAGCTGTTTCTGAAAGTTGTCCTGTAGTCTGAGCATATTTCCAGCCATAGAAATAAGCATCTGTAATATCTCTTCGCTGCATTTTCAGAGAAATCTGGTATAAAAAAATTAAACAAAGAAATTGTCTAACCGTGTAAATCCACCACAAGTTCTGAGCAAGTCCACAAAGGACACACCAATTAAGCCATCCACATTCAGGATCAGGTTGGGTTTCTAGTCAGCAGAGAGAGAGAGAGAAGGAAATCATGTGAGATGAAAGAAAATTAGGGTTTCGGGTCATCTTCGTCAGCTCTCATCTAAAATTTAGTTCAAATTCTTACTTTAGAAGTGGTGATCTTCTCTACTTCTAGAGCATAGTCCAGCAGCTGGGTGGAAGGGAAGTGCTGCTTCGCAAAGTCCTTTAAGATCTGGACTCTCATGTCAGGGTTGTTAATCTAGAGAAGCAGAGATAACATGTGTTGAACATCTTTCCTGTTTAATCTACTTTAATTTTGATCCTTTATCTTCAGTACATCTTCAATTTAATGATTTCCCTAACCACACAGGAACATTAGCGAGGAAGTGCAGCCCTTTGCTTCCGAGAACTCACCGACTTAACCCTGTGTCCAATTCCCATGATCAGCTTGCCGTCCTTCTTCATCTTGTTGACAAACTCCATGGGCAACATGCCGCTATCAAACGCCTTGCTGAACTGCTTTGCTGCAGCATCCAGAGCCCCTCCGAAACGGTCGCCCTGAGGAAAAGACAGAAAATGAATAAAAGAGGTTTGCTTGTGGTGGATTTTTAAGAGTGTGTGAAAAAAGAACATGAATGCATCAAAAGGTTAAGGTGTCTCACAATGGTGAGGAGGCCGGAGGTGAGGCTGGAGATGAGATCTTTCCCAGCTCGGGCACAGACAATAGTGTTGTGCGCACCAGACACGGCAGGGCCATGATCCGCAGTTACCATCAGGCACATCTCAATGAACTGGCAGGCATACCTCGGCAGCCTGCGCAAAAAAGTGATGAAAGTGCACATCATGCTTATATAGGTCAAGATATTCTCAGCGGCTATTTCATAACAACTAGTAGTTGCGTTAAAAAGAGGCTGACCTCCGCTGGAACCAAAGCAGCCCCAGAGTTCCCCCCAGGCCGATTTCTGACTTGAAGACCTCAGTGATGGGCATGCCGGCATAGAGGAGCTCCTGACCTCTCTCATCACAGATGCTGGTCATGAAGGAGGCTGGTTTACGGATCATACCCAGCTCCTGCACGGTAGACGTAGAAGAAACAAAGCAAAAAAACAAACGAAATCATTATAATTTGTTTTGCTTTAAAATAAAATGATTTGGTTCAGTTTGTTTTGTGCTCATACAGTACAGTATTAGCGCTTTTGTGAGAAATTTGACAAATAAGATGGTATTTATCTGCAGATAAGAGATGCCACTAACTTTTCTACCTTTCTCAAAACTACATTTCAATACCTTTCTCCTTTATATTTTAGAGGAACTATGTCAAAATCAACTACGGAAATACCTTTAGAAGAAAAGTCAACTGATCCAGGCTTTCTTTCCTTCTTCAAAAAGGTTGATTGATCAAGGTTTATCCTACTTTTTGTATATTGAGTTTTCTCAGATTGAGACGTACTGTTTTTATATTTTAATCAGACAAGATCAAATCCAGATAAAAACCAATGAAAATATATGCTTCAGGGGCTTTTTTTTTTTTTTTTACAGATTTATAAGCTTAAAGAATAAACGGGTAAAGGAACTTGAATGTGAAACAAGTACTTCAAATTACTGGAAATAATATTCATGGGGAGGGATGGTAATTAAAATACCTTTAAAATCAGGGGCAAAAAAGGAAAGAAAATACTCTACCATCTGAACATTGTAGTTTCTACAAACATAAAAACAATTCTATATCTTTTTTGAGTAATGGGACATCCATACCAACTACACTGCTATGCAACAACATATTGCTATGTCTATATTATAAACTATTACAGATAAACATCCCTATGTCAATATACAATAGATAATTCCTTCTTCTTCTTCTCTATTGTGTTCTTTTGTATGACACTATGAGAAAATAATTGTGCTTGCTGGTATACTCACTCGAGCCCAGGAGTAATCCATTGGTACAGTGGGAGGAGGAACCTCTTCAGCTGGCTGTATAATCCCTTTAGCAACAAGGTCATCATACACAGATCTGCATGGGGGGGAAATGACACAAAAACCTTTCATTGATAAAAAAAAATTATAATTCTAGAGAATGCAAAGAAACCCAGTGAAACAGCACATCAGGAGTTTTATTAACCATAGAAACAAATATGACTTTGCACTGACTTAATGATCTCTCCCAGCTCATCAAAGCTCTTGGGGACAAACGCACCAGCCTCCTTCAGAGCTTTGTTCTTGGCTACTGCTGTCTCAGAGGCCTGATTGGCACATGCTCCTGCATGGCCAAATTGAACCTGATGGCAAAAAAAAAAGTGTAACATGGATCAGAAAAAAAAAAAATGCATTCCTTGAATTTTTCCTTCTTCAGGCACCTAATATAAATAAAACACATTGTTGTATGTTTGCGCTTTTACCTCTGAGGCAAACATGGTGGCGCAGGTCCCAATACACCAGCACACCACTGGCTTTGTGATTCTACCCTGTTTGATTGCCTGACAGATCTTGTATTCCTCTGTACCGCCGATCTATTAGGAAGAGTATTAAAAAGATTGAGTACAGGGTATAGCAATCAATAACTCTTCAAAGCTGCTGGCAACAGTGTGTTTTTCCTTACCTCTCCCAGTACAACAATCATCTTTACTCCAGGAGTGTCTTGGTAGCGCAGCACATGGTCAGTAAACACAGAGCCTGGGTATCTGCAGAGGACTTCAGCATTATCAACTAGCTCAGACCAACACGCTTCAACAATGCATTCAAAAAGCAGTTCCATACCTGTCCCCACCGATGGCCACACCTTCAAAAACACCATCCGTGGTGCGGGAAATGATGTTGTTAAGTTCATTGGACATGCCTCCAGAGCGGGACACATAGGCTACACTGCCTGGACGATAGAGCTTAGAGGAGAGGATGTTATCCAGCATCCCTCCTGTGTTCCCGATCTTGAAACAGCCTGGCTTGATTCCGCCGACCTGACAGAAAACGAAAAAAAAAAACCAGAAAATACACATGGTGGTTTGCTGTGATGGAAACAGAAACAGTACAGAGAGACTCTGAGGTATCTCTTGAGACTAACGGTTGCTGGACCGATGATAGTGACACCCTTCTCATCCGCAGCTTTAATGATCTTCCTGGTGTGTGCTTCGGGAATTCCCTCGGCAATGATGGCAATGGTCTGGATCTGAAAGCAGTTGAGCAGAAAGGCTTAATTACAAGAGCCTGTAAAGAATTTTATAGCTTGCAGATGCTGCAGGAAGGCATTTACCTGTGGGTACTGCATGGTCTCCATGGTGCTTTCAAAAGCTGAACGCAAAGAGGCAAAGCTGATGAGGACATCCACATCAGGATGCTTCTTCATGGCATCACCCATGTTCTTATAAACAGGGAGGAGGATCTCTTTATGTCCCCAGTAGAACTTCTGTTTGTGGTCTCCACTGGAAGGCAGAAAGGTTTTTATTATAGAGTTAAATGTAAAACAAGCAGAAATCTCAGAGGAGCATTCTTACGTGAACGGGTAGATCATAGCCGAGACAGATGGTTCATCTCTGGAGCAGACATAGTCAAAGTCCAACATGCCCTGCACGGCTCGCGTCTGCATACCCCACACCAGGGCCTTCGTGTGTTTGCTGAAGAGGGTAGTTGCTTTAGCTACAAGGAAAGAAAAGCTGTTAGAGACAGAAACTGAAGACAATTTAACAAGAGAGGATCCACTTTGTATAATTTTACAGATTTAAATCAATGGGATTTGTGAGTTGTACATCTATTTGAGAACTGCTTTCATGAATAAACACATTATGTAAAGAAATGTTTATGTGTTTAAGTCACTTTTTGTTCTATCGACTGTGGACTGCAGCCCCTTCTTGCCATCCAAAGAGGGCGCTCTAACACCTAAACGCAACCCTGCTTGGGCACATGGCTTCTACCTCTGAAATGAAATAAAACTGTAAATGTGATGTTGAGTGTGTTTTCTCACCAGCAGGAGTTCCAGTTTTAGCTTTCTTAGCTGGTGAGCCCTCAACTTTGGCTTTGTTTACAGAAACAGGGGCTTTTCTCCTGGATGTTGGGGTCTAAAAATAAAGAAAAACACATTTAATTTATCATCATCATCACTACTTTTTTTTAATTAAGTTGAAAAGATGTTTAATAAAATGACCTGCTGAATAAGTCAAAATGGGGAAAAAACAGTGTGAGCTTTAGAGCAGGCAGTCCTCTGCCTTCAGGTTACACACAGCAAGTTTCATTGTTTATGACCTTTCATGGCATCATCTACACAAGTAGAGCTTTGTAAAGGATGAAGAACAAGATTTTAGTGCTTTGAGCTTTTTATACGGTTCCTAAGTAAAACTAAGAAAAAAACATCAATTTCTTTGACATCCATGAAAACACACACTTCTTGTTTCAGATTTTTGATTTTAGTTACTGTTAGTTGACTGTGTACTGTGCCTCTATCCATCTCTACATTTGTGGAAAAAACTCAAAAATGCGTATGTGTGTGCACACGCTCACTTTGCTGAAATCCATCACACTGCACATTTTTAATGGATGCCTCAGGGGAATCTGCATTGCACTACTGACTCACGACTATTTGAGAGAGCGGTCCACAATGCCCGCAATGCTTTTTGCACTAAAGAGCTATTTGGCTTCTGATGATCTGATTCACTAAAAAGGACAAGACAGTTGCAGCTGAAACAGAGGCTGTGGCAGCCCTCCTCTCACTCTGCAAGGAAACTATACCCCCGCACCGGTAGAGCTGATCACGTAAACAAACCACAGAGTGAACCGACACAACATCATAACGGCTCGGTTGTCTCTGTGTGTCATACCGATGTGCCGCTGCTGGAGTTGAGGAGGAAGTTGGCAGTGTGAGCAGCTACGGGAGGCTGGTTGGGGATTGGCCTGTGACCCAGAGCCATGCCAACAATAGCAGTCATGTGGGTTTCTGTGCCAAATACATGAATCGGGATTCCAGTGGTTTTTCCTGCAGGGAAAGTTTTCATAATTCAAAATGTGTTGCATGACAATTAGCAAGTGTTTGCAGACAAAATTATACAACCTGTAAAACTTGAATTTAATAAATGGCTGGCAGGACATACCAACTTCTCCCATCACTCTGAGACCTTCTTGGTAGTTGGGGCCTCCACGGCGCACAAAAATGGTGACTTCATGCTCCTTCAGTGGCTCCTGGTAGTCTTTGATAGCTCGCACAATACCCTAAAATAGAAGATATCCTCGGTGAATAATGTGATGATAAATGATATTAATCTGACTAGAGAAACAAAATGCATGCATTACTGTACCTTAAAGGTTGCTGCAACATTTGTGAAGTTTGCAATGCTTCCTCCAATGATCAAAACCTTTCCTGGAATACAGTATGATGGAATTTCTTTTTTTCAATTTTACTCAAAGTAATGATGAGATTCAGAATTTAGAGAAAATTGGGACTTTTCTTACCATCAAGGTGCATCTCTCTTGTCATCAGAGATAGGATGGTCTTCGCATAGTCGTATGTCTGCTGTTCGCTCGGTGCTCCTGAATACTCCCCATAATTGGCCAGCTCATCCACCCCACCCAGGTCACAGATTGTATCACTAATCATTCACACAAAGAACGAAACAGTAGTGGGTGAAGGGCTGAAAACACAACTTCAGAATTGAGTGCAGCAACTGAACTCTTTTAAAGGAGACATATTATGCAAAAATCACTTTTATAAGTCCTTGGAATCGTCTCTTACAATGTTCTAAGTCACGAACAGACCAAAAACTCCCAT
>JAOXYM010000022.1:18692713-18713145 GCA_028567055.1 Leptatherina wallacei | reverse complement strand
AGGGTGCCAAGATTTAAATGATATATCAGAGAATTGTTTAAGATTGGGAATAAAGTGCATAATATGTCTCCTTTAATCCATTTTTTAAATTAACACTGCACTGTAAACAGAATAATTTAACAATGCACACAGGGAATAATTATTCATGGCTGATGTATCTGCATGTCACGCTTTGCATCCTTCGACAGACGGCACAACACTCATTCCTCCTGACTCGCTCTGAAACAGCAACATTTAGGAGTCCAATTTAACAGGCAGCTGAACGGGCAGTTTGAGCTGCTTCATCATCAGTCTCACGACTGCATCACAGACATACTCTCCGAACGCTACACTTAAATTATGTGTAGCGGAGTCATATAATGAGGATAAAGTCTGGAGACAATGTAGCCAATGAGACATTTATTATTAGTAATACAGTTTAGTTAGGTTCGGGTGCTGTTGCTGAATACCTGTACACCACTGAGGCACCTCCTCCTGCCACCATGGTCCAGATTCTGCCTCGAGGATTGAGCAAAGTCAGCTTAAGGCTGGCACCACTCTTGGCATCGAGATCGGCGATGTAGGCCTCCTGCAAAGCAATAAAGAGGAAAAATAACAACTAAATTAACGCTACAGAGACAGGAATCAGAGCAGGACATAAACACCAGTGGAAATATGATATACACAGTACAAGTGACAGTTGAAGTGATATGCATCAGTGGTTGTTTGTGAAAGTCTGAGCCACAGCTGGTGGCTGAGAGTAAAAACAGCTCCCAATCAAAGGCACCCGCTGTCCCTCATCTCTACTCTCGACTCACAGAAGCCCAATTAGACCAGGCCGTCTGCTGCACAGACAGTCTGTCTCAAACAAGCTCCTACATCCATCAGCAAAAAGCAGAAAAAAACAAAACAACCAATAAACAAACATTGCACTGATCAACTTCCTTATTTACAGCCACAATGCAATTATAATTGGAAGGATTTATATTATGATGCTTAGCAACAGTAGTAGTAGTAGAAAATGAGATTCATTTAGCAGATTCTCATTGTAAATATTCAATCATGTTTACCTTTATATTGTTGAAAACATAAACATTTTGTCATGACAGGTCTTTAGAACTAGTTTCTAAAATGAATAACTGGATATAAGGGGTTAAATTCCCTGTTCAACAAAGAGTTATTATAAGAAATGGGTATAGCCATTCATTCTTCATGCACTGGTTCTTTGATTGTGGTTTTTAAGCCTCAACTCGATCCGCTTGTGTCCTTTGTCCACCTTATCAGGCTGAAAATAGTTTTTTCTGCTTTTATTCATTTTAATCTGAGCCTCTATGTGAACGTAGACTGTCAATGGCTGAAACTGCAGTACCTCTGACAGCCACTGGGAGCTGGCTCCACATCACTTCTTCCATTCAAAAAGCAACCATTTTTCTCTTGAACCAAAGTCAATCCAAAATTCCCACAAGTAGTTATGGTTTCATTATTCAGATTAATTATTTCTCATCAATGTGCTGATGATCCTTTAGGAACCAATTCCACATTAAAAGGGATATTAAACTTAAAAAAATAAATATACATATCCAGTCAAATTTAAGTATCACTCTCCATCTTACTTTAATCTAAATATGGTCATTCTGGCTCAGAAAAGCACCAAAATCCAGACGGCTCAACTACAAACTCTTGGCTTTAAAACAGCACTTAGCTACAGAGACATTAACATCTGCTTTGTTTTGTGCATTTGTTGTGTTAGTCTGTAAATAAAACCGTCTCAAGTCAATCTCTAATGGCCATTTGATCAATTGTGGTTTTTGGCATTTCTGTGCTGCTTCATGTTTTTGCCGAGGCTATTTATAAAAAATGATAAGCTGCATATTGCATTCCAGTTGCTATGAGGTTGTCTTTTGTAAGCACAGACCCTAAAATCTAACTTCAAGATAGTGTTTTTTATAATCAAAATGTAGGATCAGCCTCTAAATTCAGACCTCAGTCCATTTCTAATCTTTGTAACAAACCATTATACACAAACACAACTTTATTGTCAGTATAGTGACTCAAACACACCACATTAACCCACTTTGTAGAGACTCTAATGTATATTCAGTGTGCTTTAAAAATTTTTTTTAACAAAGACAATGAATAAATCAAACATTCAACAGCATTATGCATTTTCTCCTGGTAAGATCCATTTTCCCTCCCCTTTTTCTTTCTCCATCTCTGTTTTTAGTCAAACAAACTAAAACTAAAACCACACTAACTTATTCTAAAATGGTACCCCTGTCCCAGCATGCAGCACAGTATGGCACAGCTTCACATTCTCAATACTTGAAGCACGTTTCCTGCTCAGAAGGAGTCATGAACGCTGGTTAACTGGGATTCTGGTAATAATCATCTTACTATATGTGACAGGAGCTGAGACTGCTCGGCTTTACTCTTCTTCCTTTTAATAAAGAACACTTTTAATGAAAATATTCCCTCAGCATCGACAGAACCAGGACAATGATATGGCTACATGTGATGACCAATAGGCGGTCTGCTTTCATGGTATTTTTACTTATAGGTCAGCTTGTTTGAATCCTTAACCAACATGGTACTGAAACAAAGTTTTAGATAAAACTTTACAGTTTGATGAGATGAGAGAAACTAGAGATAAGACTGCTAATTTACTCATTATCCTGCTCAATCAACATCTGCAGTTTTTCCTCACAAGAGAGCAGTGCCAGCTACTTAGTGCTGATAAATGGAAACTTAATACACTGCTAGTTTTTTTGTTTTGTTTGTTTCCAGTCCTTCCTCACCTCAGGATAAGCCTCCCGGCCGAACGGAGGAGGAAACTCCACATCACCCCACTTGGACTTGCAGATATAATCAGCTGTTGCATCAATCTTTGCTGCCATGTCCAGGACATAAGCTCCATCTTTTGTGACCACTAAAAAAAGGGAAGAGAGACATGTCAAGATCTACACTCTTCACTCACTCACTAAGAGTCAGTGTGTAATCAGGACTTATGAGCTTTTAATAGGATATATTTAAATGAAAGGGGTTCATGTTCAGGCTCAGGTGACCCACAACCTGTCCCAGAAGGAGGTGGAGGGGGGGGGAAGGAAGTGGCCGAACATCAAAGCAGCAGCAACATGAACAGATGCCAGAGGGTTTGTACTGGCGCCCAATTACTTCATTACAAACACACGCTGCCTTCATCAAACAGCAAATGTATGAATTATTGAATGATTTCTTCCCTCAGTGTTAAAAATACAGCAGAGTCAACTACTCCTGTTGTATTATGCAATGATGTTTTCCTTTCTTAATTCCCTTTTGATGTCTTCTTTCCAGTTTCTTAAAGTGACAATACACAGACGAGCCTGGTGAGGGAATAAAGTGTGAATCCCTTTATGGTGGCTTTTTCCAGAAACTGATCTTAATGTGGAGTTGAGAAAAATGAAAACCGTACCCAGAGGGTTGATCTCCAAGTATGTGAAGAAGAGTTCTTCATACAGGTTGAAGAGTCCAACAATGAAACTGGCAAGAACGCTGCAAAGAAAAGACAAGAAAGGTATAAAACACAGATTTTTGGATTTGATGATACACAGATACTGTTTATTATAGCCACGCTTGTTTTTCCAAGCACAACAGACTGTACCTTGTACTAAGTTGGTTCTGGATATGAAACTACTTTATGAAATGTGTTTGATACAACTGAGGCCAGAGAACACTCTACAGAGGTAGCAACTACAGTGTATAAATATAAAAGCTTGAGTTTAGATCTTTGTCTCTTGTGGGAACAGGCTGACACTCATATGCATGAGATAAGATTGTTATAAAAAGTCTGAAACAAAAGTGCTCTTTGCAAATACATTTCCTAACAGAGTATCAGTTTCTTGGATGGATCCAGGCTTTCATGTTATTTACACCAGACCCTGACCCTACCATCTGAATGTTGTAGTTAAATGGAAACCTTTTCTTTTGGACATTTTTTTCTTTTTCAAACAATTCTCTGTAAAGCCTAGAGATGGTTGTGTGTGAATATCCCAGTAGATCAGCAGTTTCTGACATTCTCAGACCAGCCACATTTAAAGCCACTTAAATCCCTTTTCTTCTTTATTCTGATGCTCAGTTTGAACGTCAGCAGGTCGCCTTGACCGTGATGGACTGATTAGCAATTTGTATTCACAAGCAATTAAACAGTTGTACCTAATAAAGTAGCCGGTGAGTGTAATTTATATTTTTGACACCGACTCTTCTGCAACAGAGCATGTGAAATGTTCGGTTCTAGCTACAGGCAATGCTACAGAAATTCCCTGCAACTGTCAGAATCTCCACATAATGCAAACCATGACAAACTACAGCTACTACAGGTTTATGGAGGCAGAGACGGACAGGAAACAGCCCACCTGTAAATTAGCTGCTGCAAGAGAAGGAAAAATCTAATTTGCTTTCTCCATCACATATCAAAACAGAGAGGCGGGGGAGGAGATGTATTTTCCTTCCCTCTCCAGCCAGTCAGTTGTGCCAGCAGCTCAGAGACTCTATAACCACATCACCCGGTTGTCAGGTCGCGGAGTGGCCCGTTGGGGAAAACTGTGACAAAAACTCAGAGCGACTCAGCCTCCCCGTGTCTGTTTCTGATGGGAGGGCAGAAAAAAACAGCCTCTTGTTTTGTCATGTGGAGCGTGCGTCTGGGGTGAGGAGGTGAGATGGGCTCAGCCGAGTGATTTCCAGGGTTGCTTCTTCAATGTCAGCCAAGACAGCGAGTCCAGCCACAATGTGCTGTCACAAGAGCGCCGCTGGAGAGATAGATAGGAAGGGTTGGCAGCGGGTGGGCCGCTGCACTCTCCCCATCAAAATAGATGGACGTGCTCTGAATGTGGCTGGAGATTAAAATAAAGGCTGCTGGTGGAGAATAATCGGAGAAAGGCAAAGCCAAGGAGGGAGGTTTCATTTGTCTAATGGAACCCTGCGACCATCTGATGCTCCTCTCTGACATTTACTGCCAATATAAGTTGTCTCTGACTTCCTATGCGTGCTGCTTCTCACTACATCATGCTGAATATTATTGAAATACTTATAATTGATAAAGAGAAATAATAATTGTGTCACAAATCATAAACTATTTGGAAATAAAGGAAATTAATGTGGATTAGCCTTATTATTATTAGTATTATTATTATTAGTATTATTATTATTATTGTGTGCTACTTCTGAGGTGAAGGCCCTGGAAAAGGCCAGCACATGTAAATGAAACCTATATTTTAAGAAATAAGAAACTACTAAAAAATGCCAAATAAGCAGTTTCATCAATGTTACTTCAGTATTATTGGTTGTTTAACTTCCTAAATATTTGTTAGAATTTCATTATCTATGGGTGCCACCTGGGGGACCAGTCAGATTTTAGGGGCGGCCCGTGAACCCCCCAGGCCAATCCCTTTGGCCCAGTACTTGTTGGTATTTTCAAGCAAAAATTCTTGTTTCATGTGATTCAACCTGCAAACATCTTAACACAGCAGTACAGAGGATCTGTACAGTTAATGTGGACATTTTTAAGGTGGACACACAGGATTAGTGTGACCTATTGAATATCCAATGACACGTAGAAAATGGTCACAATCTTGCTTTCTGTTCCAGAGTTATGACATTTAATAATGGCAGAAAAAAGATAAAAGAAACAGTTTATGCAGAACATTGTTTTGCAACAGCGTGGTTGACCTTTTGGATATAAAATACATTCTATCCAAATTATTTTTGTATCGGCATATAAAATCTTCAGCTTTAATTCAAAATAAATGAAGCAAGTTTACAGTCTGGTGCTAAATGTAAAGATTTGGTCTCTTTAGAAAATGTATCCATTCATGATAAATATAATAATTTGGCCTTTTATATTATATTATGGCTTCTTTTTTTTTCTTAAGGTAGAAGTGACTTTGACCTTTTTCAGATAAACCTCGAGTCCACCTGAAAATTTATTGTAAATTTGAGTGAATTCCCTCAATGTGCTCCTTACATATGTTGTTTTCACAGGAATGGCTTAGACTGAAACCCTAAAGGCCTAATGCTTTAGTGATGACTCTTTTTATGCCTCTGTGCTGGAGACAAAGTCCAATACATATTAATCTCATAAAATATCATTATGGTACTGTGGCTCAATAATAATAATTAACAAATAAAATAGCAGTGTCAGCTTAAGGCATCCGTATCAAAATAAGTTCTATGTATTAAGTATATTTTCCATATCGTACCCCTTTTTCCTTATCATTAACAACAAGCTGACGTTCTGCACTTCTACTGCACTTAAACTTACGCTTTCTTGTCGTTGGGAGCCTTATTCAGCAACCCTTTCTTCACCTGGTCTTCACTGATCTTTTCATCCACCCCAATTAGCAGCTTCTGCGCCTTAGCATCCACGTCTCCAACATCCACACCACCCTCGTGGTGAAACAGCACATAGTCGCCCTCCCGTGCAGCGTAGATGCACACGTAGAACTCCTCTGCCTGAACGATGGACCATTACAATGACAAAGATGTCCATTAATAAATGGACTTTTAAAAAATCACCAAAAAATACATCTAAAAACAGATGGATGATGAGTGGTTTACCTGCTTGTGAGTCACAAATGGCTCAATCAGGAAGTTCTTGAGAACGCCCTTGGCTTTTCCTACCTGTGAATTATCAGCAGATTTTTTTTTCTTAGAGATAAAGATAAATAAAGAACAATGGTGAGCAAACGCAGGATAATATCACCATGTCCCACCAGTACAAAACAAAAACAAGGGAAATAAAACATCTATCAGATCTGCAAATATTAGATGTCCATAGCCTTCACTTATCTTCACATGGACTTTATCTGAATAAAGAGCAGGTGGTAAATTAAAATAACGAAGGCCTGTCACTTGACACGAATGAACTGACATTTCAAAAGGAAAAAAAAGGCCACGCCGTCATGTAGGACTTCAGGCAAAGCCGCGCGAACACACAGCTCATTTGGAGGAAGCTGTCAATGCTCCCCTGTTAAAGGCCAACGGGCACAAAGTGTAACCAGGGACTGGCTGAGAGCAGCCAGCCGGAGAGAAAAGAAAAGAGACAGAGCTGCCGTTTCAAAGACTGGAACTAAAAGAGGAGGTTGATGACGGTGGTGGGGACAAAAAAAGAAACGCTATTTGACCAGAAAACCCATGAGGGGCTCAGATTTATCCAGATAAATGAAGTGACACTTAGAAAACGGCCTCAGACACAAACAAAATGCCATTCTTGTTAGAAGAATGCCATTTGTATGTGAATGCCACAGCTTAATAAGATTATTCAGAGAGATGCTTTAACTGCTGCACAATATGATTAAATAAATGCTCCAAAGACGGGGAAAGACTTTGATGTGATGCTGATGGCATGCAGAAGGCCAGTGTTATCTGAATGGAAGTCAGACATAAGGAGACTATATGCATAATGTTAAAATGGCGTAATGTACCCATAAAATGAAGTTGTCATTGTAGTAATTTGATCAGTGCTGTTTCTGTTCAGATGACTACATGGATGACTTAACCCAACAAGCTAAAACACAGCATGCTTCATACAAATACAACTGTTGCTGCATTTATCCTTATTTACTGCCACTATAGCAGCTGCTGACAGCTCCATCTAACCTGTGAGGAGATCCATCTACACAATCTCAGCGCTGCTGCACACAAACAGACACTTCCTCATGGATTTATGAACCAAGCCAGTCTCTCCATGGCTCGCCTCTTAGTTTATGGGCCAAAGCGGCGTCTCGGGGCTCAATTGACGGAATGACTGTTTCTTCACCGGCAGCGCTCGCCTCAGCTGACTGGACTGATTGACTACCGGCCCACTAACACTGAAGTCAACAGCAGCTGTTTAGACAAATACAGAATTCAGCCAGCACGCACAAACCAAACATATCGGTGCAAAGCGGGGGAAGGAGGGTGAAGGAAAGCAGAGGGTCTGGAAAAAGTGACGGTATAATATTGATTGGAGGACAGTTCAGCAGCGTGCACATCTCAGATGGAGGGGTTGGGGCGAGGTAATGGTCTGAGAGACAGCAGAGTGGGAGAGAGAGAGGGTGGATGACGTACCGACACCTCTTTCATGAGGCGAGGTTTGAGCCACTCTTTGACGCCTTTCAGGTCCAGGTTAACGCCAACCAGACCCAGCTTCCCTCGCCTCTTAATCAGTTGGTCCGGCTTCACCACCAGTTTCTGGAGGAGGAAGATGAAAAGGCCTGTATGTTAGGAGAAGCAATCCTCATCCACCCTTTTTCAAAAGCTACCGAGAAAATCTATATTACATTTTATTATACTTCTATTGATGATGTTATGGTGTGATGGTCGTTTAAATATAAAGATTTACAGAGTAAAGGCAGAAACATTTCAGCTGGTTAGCAGGATGTTTCACTTACATCATTACAAAATAGTCGCAACATATCAGTAGCATGACTGGGTATAAAAAGAGCACCGAAGAGAGAGAGAGTCTCTCAGAAGTAAAGACGGGGAGAGAAATAAACTGCATCTACAAATAAGTCACTTCAATGGAAATAAGTAGGCCATGCACTGCCACTCACTCAGGAAAACATAAATATATAATTCAATATATATATACACACATTGAGATGACCAAGTTTGCATCAGTGATAAACAGGAAAAGAAAATGATACAGCTGAATTTTTTCAATAGAGTAGATATATGAATATCATATAATTATATTTTATAATTTCTTTAGAATAGATGAAAATACAAGGAAAGAACTGAAGAATTAAATGGTATCAAAATGAAAAAAGCATCACTGTACATGTCTGTAGAAATAAAATATTGTATGTGGGGGAAAAAAAATTGGCAATGGTTTTTAAAAATGAATTATCAGAGGGTTAAGGATAACGCTCAGTGTAAAATTGCAAAGAGTTTGAATCTTTCATCATTACATCAGTACATGAGATCATGAAAAGGTTCAATAATCTGGAGACATCTGTGTGTGAAAAATACACACCTGAAATGATCCCTGAGCCCTGAAACAGCACCGACTTAAAACTGACATGACTCTGTCACGGATACCACTCAAAGGACTGAGAAACACTTCCAGAAATCATTTTCTATGGACACGGTTCATTGCGCCATCCACAAATGCAGGTTACGTGATCCAGAAATGAGCCAAAGCTCATTTAAAATGGACAGAGGGAAAGCTGTTCTGTGGTCAGATGTTTTAAGTTTTGAATTTCCTTTAAAGATACAGTATACACAGCTTTAAGAGCAACGCATGCTCCCAACCAGACTGTGTATTTTTCAGGGAAAGCTTTGCATATTTCAGCAATACGATGCTGCAGCTATTACAGCCAAATACTATCCAAATATCCAAATAATACCCAAATACAGCAGCTATTACATCATCAAGGCTTTATAGTAAAAAAGATCCAGGACTGTTAAGCAGATAAGCATCGTGAAAACTTGTTTCATATTCACAACGATGCATACTTTTTTTTTTTTTTGCATTGGAGTGACGTCACCACTCAGGAAGTCCTTTGCTCATCAAGCAGAATTTAACACCTTAAGGAAGAACTTGACATTATTATCTATCTACCAAATACACCAGTGGGATGCAAGGGCAAAATGCACATTCAACCCCCCACTCGTGTAGCGTACTTCCTCTCACTTGCAAGTCGTATAAAAGAGAATGACTTATGACAGTAGAGCCATTACTATCTGGGAGCTTGCCAATGAGCAAGAGAAGAGAGGGGGGTGGGGGTGAAAGTTAATGTGATTTCCTAATCAATTCTACAGCAGCACGCATCTCCGTGGATCTGCCCTCTGCATCCTTTTACCTTCCAGATAAAAACCTTCAGCCAAAAGGAAGAGACAGGGAGAATGACATTTTATCCTGCAAGATGGGTAAACTGGGTAATTACATCAACTTCCATTACAGAACATCTATCTGTGACAACTTGAGGAAGCAATGGGAGGAGGGTAAAGTAAGGAGGAACGCATGAAAGCTTTGATGCAACAGTGGGGAGGACAAGTGAGAATCTCTCACTGTTGCTTCTGCTTTTTTCTTTGCTTCAGTTCCACTAACAGAGCTGATGGATCGCTCGTCTGGCTGTGATGTCATCTAACAAGCACCGAGAGGCTGCTCTGCTGCCAGCCTAAGTAATTGTCTCTGTAAAGAGGAGATCATTTTCCGCAAGCTCAAGAGAGAAGGCATTTTCAGAGATTTATAGTGTAAATGCTCAGACAGCTAAAGAAAACCTCACGTCATCATCCACACATATTTAAGTCACACCCGGTTCTCCTGCCTCACCTCTGTGAGCAGCCATTGGTGCTGCTGCACCAGTTGGTCAAAGTCAGTGTCAGCTGTCACGTTGGCGTAGTGGAACTTGTTCTGGACCGCCGCCGATGTGGAGATGTACTTGTAGAGGAACTCCTTCCCCGTCTGCTCAGAGATGGCTTTGGCCGACATGACTGCTCAGGATAGGGTGACCTGAAGAGGAGGGACAGAGATGGAGGTTTAGATATAGACAGGAACATGAATGAATGCAGGACAGTGGAGATTGATGTGGAGACAAGGCATGTGTTTTGAAGTTTAACATGTTTTTTTCCCTGATTTTAGGATTTATGCAAGATTCCCTGCATAAAGGATGAGCATCCTTGATTTCAAGAGCTGCCAACGCATGCAAGATGGCGGCGGAAATTCTCAAACATTTCCAAACCTTTATTACAAAGCATTATTTGAGGTCAACTGGAAAGACAAAACAACCAATGAGTCATTTGTAGATTTAATAACAATGTAAATTTAGATAATTTCACAGACATTCTCGGGAAGGATTTCATGTAATTATATTTTACACTGAGAGATAATTCCTCCTTTTCCTGTCTTACTCACTTTAAACTTCCAAACACAATAATCATTAACAACTAGTTAATTATCGGACTGTTTATCCAACACGTTCATGACTCATATGCATTCATTTTCTCCCTTTTTGATTTGTCCTTGTTTTCTTGTACACATACACGAGTTATCTTTATCCTAGTTTCTGTGTGACTTTGTTACTCTCAAATGGAGGACAGACAAAGTATCACCAGTGGTTCACAGCGTCTCTCTAAAAACAGATGTCAGAAGCAGGTATTGATACAAACTCTTCATCTGTTGACCTTCAGTTTGTCCAAACTCCCTGCAGGACCTGCAGACATTTCCATGTAAAACTAAGTAGCTTTGCAGACTTTCAAATAATCCACTTTTTATAGCATAAAATATAACAGATTAACAATCTCATGCTGATTAAAATGCCATCTGTTGCATTTGTCCCTATAATAATGATAACAAACTTGAAGCAGATATATTTTAATCTCTCCCACAATATAAAACATGTGCAATATTAAATAAGTGACACAATTCACCTCCACAGGACTGAAAAAAGAAAGATTCTTTTAGAAAAATTTGTTGCAGATATTCTGTAACTGTTTGTGTCCTGAAAACAGCACGAATCAGCAGAGCTTATTTAAGTTTTTACTCTCAGTTTGTTGGATCTGCACACTAATGAGGTGATGTGTGAACCTTACTAATCACATCCTGTTGAGGCTTCCGCAGAGCGACTCCAACCACAAACCACAACTAAACAGGCTCATCAGATGTTTGAGCCTTAGTTTTACTGTATGAAAACATGCAACCAACCTAGAAAATAGGCATAATAAGAAATCTCTTTGGTTCAAGGACCAGTTTCCTTCAGTAGCTGTTCGCTGCGGAAGTAAAATAAGAAATTCAATAAGCAGGAATAGTATCTATAAATTTTTACTGCTCAAGGGAGGAGTTGTGAACTTTGAACTTAGTCTATTTGTTTCCTTTAATGACCCTGAAATGCCAAACGCATACAGCTCACAACAACAATTCAGCATTCGACAATAAATATTAAACAAATACAGTCAAAATTATAACAGGTCATTTTAATCATTAAAAATAAATATAAACATTTGTATGAATCTTTTCCGGGAACAACTTTGTGTATCGTTACCATAAAGATTTAGTTTTCCTTTGTGACTAATGTTGTAACATTAGTCACAATGTAAATTATTCCGACAAAATTAAAACACGGATTGGTTTTACTTACAAAACGCATGTAGATACAAGCCTAAAACCATTTTTCTTGTGAGATCTGTTCTGCTTTAACGTCAACAGCATTCATTAATAAAAAAGTGTCTAGTTTAAATATCCTACTAAAGCTATTAACCATTATCAACTGTAACAGCTTTAATGAAAGTTTTTAAGGGTGGCGGGGGGTGGGGGGGGAGACTCAACCATGCCAGATTTTACCAGATTTTTATTTCAAGTCTTTCTCTCATGACTTGATTGAATCAATGCATATATCCATTTTGGCTGTAGCTATAGTCTTTTTGTCAAGTCTCTGCATGACGTATGATCAACACCCTCCATCACACACCTTGGACCAGTGAACAGCTTGTCTGGAGAGACCAGACAATAATACCCCAGTAAATATTCTCTTACTGATCAGGCTGATTCCTGAAATTCTTGGAGCCAAATTTATCATCACTGCATCTACCTTGCAGTAAATGGACAGTGGTTTTAAGAAGTTAAGGGTATGATATAGTAGAAAGACTTTCACTAAATACCACCTCTTAAAGCTCGACAACCACTCTGTGTCATTTAACCTTGCAGGGATGGCGCACCTGTCCTGTCTGTTTCTGTGTTTCATTAAGCTGAAAGCCCTGATGTTGGCTCCAACATTTCCCACTGCTCTACGCAGCAGCACTGCCAGCCATTTCTTAAAAGGATTAATGGGACTGCCATGGACCTCTCTCAATATTGATTACTATGATTCTTGAGTCACCACAGAACTGGTTCCAGTCTACGCATATGTGGTTAATCCGAATCTCCCCCAGGTTCCATTTATCATCCCAATTTGTCTGTGCAGCTGACCTGTCAAGAGATATTAAATATCCCTGCTCAGCATCCGTAGCAACACTGGTGCAAAGGATAAACAATTATAATTAAAAACAGAGGGGTGATAGATGGATTGGCATCACATATATCTAAATTAAAACATTATATCAAATCTAACAGGTCGCGATCTACTGACCTGCGCACTAAAACCTGCTTGATTGCAAAAGCATTGAGTCACACATCCTTGCAAAGAAGGATTCAGACAACTTGTTTCATTCATTTACAAACCGGTCAGACAGCACTAGCATGTCTTCTTTTCCCAATAACCAATGAAAACTGTACCTTATTTCTCAAAAGTACTGATAACTCAGCAAGCATCAAGAGCTCAAATGCAAAAAAAGAAAAACCAGATGAGTTGTTTAACTTGTTTTACATCTTTCATCATACATGAAGAAAGAGAGTTAAAGGAAGTTAAAACGGGAAAACAGAGAGAAAACATTCATTTAAACTGATGTGAAATTATTTACCTTGTTTATATTTTTCTTCGTAACAGTTGGAGGTGTATGTTGCCGGTGGATGTCCTCGGTGGTGAAGCTCCTTTCTCCGGCTGGATGAACCTGTCTGGAGCTGAAGAGCTGAGCTTCCGGGGACTTTTCTCTCCAATGTTCATCTGCCCATAGACTTAGCTGATGTTTTACTGGCCTCTGATTGGCTCAGCCGACTGCTGCATTCAGAAGCCGTAGGACATTTAACCAGACAGCAAATACTGCCGAGATTAGAGATAAGATTTAGATCACGTATAAACGTGAAGAAAAAGTCTTTTACTAGTTTTATTCATGTTCATTTGAACATTGAATGTAAAATATTTTGCCTGCGAAGCTGAAAGAAGCGGCATCGATGCTTTGTGGTGGAATACAGTAAGTAGGTCATGAACTCCACTGAAATATAAAACTTTAACTCATAAGGAAACTGCTTTTCCCATTTCATACCAATTACCAGTTTAACATTTTGATCATTTATTTATTTTTCTGAAACCATAAAGAATAGCTTTTTGAAAATAAAAAAAATCCAATTAAATACTATTATTATTATTATTATTACTATATGATATAAATAATGTTATATATAATTATTTTATGTGCAACTGAAACAAAGTTTGAAAATAAAGTAATGCAATATATTGTATGAAACCATATGGAACATGAAATACTACAAAACTAACTAATGCAAGACAATTTGTGCAATATATCCTTCAATTATATGGAAAGTGTCAGTAATGAAAGGGCACTGGTGCTGGAATGCCAGGTTGTTAAGATGAACCAGGGTTTATTCAGGATTATCAAGAAGAGCCAGATGAGGTGGCTCGGGCATCTGGTTATGATGCTTCCTGGACGCCTCCCTGGTGAGGTATTTCTGTTACGTCCCACCGGGAGGAGACCTTAAGTTAGGCCCAGAACACGCTGGAGGGATTATATCTCTTGATGGGCCTGGGAACGCCTTGGGACCCCCCCCTGATGAGCTGGCTAATGTGGCTGGAGAGAGGGAAGGATGGATGGATTTATTCAATCTGCTGACCTTTACTCAGAGACTGCAGAGGTGGTGTGAAGGGAGAAAATCATTTATGTATAATGATAATGACATTACAGGATGCAATATTTAATTTTATCTCAACTGATCCCGATAATATCGGGTGAATTTAAGGCTATCTCCACTCCAGAGAACACCCCTTACTGGTTTCTGTGATGAGTAAAGGAACCAGAGGTCCTCCAGTCTTGTAGCTTGTAGCCGATGTTGGCCAGTGGGGCCCTCTTCCAATAATTTACATGATTCAGTCGATTAAAAATTATTAAAAGATACTTTGTTCCTGTTCAAATTTAATAATAATCATCTATAACCAGAGCATTTATAATTTCAAGTTCACAGAATACTGAAAGAGGAAATTCCAAGGAGTACATGAAGGTAGCATCAGCTTTCACACAAGCCTCACACACGGAGGAGAAAACATGGCAATTACACATCGATGTTGATTGGTTGTCTCAGCCTTTTATGTGGCCAGGAGCCAATGAGGCAGCACTTGATCCTTCACTATAGACAGTTTGAGATGAACCCCGTGCAGTGGCTCGAGGTCTTTACCCATCCTTGACCTGGAACTGACCCGTGTTTAGAAAAGGTGTACTTATTTGCAACTATGAGAATCCCTCGTGCTACAAGCAAATTCAGTTTCACAACAGATTTTTTTTTTTAATTTCTAGACAGAACCAGAGAATAAACATGTTTACGTGTTTGCATCTTTTTTTGATGGGAACACTTTTTTTTAATCAGAAACATTTTTGCTGTGAACTTCCATGGTAATGGATGTGCAATAGTCTGGCACAAGCAGGGCTGATTAATTCAATGATAAAAATGGTATATTTTACAATGTCAGCTAATACAGGGACAAGCTGAGAGGATATCAATCTAACTTGTGATCAAGTCTGTAGATGCAGTATGCTGACTTACGAGTGCCAGGCATTTAATTAAAACATGCTTTGAAAGATTGAAAAGAAAGATGATTAGGGTGAGCAACTTCACCATAAATTCTATCCTTACAGGAAACAAGTCACCAGTGCCTCCTGCTGGCTTACTCTGTCAACTACAAAGCATATACCACAGTGCATGCAAGTGAAAAGGTGCAACGACAGCATTCAGATTACGGGACCAAATACTGTTTTCTTCTTTTTTTTTCCCCATCCTTTATTAAGTGTACAAAACAAGTGCAAAAATAGTGATTCATAAGAGCTACAGAGTAAGACTTGCCCTTCAAAAATTACAGTCACAGAATACAAATTGAAATGCAATACATGAAGTGCTTCTCAAAAAGGTTTGCGTAATAGAAAAGGGTTGCAAAACATGGACTTAGATTCACAGCATTTCATAAGTATTAAGTGCAAGCTGCAGAAATAAAATGCCAAATTCATCAGAACTCTCCCTTTTAAACTATGCACAAGGCAAAGATTTTTTTCAACAAGGAAGGATCTCTATAAATGACATTCATTCTAGTACTTACATAGATAACTTTGGCCCATGCGCTACTAGTTATTTTCTAGACAGAGCAAGTAGGCATACAGAAATGTCAGCTAACATTGTGTAAACTTAGAAACTATGTCAAAGGACATGCCAGACAAATTTTGTCAGACACAGAGCTACTTTTAGCAGGTTAGTGATGTATTAATATTGATAGTTAACCAGAGATGCATGCAATAAAAGTATCTAGTTTATCACATCTAAATATTGAGAAACACTGGTGTAAAGAAGAGGAAATCTAAGCTGTAGATAACAGAGCTGTGTGAGGAAGCTATACTATATAGAACTGCAGCTAACAGGACCTCAGCAAACAGCCAGGAAGTTCAGTTCTGGCACTGACAACAAAATACTGAACCCTGTTGACAAGCCTAACACAGCTGAAGGCATCTTGGGTTGTGGTGCAAATCAACATTTAAAAAAAAAAAAAAAAAAAAAGGCACACAGCTTGTGGATTTTGGGTGGCAAGAACTGAAACCCTAAATGCTGCACAAACACACACAAACCTTGCACAAAGCCTAACTTTTAATCCAGAGACCAGACAAGCCTTATTATTTGCATCTACAGTATGGTGCACTTCTGCTTCTTTTTCTTCTCGGGATCTTTTTTGGCTGGCTCAAGCTCCTTGGGCCCGTAGAAACTGGAGAAGCAGGCGGGTGCGCGAATGGGCTCTCTGAGGCTGAGCAGCCACCTTCCTTCGCCGTAATAGGCGAGCGAGCCGAGCTCCATCTCCTCCACCTGCTCCCCCTGCTGGCCTTCCTGTTGCAGGGTCAGGATTTGCAGCAGATCTATACCTGTTTGAACCGGCTCAATACCCTCTGCACAGCCAAGAGTAACGTGGGCGCGGCTTCCCAGAGGCATGGAGGCAGCTGCCGGGACGTCAGCCTCTATCTGCTTTTCGCCATCGGCTGGCCAAAGCTGAAGCTGCTCCTCGGTGAGGGACACTCTGGCACCAACAGTGCGAGGAGTGACAAATAGAGCCGTCATTGACAGCTCGAACACAGAACCGTAAGAATTTTTAACAGCCTGTAGGAGACAGAGCAACAAGAAGAGGAAATATAAGATTAATACAAATGTTAGTCTTTAAAATCTTAGTTTAAAACCATTTTAAAAGTATAAGAAGTTTCTTACTGGATTCTGAGCATACTCTTTGGCACCCTCCACTTTTCCATAGTCACAGAATTTTGTAGTGCAGTGGAGGGTTCCCTTGGCCTTAAAGTACTGCTCCAGGTCCACCTCCTTCTCAGGCTTTCCAGTAACTGTAAGTAAATGATGAGATCAGCTTCACCTTAAATCAAACCAAACATGCTAATCCCTTAAAAAAACAAAACTTCAAAACACACTCACAGTCATTTAGGTGTTTCTTGAAGGCATCCAAGGTGTCCAGGGTTTTCAGGAAGTCCATGGAAGTGCACCTAACCTTTTCCTCAATGGAAGACAGGAAAAACCAGCCAAAGTAAAGAGGAAGGGTTGTTTCCTCAAGTGGAGCTTTCATTGCTTCCAGTTGGGCTTCTTCAAGTCCGCGCTTTGTCTTTCTCTTAAGCTGAGCTACATCTCTGCTCCATTCAGTTTGCGGCTCCAAAAAGATGGCAACGAGACGGTGTTCTTCAGCGATCTCCCCCAGACGGGCCAGCCGATCGTGTGTGTGGTTGGTGTCATCCACCACTATCAGCACAGAGGAAGCCGTCCCTTCACTGCAGCGGGCTACCACAGCCGCATCCAGAGCTTTATACCCATCCGCAGATGACTCTGGATTTTCTGGCATTACACCATGGTCATCAGCACAGATAACAGAACACTGGTTCTTGAAGGAATCAGCGATGGCACGCGCCAAGAAGCTTAAACCGCTTCCGGGAAGGCCTCTGAGGACTACAAGGGTACGAGAGATTCGCAGGGTATCTTTGGTTTGCTCCTGTTCTAAAAGGGCAAAGGACAAGGAGCCAGATGCCGGCTCAGGATCTTCATCTTTTTGAGGTTCGGCTTTCTGCTCAGATTTAACATCTTCGGGTTCAGCTGCCGGTTCAGCTCCCTTCAGAGCAACAGACTCGGAGTTATCAGGGTTTACTTCCTTCTCTTCGTGTGGTGGGTCCCCACTTACAATCTCAGCCGAAGCCTCCTTTTCTACTGTTGCTGCTTCTGAAGAAACTTCTGTCACCAGCACAGTTTCTGTTGCCGTCGCTTCTTTCTTCACCTCAGGCTCCATGGCAGTTTGCGGTTCCTTCTCAGTTTCCACTTTTTCCAACACTTGCTCCTCTTTGCTGGGTGGTTGCGCATCAACTGGCTGCTGGACTGCGACTGGTACAGGTGATGTTTGCTCTTGTAGTTCAGTTTCTGGAACCGATTCTGCCAACTTCTCTGGCTTTGGTTCAGGGATGCTCTCTGCCAGCGGCTCTGGGTTATTCTCTGGCACAGGCTGCTGTTCAGTGTTTTCTGGTTCTGCGGTTACAGCTGCAACTGGGTCAGAGACCTTTTCAGATGACTCATCTGGTTCTGGTGGTGCCATCTCGCAGGGTACTGACTCCATGCCTGATTTTTCCAAGCTGTCCTCAATGGTCATTTCTGCTTTTTCCTGTGTCATGTTTTCTGCTGCAGGCAACTCTTCAGTCTCTTTCATGCTTACCACTTCTGTAACATGACCGTTCACTGCCAGCTGCTCAGTCTCTTCCACAGCAGCTGGTGGAATCTCAGGCTCTGTGGATTCTGCCGCCATCTCCAGTTTTTCTTCTTTTTCCATTATGGCCTCCTCTTGCTGTGGAGTCTCTGACACATCTAAAACTTCAGCACTCTTCTCAGTATCCATTTTTTTTTCTTATAGCCCAACTTTGGACACCACCATGCACCTAAAATACAATAGAAAACATTTAATCTGAACCATAACTGCATTGGCTTATTCAATAATTAATATTCCATTTAAAAACAGGAACAGCTATCACTTATGGCAGCTTTTTTTTTATCACAGTGGTGTATATGGCTTAGTTTGCAAAAACAAAACACTGTCTGGTTTTTGGTAATAATGGCACAAAGAGGAAGTTACTCAAAAAGATTTAAGAGAGGTGATGCAAGATGAGGACACCTCCAGTACATTAGATGAGCTTTCCCAGACACTTAATATCCAGGAGGATAAAAATCCCTTAATATAGTCACCAAGTTAAGCTTGGCTTCCATGTTAAGTAAGGGTGTTTCACCTATTGCACAATGTTGAGGTGGAGGCTAAATGTAGCAACAGCCCCCCTTATTCAAATTGTAATTTGCATATTTTTGCGTTGACAGTAATCCAGTAGACCAATGATTAAGATGCACAACATAAACCGTGCATGGAAGCTGCGCCAAACCAAGCCAGGATAGAAAGTCTAGCAAAGAAAATGGTGCGCCAGACGCGGGGTGTTAACAGCTGTTTGAAACCATATTGTGCCTTTTACAAAAGAGGAAGAGCACAGAAGACAAGCGAAGGCAGCAACAAAGAAACTACCCCTCCGTTAATCCCCTTGTTTTCCAGCTATCACACAGCAACCAAAACAAATAAATAAAATCTTAACATACACACATTTTTATCACATTTTTTAGTTTTGGTTAAAGCACAAGTAAATGTCCATAGTTAGCATTTTGTTTGACACGAGTTTAAAAGAGAATTCTTAACAAAAGAAAATTATTTTTCTAAATTAAGCGTCGAAGGCCGAATTCAGGTGAGCTACAATGTGTCTTTAAACAAAGAAAACAGACAGTTTGAAGGCTGCGCATGGGAAAGTATACACTTTACTCAGGCGGGAGTGGCGTGCACGCTAGACAAAAAAAAGAAAAAGAAAAATCCCCCGCTAGACAATCTGTTAATTTGGCATTAACAAGCCTAGCTACACCGCCAAGTTTAATTAGCACGGTGTAAACAATTCAATGTGTGTCACCAGGACAACTTTACTTAAACAACGCATGCATAAAAAAAATAGTTACACAATGTTTGAGTGGTTTCCTAAAATGCCAGCTTACCAGTTAGGCTGCAGTGAAGCTGATGGTGCTGCTGACCACGCGTTTCCCTCTGAATACAATGACAAGGCAGTCCTCAGCACGGACGCGCACACGGTCCTCACTTCAAGAAGAAGGAAAAAAAGCTATGGGAAACACGGGAACGCGCATTTGGGCGTGGCCACAGACACGCCCCTAGAAGCCGGAAAGACGTCACCAGAGAAAGGTTGTTTTTTTGGGGGTGCAAGCTTACAGTCATTGGGTGCAAGTCATTTTAATGAATTCTCTCTCTCTCTCTCTCTCTCTCTCTCTCTCTCTCTCTCTCTATCTATCTATCTAGCTATCTATCTAGCTATAGATATACTTATATATATATTCAAGATTCAAAGAGTTTATTGTAATTTTCACATTAAGGAAACAGGTTTCCTTGTACATTAAAATTCTAACTTTACTGTCCACTCTGAATGCCATAAAGATTGTCTAAAAAATAGAATAAATATAAATATATAATATATATAAATATATAATATATATATATAAATATATAATATAT
>JAOXYM010000022.1:18673824-18692613 GCA_028567055.1 Leptatherina wallacei | reverse complement strand
ATATATATATATATATATATATATATATATATTATATATTTATATATATTATATATATATGTATATTATATTTATAATATACACATCATCAGATCACTCGAAACAACATACCATAATATATATTTCCACCTGCAATGTAATTGAGATGATCGTTTCAAGTTTCTTAAAATGTTATCTATTATTTGGCTAAATGATCAAATTACTTTCCACCACTCTTTACCTAGGTTAAGGCTAGGTCTGTTCATTTACTTCCCTAGTTTCAAAACAGTAAGAGCCCCAACACATACAAATTATGAGCCTAATTTTCTTATCAGTGGTAAATAGAATTACAGTAAGTTCTTTCATCTTTGAAGGGAGCGGGTGCTGAAATGTGCTCTAGCCTATTGCCTTTCCTTCATAAAGTAGTAATAAAAATGTTCATGAGTGTTATAGTCAATGTGCATCTACACTGAACATTTCTAAAAATGCCCTTGTTGAATTTTGGTTGTGTAATAGGGAGAAAAAGCTGCTATCTCATATGCAAAGCTTAAGGTGCTTTAAAACACAACAGGTGATAACATGCCACACTTAGCCCTGAAAGCCCTGCTTCACAGACGTACACGTACATATTTGCATTGACAATGGCAATTTGATGATGACTTTTTATGTATCAAAACTTGAAAAACCAAGTTAATCAGCTAACTGAAAGACATATTTCTTTATTATCAACAACACAAATCTTGTTAAAGATTTAAACAGTGATGTTGTCAAACATCACACTACAGCTACAAACAGACCACAAACGGATATTAGCAGGAACCTTGCAGTTGTTATCTGTAAATAAATGACACCATGTATGCCTGATGGCAGATGTGACAGAGCAGGTACATAGGGAAGATCATTCCATACTAAACCACGAGTTATACCTGTAAACTTTTAAGAACAATGGAAGGTAATGGCTGCCAGGACTAAAGTTTCATTCAGTGTTTACTGCAATTCGCCATTTTTTTGTCTGCTAAGGTATATTTTCTAGACAAGAAAACAAATAGCATTTGTTATTCAGAAATAACATTACAAAATAATTCATCATTAATCTTGAATGATATTTATGTAATATGACACAGCAAAAGACAAAAGAAATAAATAAAAATTGAAAAATACACATGAATTCCAGAGCAAGATGAACACTTTTGATGAAATTGAGATTTAAGCACTTTTTCTTTCAAATATTTAGATTTTCCAGGGAACACCGCTTCAGTAAAGTTACAATAACTGCTGTCTGCAGTACTGAGAGACCTTTGGTTCAAATAATGACCACAGACTGATTATATAAGAGTCAACACAAGATCCGATTTATATATGTGTTTTATTGAAATGTTTCAAATGAGGAAGACTTGATTGTTGATTGGTCTTCTTCTGGCATTTTCCAAAGCTGTTGTCTAATCCATACGTTTTGCCTGAAGACATCCTCAGTATCCTAGGTGTTGTTTTACTTCATCGAGAGCCTGAAAGTTAGACGCAGAATATCAGAATTGAGAAATCCTCGGACATGGAACTAAAAAGAAAGCAGACAAAGGTATGTAACAATGAATGGGACCTTCTGGATGGCATCCATGGCAGAGCCATCTTGTTGAAGTCTGGCATGGATCAAAGCTTTCTCAAAGTGGGACACAGAGGATTCAAAGTTTCCAAGCTTCACTGAAAAAATAAAGAACAAGGAAATTACTGCTAAAGGTAAAGTACAATGGCATCAGAGCCTGGAATGGTTACAAAAGTGAAGTCTCTGATCATAAGAGCATTTTTTTTGTAATAACCAATGGATTAATAATTACATTCTGAGTGTGCGACCAAAACATTGGCATTTATCAGCCACTTCTCGTCAGCGATTTCCTCAGCTTCAGCAGCTGCAAGGGCTCCATAGTCTCTGGCTTCTTTGTAGCGGTTAAGCTCCATATAACAACAGCCAATCTCGTGGAACAGCCAAGTCTTCTCCAAACCACCATGAATCAAGGAAATCCTGTTTTCCCAGCTGAATTGCAAATGTAGAAGCAACACAAGTTAGGTCAATCTTTTTTTGGACACATCTCACTATAAAATGCTTAAGTGTTTGGTAAAGACTGCCATTAAAGAAACATAAGTTTGAACATATTTATTTCATACATTTGACTGATAGTTTGTTATTTACTTACAACTCAATGGCCTGTTCAAACTGTCCAATTTGAGCATAAGTTCGGCCGATGCTGTCCAGAGCCCTTGACTTTGCTTCCGGAAGTTTGCTGTTGGTAAGAAAGATGACTGAACTTTGGTCTCTTGTGATGATATACTTTCAATGGTGTAATTGATCTAAATTCTCACCATTGTTTGGCCAAATCCAGGTCTTTCTGATGATGCTCTAATGCTTTGTCCATGTCTCCCAGATCAAACAAAGCATTCCCAATGCAACTGTGCAGGCTACCCAAGAGCTCTTTTTTATTAGGAACCTCTCTCTCTGACCACCTTTGCACCATCTTCATGACCTTTTCAGCCTTCTTGAGGCTACCTTCTGCATTTCCAGAGGTAAGCTCTAAGGTGACAAACAAAAAGTGACAATTTTCTAATGGAAAAGAAAAGCTGGAAGCTGTATGTTCAGATAGACTCGTACCTTACCTGCATCTATGTCATCAAAACTCCTCAGCAGAAACTGAGCAGGTTCAGAAGAAGCTCTACATTTTTGTTGTATGGTCGGAGGGTTCCTTTCTTGAGGTGAGATTGGTTTTTCCTGATTCCAGAACTCAGTGCAAGTGTCGAGTGATTTGAGGCAGCTCTGAATGATGTCCTGCAGGTGTTCTCCACGCCTTGTCCTACCTTTTACTAAGTCTGCAGATTATTGTATAATTGATGTGATGTGTAGAGAGAGGACATAAAAGTTCATTCACACCAGGGAGACCGAATGGACAAAAGCACAACCACATGATGATAAATTAATAAGACAACACCTTTATCTTTCATCAGATCCTGTAGAAATTTCTTGTCTCTGTAGAACTCTCCCAACAATTCTTTTGTGGTCTTTTCATCCTTAGGGATCTTCTTAGTCTGACGTTTTTTTCCCTTTGTCCGATTCTAAAAAACAGAGATTGGCTTTGTAAATACTGCAGAGACAAAACTGTAAATCTATGACAAACCATTTCATCAGAGAAATAAACTTTTTACAGTGCACATACAAAAATTAACGCCCTATGACAGGTGAAGGGATTTACATTCACTATCTTATTAGAATACACCAGTCAAGGCGTGAGATATAAAAGTCAGTTCTTGCAGTGAGTTAGTGTATAAGGAGTAAAGGTTTGGTCATATATTCTGATACCACATAAGAAACACCATCGAAAAAACACTTCTGTGGAGCCAAAAAAACAGTGCATTGCGACTTTCTTAATAAGTAGTGCAGACTGATAAGAGGACCCATTCTAACCTCTGTCTTTCGCTCGAAGCATCACATGAACATCAGAAGTGGATCACAACACTATAGAGGAAAATTGGCGGATTTAATGAACAGCCTTTTCTTCACATCATGTGGGCAGCCAAGTGCTCTGTTTACTTGGAGAAGAAATGGCAGGAGGATAAGACTCAAAGTTGTTTTCTATGGGGCAACTTTTGGTCACACCTTGGTGTTTCCTTTATATGCAACACCAGAGTGTGTCCTAAACATTGCTACAGTAAGCAATGTTTTCTTGGTCAAGAAAACACCCTTTTTGGTAGTGGTTATGGCACTAATGACACTGTTTGAGGAACCATTCAGGGAATATTCTGCTCTGCAACACCAGATAAACGGGGCATCTATTTTACTTTTTTCTGCAGCCTGCACCCCTTATCCTAAGAAATGCTCATCTTAATGCAATAAAAAGCATACTGCAGCACTCACCTCATCTTCTTTGTGTACTAATAGGTCTTCCTTAATCTCCAGTTTAACTGAAGAAGGGCCTGTAGAATGACAGACATGTTCAATCACTCCAAATTTGGGTAAAATGAGGATTGCATGTGAAATAACTCAAATATCCCTACAAATCCCTTACTTCCAATAGCGTTCTCTATAGCCTCTTGTGCTTTCTGGATACCCAGCCTGAACCCTTGAAAATGGGGACGAATCTTCTGTCCTCTGTCATAGAACATCAGCGCAAATTCAAATTCTCCTTTGTAGTATAACGCCTCTGCCTTCTGGTACAACCCCTGAAAATTACAATATTACTTTTTCTTTCCTTGTTAAAGAGGCAGAAAATTGAGTGAACAACTTATGGTCGTGAAAAAAACTCCACACATTTACCTCAAAAAATGACTTGTCAACTTTGAGTGAAGCTTCGGCATCTTTTAAAGCGTTTTCAAGTTCGCCAATCTTCAAGTAACATTTGGACCGACCGACAAAGCACTTCCCATCGTGAGGCTTGAGAGACAGCGCCTAAACATAGCAAGTAATTCTAAAAGTTAAGCTAACAAACCAGAGAAAAGCAAACCGTATTTAGCTAAAGTCGACACTTACCGTCGTAAAGCTCTTTATGGCATTTTTGTATTCTCCTTTAACAAATAGCCATTCCCCGTCGGCCATTAAAGTTGAGAATACACACTTTAACTTTTCTCCATTGACGTCTTCATTTGGTTCCGACATTTTTGTCACTTTAAAATAGCCTCCCACCGAATTTAACTTCTCCAAGCAAAATAACTGGTTAACTGGTATCCTAGCAACCATACTAAACAAACCTGAACTGAGAAAGCGCCCCCTTTCGCTCATTTCTCGAAGCACAATTATTTTCTTATTCCTGGAGATTAATAATCGTTCTTAGAAAGTCTTTTCGCTGAATAATTGATCAAGATTCGTCTAATCATGCAATAATATTCTATTACAACAAAAAGAAGACAAATGTAGGGGAAACCTAGAGAATGCCAACTTTATTGACACAGTTGGTACTTTTCAAGGATAAGAGAGGGTGGTTTCACCAGAAAGAGCAAAAAACAGAGCAAAGATGAGGACACTCTTGAGGACCGTTATCACAGTCAGGTGACATAAGCAGCCTACTTCACTTAAGCACAACACTTCATGCAGACGTAGCAAATTACCTTTCAGCACTTGTTTTTTTAAAAGTCAAAAATGGTCTTTTCCAAACAGAAGAGTGCCTTCATCTTAATCCGAATGTTTTATAAGACAGCAAACTTACAATAAATATACATATGAAAATAAAAAAAAATGGAAAAATAATAAACTAACATCACAAATCAACACTTTACATTCCAGTAAAATGTACAATGCAGCAATCTGTGAATGGCAACATCAAACATAAAACCGGTGAGGACGAGAGGGAGCGTGACTTAACTGGCAATAAAGGTAGCACAGCTGTCTCCGCTGCCATCTTCCTAGTGTGCTCCTTCTGTGCTGTATGGATAGGTCTAGGTTCCAGCTGATATCGGCTTAAAAAAACGATTGAGTGCTCCGATAGACTATGACAAGGAGGCGGTTTTCAGTGCGAATTCATAGCAGCCCATTGTTTAACAGGAAGTTCTCCAAAAAGGGGGAGGCGCCGCTCGTTCAGTGATCTTCCTCAGAAACCACTGATCAAGCTACTAACTTTCAAGCAGAGAATATATTTTCTCAGCGCTAGGTAAGGGCGAGCAGGGTGATAGCTTGCTCAATGCACAGCAGAATCTCAAGAGTTTCCCCAGGATGGCACTTCCTGCACGGATCCCTAAAAGCTATAATACAATAGCTGCACAATTTTTTTCTCCTATATCAAAAATTCAGAGAACATTACATTTGGACCAGTGTTGATAGCCGTTACTGATTTTCATTTTTGTTTCATTCTGGAGGGAGAAAACCAAAATCCAAAACCAGTGACGCTAATCAATCCAAGCCATCTTGGTGTCCTTGCTGTAACCGGCATTAAATTATTCGCTGTGTGGTCATTCCGTTGCATTCATTCAGTCAATGGCATAGACAAGAAACTGACTTGTATCAGTCAGTCATTAAATACAGATGGTGGATTGAGGGGTCGACATTGTTGAAAAGTCCTGATGTAGTAACGATTTAGGTAGATGTGTCCTCCGTTTAACCAAACTGAAAGAAGAAATTTCCAGGTCCAGATGCTGAAAAACAACACGAAAACAAGATTAAAATGCATTTTAATGTCTAAAACATGATAATAAAAAAAATCTTATTGGCAGAGGGGCATATTATCCCATAAAACAGCAATCAATCACCTTCAAAACTAAAACCACCTGGACCTCCAAAAAATGCTTTGAATATGTTGTTGGCATCAAAATCTGGCGGAGAGGGAAAACAGAAAACTTCCCAGTTAGGCTGAAACCTTTTACACATCTCATCTTAAATCTGAATTTTTTTTCTCAACTGTTCACCCACGAGACCTCCCACACCAAAGCTTGCCCCGACACTGACCTCCCATGTTCATGCCATCATCCTCGAGATCCTGTCCGCTGTCATAGCGAGACTTCTTCTTTGGGTCTGAAAGCACGCTGAAAGCTTCACCCACTTCCTTAAACTTTTTCTCTTCTTCCTTCTGAACCTCAGGACTGGCTCCACTGTGACGGTCTAAAGAGAAGGAAAAAAAGAAACAATTCAATGTTAAATTTGTAAATATGAACTCTTTTTTTTGCATGTATGTGTGTGAGGTATCACAATGGTGTTGTTTTTTTTATTACAGCAAGCAGAAATCAGAGACCTGGATGATGTAAAAGTGCCCGTTTGCGGTAAGCTTTCTTGATCTCATCCTCTGTGGCGTTCTTATCAATCCCGAGAACCTTGTAGTAATCTTTTCGCTTGCTCTTCTTCAACTCCAGCTGAGCGGTTTTGAGAAGGTGTTTGTGTTCTATGGAGAGAAAAAAATAAAGAAATGGTAAAGATTAGCAAGAAATGTATCTGAGAATGTCAATATCTTTCATTGACAAATGTAACGGGATCATTATGATCGAGGAAGCATACAGGTTTGTGATGCCAGTCCAAGTGCTCAGACTTGTACACATCTTAAGTTTTTAGGAGGCTGCAATTACCATCAGTGTCTCTTATCATTAAGCCACTATTTAAGTGAGCCAGAATTGGCAACCAAGAAAATAGAGAAGAAATAGCTCCAGACATGTGTCTTTCTTGAGGTTTCTCTTCCTCATTTGTGAGAAGAGATCTCACGGACATTTGGTGTTTTTAATGGTTGTATATGAGACAGTCTTAATGTGGCCCTCCAGTGGATTACTGTACCTTTTGTCTTTTCTGTCTGGTAAACCTTCTCGTAGTCTCTGACTGCCTCTTCATACTGCTCTGTGTCCATGTAACTGCAGCACAGGATGTAGAAATCTCTTAGTCATTATTCAGCCACTTTAAATAATAAACTACAACTGTAAATTATGGAGGACCAGCTGAGTCATCGAAAAAGCAATACAGCATTTTTATGATGATTAATTAATTGCTAAATAAAAATATACATTCGAAATATAATTTCAAATTCAACAATTAATTCATATAAAAAGAAATCAAATTTGCAAAGCATTTTGTAATTGCACATTCGAAATGGAATTATTAAAGTAGAATTACATATTGGCCCTGTCCCAATACCCACACGACACCCTATGGTCCTCTATGAAGTGTGCACCTGGTAGAAGTGCACGTAAGGGTTCGAGTGTGCAGGTTACAAGCTTGGGCAAACAGCAGAATTGGGACAGTGATGATTACGCCATCAATTTGCACCCTTATCTTATTTCTATGGCAGCTCCGATCGTTGTGTACACTGTTTTGCTGCTGAAATTGATGATTAAATTATGACTCATTGAAAACTAAAAGTGACGAAACTGTTAGCATAGAATGTTTTTTAAATGAATATTGCTATTTTTTTTATCAGCAAAATAATAACTCGCAGATATTTAAAGCATATTTCCAAGTAACAGGACAGACTTTAAATAGGATTATACATGTACAGCGTAGTAAAAGAGGAAATATTTCACACACTTGAAAAGATGTTTTTTTGGCCACAGGCAGCTCCACCCCCAAACATCACAATTTCCACCTTTTTTGGTTCAAAACGTCACATACTGCAATGAATTGTGGGTAATATGCTTCAGCGAAGTCTCCATGGATGCAGGCTTACCCGAAGTGAAAACGCTGTATTGCTTTTTCGATGACTCTCCTGGTCCTCCATAGTAAATAATGACTATTCTGTATCGTGTCAAATGCAATCTAACTTGCAATCTCTACTAACAATCAAGTTAGAAATGTCCGACATACCATTGTGCTCTCCTTAAATAGGCCTTTATGTAGGTCTCATCCAGTTTAATGGCCTTTGTGCAGTCTTCAATGGCCTGTTCTAGTTTCTTCAGCTTTTAAAGAAAACCATCGAGTGGGATCATTCAAAGCAGAGAGCAAGGGAGATAAAGCAACACCTTAGTTCTGCCGATGTTAAAGAAAGCATCCCTTAAGACTGTGGTATACCTCAAGATATAAATCAGGGGACGCAACCAACTAGTCAGATGTTGATGCAAGCCGTGAAACATGCTGCTCACCTTTGATCCAACAGTGGCCCTATTGCAGTACAGCTTGGCATTAGTCTTGATGTTATTAGGATCTATTGTTAGAGCCTCAGAGTACAGCTCATAGGCCGCCTCAAAGTTTCCCTCCTTAAATGCCTTGTTCCCTTCCTCCTTCTTGGCTTTTAGTGCTTTGGCATTCTGGGAAAACGAAAACAAAAGATCAGCCTCAAAAGCTACTTCAAGTTGCCATAGCAGACAAATTAAAAAAAAAAAAAAAAAGGGGTAAAAGAGAACATAACATTGTCATTGGCCATTTCATATTTTCACAGCTCATTTTTGTTTTATTTAAAGCAAAGATTTTTAATGAATGGGACTGCAAGTCTCCCCTCAGATAAAGTTTTGGAGAAAAACACCTTCACTCGACTGTTTTTGGCTTAGTCGTGTTCCAAGATGTCTGTCAGAGACACACTTAACCAGTAATCCAAGTGGGTCATATATTGTTATTTGACATTCTGAGTAAATACATAAATGGTCTGTAATAGTGCCTGACTATGGGAAAACCATTTAAATCCACACCAACTAATGTATCCAAGTTACTCAACCACATTACAGAAATCCAAGTTATTCTGGTCATATTAACTACTAAAAAAATTATCTCACCAATCTTCCCTGAAGCCAAATGAAACCCATTTGATAAATAACCTTTGGATGTATTAAACTTAAAGAAATTCAGAAAAAAAATCCTTTCACCAATTTATATCTGATGTGTTAAATTACTCACTCTACAAGCAAGCCGAGCCTTATCGTGATCAGGAGCCATACGCAGAGCCTGGACAAAAAACTGGACAGCCTTATCAATGCAGTCCTCATAGTACAGACAGAGACCACGCACGTACAGAGCATCTGCGTTAGTGGAGTCCATTCGCAGAATATCACTGAATGGAAACAGATCATTTGTATTAATGGCAAAAGAAAACATGTCCCTTTACATGCAATTATCTTTGAAGATTTAATCTACACCCGAAGACTACAGTAGACTCCAAAATGTATGCATTTGCTAAAGCTGATGCAGTTCTTAGGATGCAGTCATGCCGCAACCGATTCCGAGTGCGTTAACAGAAATGTCAACAGTAAAAGGAGAACATCACATAAAGGGAATCTTAATTTTCAAGGCAACTATACAAAATGGTGTTACAGTTTTACATTCAAGACCAAGCCTTTACTTCTTAAGAAGCATGAGCATATCACTGCTTTTCTGTTGTGTTTGACTAACAACACAGTTTACAAATATGTCAAATGGATTTTATTTTTATTTTCATCTCGCTGTATGAAAATTTCAAGAATTTTTATTTGATAAGCCATCATTTTTCCATATTCTTACCTGGCTACAGACTGCGCCTCCGGGTATCGTCCCAGGAGGGCTAAACATTCAGCCTTCAGGATTTTGAATTTGTGACAAGCTGAGGCGGCCTCCAAGGCACGGTCCATGCAAAAGACAACCTAAAGAGAACCACAGCACTCTTAGAAAGTTAGTGGTACTTGACATGATGGCTCTTGTTGACATATTTTACTATGTAAATGAAAAAAATTTGACAATATGTCTCTTACCATCCTGAAATCTCTTTTCTCAAATCCGATCTCTGCCATTCGCTCATATTCAAGGATGGATTCTGCATTCTTTAGCTACCAAAGGAATTTGTGGTATTCAAAGTGAGAGTCACAGACATAACATAACTACAACGGTGCCATGCTCAGTGTTTGTTACACCAGGCCAGTGTAAGCATCACTTTTTCAGAGAACAGCCTGATTCTCAACTGATTTGTCAGAGAAAATTAATAGCAGCTTTACTTGAACCTGACAGCAGGAGAGTTTTATGTTTTATTTGCAGTAGCGTGGCAAAAGCTTCCTCAGCAGTGGATAATCATGTCTAATTTGTCAGATCAAGCTCTCTAAAATTCAGGCCAACTCACCTCCTGCTGTGCCTGGCTGTTATCTGGCTCCAGCTCCAGAACCCTCTGGAAACAGCGGCTGGCAGCCATAGCATTCCCGAGTGACAGGTGGCACTTCCCCTCTCGCAGATGTCCCTGTGAGTGAAAGATTTACAGTTAACAGACTTGAGTGATAATGTTCATCAATTCACACCTTTGTATAAAATGTGTGCTAAGCTCTAACTTAAATCTTTGTTATGCATTACAATTATAATAATGTATGCACAACATAGATATACTTTAGTTGCTCTATGCATAAAATCAGTGACAGCTAAAAAACTTATAAAACAACTGACTGACAAATGCAAGAAATATTTTTCAATCTTAATAGAATGAAATGGCTTTTTCCCCTCCAACCCACCTTCATAAAGGTGTGGTCTAGTCGTACTGCTTGCTGGGAATCCTCTAAAGCCTCTCTATACCGACACAGCATCATTAGTGTGGCCGCCCGGTTTCCGTAGTAACTTGCATTCTTTGGGCACATATCTAAATAAAACAAAGTCTCAAATGCCTCAACCGAACCAAAAACCGTCCCATTGATGACTGGAAGTGAAAATTGACAAAATAATTGTGGAATAATTACCAATTGCCTTGGTGTAATAATTGAATGCCTCTGCATAATCCTTCTTGATATAAAAGGCATTGCCTTGCTCTTTGAAGCCCTCTGCTTCCCTGTAAAAGAAATGGGCAGTAAAACAAAAACAAATATTGTTAACTTAGCAAAAAAAGCCTGAAATATGAGACAGCACCCGACCTTGGTAAATAGTGATACATAGCTATCAGCTAAGGGAGGGTTTTTTTCCCCCACAATTTTTTTTTCTTTTAAATATTATTTTAGCTATGGGTACCTGTTAAGTTGCAGCATATTCATAGCTATCATTTCAGAATGACAGTGTGCATGCATCAGAGTTTACTGGCCTGAGTTAGCTAAACATAGAAAGAGCCAAAACAGCAGGGCAGAAGTGCATATTCCAAGCAAATGCGTTGCTATTTATTGAAGCAGGGAGGGGGAGCAGAGCCAGGAACATATGACACCATGCTGTGTGCTACTGCCATTACTTTTTTTGGAGGGGTTTCAAGCTTTACATCACGACCACATTGTGAGTGAATGGTGTCATCAAGCCAGCTAGTCCCATTCTGGCAATATGACAGTTATAACAAAGCACAACATTTGGCACGATCAATCTTTACATTCATGTTAATATGTAAGCTTTACAGATGTTACAATGTGAGCGCAAGCAAACCAGAATTCTAGCACGAAAGCTGGCTAAGTGGACAACAACCAAGCAATCCAAATGTAGGCTAAACAGTTAGCGGTAGCGCGCTAGTTAGCTTTAGAAGTGCGAGAAGAAAATTCAAATGACAATGGCACTGCGTGACACTTATCGGTAAATGACTTCGTTACGCATCCAATGTTGCCGCTGACACTAAATCTTTTATAACTCACACCTTTCTAATTCTTCGTCACTGAGCAGTTCCATGTCAGGGTCCATGTTCACGGCATCACAGTTATCCGTCGCCATTTTGCCGTCAATGAGGATGGGCGGAGTCTCATATTGCAGTCGTTACGTACACTGTAAACAGGAAGTAGTCTGTTAGGTAAGGAGGACGGTTTCTCTGTACGTTAAAATTATTCTAAAGGCTTATAGATATACGCCAGCTCGTTACAAGTATAAGTATATATGTATATATTTTAGACAAATTTTAGTTGGATTAGTCAGGTTTCCCTCACAACTGCGACTTAAATAACGATATCCTGGGCATGTATTTTTCTCTGAGCTAATGCTAAGCTATTTCTTCGTGTTACAAAGGGTTTAAAGGTAGTCTTTATGTCATTTTATGTCAATTAGTTTTACTTCAGAAGATGATGTGTTTTATTTTTAAGATTTTAAGATTAGTCGCTCAAAACTGATTAGATTTGAGTTTTGTTCTGTTGGTTTTGCAGATATTTTATTTATTTTATCACTGTGTGGTATACATTTTGGATACTTTCATCAATGCAGTTTTGTATTCTTCAGTTCAGTCAAGATGTTTGTTGATTTTACATGTAGGCTATTGTATATCACCTTAGGTTGTTTTGTGTCTTTCCTTCGTATTTGCAAGTGAAAAACGATGTTTAGACATTGTGTTGTGGATGTTGATGATATTTTGGACTTTCTATGGGGATTGTTAAATGTTTTTCAGCTATATGAAAATTTAACATAGGCATGAATTATTTTAGGCTTAACTCTTTCAGAAGACCAGGAGCAACAACTCCTTGGAGTTTCAAAGTTTTGCTCATCACAGTTTTTTTTTTTAACTTTTTCTTTCTTAACCTGTTTAATTACTGTGTGTATCACTGATTGTGTGTCATGTGACTCCACTGCATTCAATCTGTGTGACTTCTTCCATCAACAGATCTTCTGACAGGACAGTGAGGAATCATCATGGGTAAAAGCTGTAAAGTAGTCGTGTGTGGCCAGGCTGCAGTTGGAAAAACAGCTGTATTGGAACAGCTGCTGTATAACAATCATGTTGCAGGTATGTCGCCGCCTTCTTTACACCCGTGACCACCTGATAAGATGTCAGTATGTCTGAGGCAGTCCCACTGAGAGAAAAAGCATTTTTGTTGATGATGTAATGCTTTAGGTATTTTCTGAGAAATCATGTTCAGTTTAATTGGCATTAATGGCTCCTGTTAGATGGGAACATGTTAACATTTTACAGCTGTTCAGATGTTATAAATGTACATGATCACTCTTTAATTATTCTGCTAGAAGCAATAAATGAAGAAAAGCATGAAGCAAACATTGAAAAATGGTGTCGTAAGAAGAATATTTACAGATGGCAATGCAAAAAGTGGTAGTGAAAATTATTCAATAAATTCATAATAGCTACTTTTGCAGGTATCTGGTGCACACATTATTGTTGTATTGTTTTAACTCTTATTGCTGCCATCCAGGCCAGGGCTTCCTTGTAAAAGAGATATAAATCTCAATGGGACTCACCGGGTTAAATAAAGGTAAATAAATACATAAAAAAACAGGGCCTTTATCTGACATTAAACCTGATTTGTTGTACCGTTTACTAAAGAATTGACTCATGGAGGGAGTTGGATTAATTTTCCATGTTTGAAGGCAGTTGATTTTTAGCCCCTTTTTGTGCACAGTGCCAGCTATAACACCGGCTTTGTGTGAACAGCGTGCTTTTATGAAAGTGGATGCCATAAAGTTTCACCCAGCGCCAACAGTAAAACTTAGAAAAAATGTGATTGTCACACATCTGCGTTCATTTAGAAGTTAATAATTACCACTGCTCTCAGGCAATAATAGAAGTACCAACACTGGGAGATGAACAGCTTTTGATATGATCTCAGGAAAATTAAATAAATCATATGACCAAGTTTTTTGGGATTTCACCTAAAGAAATATAAAGATGTCTAGTTTAGAGTTTTTAACCAAACCAGCAGTTGTCTTTGCAGCTTGTCACAGCATATGTTCCTGTCCTTGTGTATCCTCCATAAGGCTCAGAGCCCATGGAAACCCTGGAGGACATCTACATCGGCTCCATAGAAACCGACCGCGGCACACGAGAGCAGGTGCGCTTCTATGACACCCGCGGACTCCGGGACGGGATGGAGTTTCCCCGGCATTACTACTCTTTTGCTGATGGCTTTGTACTCGTCTACAGCATTGATAGCAAAGAGTCCTTTAAGCGAATGGAGGCTCTCAAGAAAGATATTGATCGTCACAGAGACAAGAAAGAGGTGAGAACTGAACAGTTAAGCACTTTGTTAGGTTGGATTTAATACAGATAATACAGAATACATACATATGGCAAACATTTTGCATCGCAATATGAAGTATGAATGTATTAATACTGTAATAACAGTCATCAATATGATGTCAGTTATTGTTGTTACCTTTCATTTTGGGGTTCAGGTTACATTAATGTATACTCAGAGGGTTAAAAAGCTTTTAAAAATGTATGATACAGCAGCTCAGAAGCTTTTACCGTCTCACACAGATCTCTTGTGCTTAAAGATAGAAAGTAATTTGCACCAACATTGATTATTCTGCTCTACGCGCAGGGATGAGTTTGATCAATTATTCAGTTGAATGTTTCTAACATCAAATTTAATTTGATTCGCATCAGACTGTGGACATAGTTAAAGCTTATATCAGATGTAGCGACTCACTCTGTAGTCTGAGTTGAAAGATTTCCCTCATGTGGTGCTAGCCTGCTGATCTTGCCTTTTTTAGGTGACCATTGTCGTCCTGGGTAACAAGCTGGACAAGAAGGACGAGAGGAGAATCGACTCGAACTACGCCCAGAACTGGGCCAAGAATGAGAAGGTGCGTCTGTGGGAGGTGTCGGTGGTGGACCGTCGCACACTCATTGAGCCCTTCGTCTACCTGGCCAGCAAAATGACCCAGCCACAGAGCAAGTCCACTTTCCCGCTCAGCCGCAACAAGAACAAGGGCAGCGGTTCAACAGACAGCTAAGATGTGGGACTCGGCAGTCTCATTCAGGGAGGTATGTTAAAGTTGATACAAGGAGGGACTGATGTAGGAAGAGTTTTTAGCTTTCGAGAATGTGAAGAAGAGATGAGAGAAAAAGCAGGATGATTGTATGGATATTTATATTCAATGAGTGCTGTGAGTGTTTTAATAACGTGTCAACTTTATTGTTCTGCTTAAATACAATTTTAAATATGCTTCTATTATTATATCAGTCAAGAAATGGAAAAGTGGATCATGTTATTATTTAAATTTTTCTGACTTAAATCATGCTCAAACTACTTTATTTATCACATAAACAGTTATGTTGGACCGTAGACTGTGCGCTTTGGATGGAAACGTAGTTTTGATCCTGTTTTTCTACTCAGAGATGTAATAGTTTTAAGATGGAATGCACTCACAGAGCCCACAGTAAAAATACAGAAAATAAGGACGTTGCATATTTGTACACAGGCTCGTATTTCACGTTCATGTACACTAAATGAGCACACAGACTGAATCAGAGAAGTTACCCAGTTCCTGCATCACACAAATGCTGGATTTAACATATCGTTAAAGGAAAGATGGCTGAAGTATAGATGATGTACTTTTATCTGTCCCGTTCTTTTACGTGGAGATTTGTTACACTATCTGTGTTTGGTGCTGAGATTATTAAATTTTGTGATGATTGACATTCCTCACCACGTAAAGCCTTTTGCACAGGATGTTCATTTTCTAGATGTTGTCTCAAGCTCAGGTGTTGCTCTTACTGGTTATTCCTCACGAAAGAGACGGTGAATCATAACCCGCTGAATCAGTCGGTCACTGCTGTAGTTGTAGGTCGTACGTGTCACTGAACCGTTTGTCTGAGCTGCATCGTGATGTTAATTCGAGCAGCTTTGTTTTATTGAAAAGGGGAATACGCGTTTAAATGTTTGGAAAAGTCACGTGTTTGTACCACATCTTTTGACACTATGGTCATACATGGAATTTCTCTTCTGAATATTAAGTTTTTATGTATAAACAATGTTAAAATATGTTGATATTTGTTTGCATGTTTTGTAAACAAATTAAAGCCTTCACTGTGCCTGAACAAAATGTGTGGTTGTACTGTAATAGATTTAAGTCATCACAGCAAATTTATATCTCATCATAAAGAAAAATGGCGATCTATAGAGTTATGATCTTATTTGGAAGTTGGTTTAATATGGCTTATAATATGTTACTGTTCTTCCCATACCACCTGTATAATGCCTAGTCTATTGCTCCATGATAAGCCCTGAATAACATTGATAAAAACACACTTAAAGGGCTTTGTTATCTAGATTTAACCAAATTATCTGACTTGTAGTTACACTGAGAAGTTGCCTCCTATGTAGTTCAAATCCTTTGTAAACACTGCCCTCTGGTGGTCATATTGGGGAACTGCAATAAAGCCTCCAGAAGGCTACATTGGGAACCATGTAATAAAAGTACACCTCCAGTTAACCCTTTAAGTAGAACTATGGTAAAAGGGACTGTATATATGATGTACACAACCAAATACCACTTATATAATCATATACAGACCAACAGTACTAACAATAGATGTGTTCTGTTGTGCTTTAAACAACTTAATGGTACGTAAGCTTTAGTAACGGAGAAAATTTCTATACCTATTAACATTTGTGCCGGCTGTATTTCTATTTATACAAATAATATTCTTAAAAGACAAGAACTCAAAATAATAAATCCCTTTTGAAGCATCAGTAATATGAAGTACCCTTCAGACATAAGCCAATGCTGCTCCCTGGAAAATGTTTGAACTTGCATTGTACACTAACAGTGTTGACACAGTCTTTCCAGATATTTAGGACTTACAAACTTCAGAGAACAAAGGCGTCTATGAAGTTAGTTCAATTAGTTCATTATGACTTTCTGTCATGATAAAAGTTTGCAGTGATACTTCATTTTTTTCCCAGAGAGAGCAAGTGGCCTTTTAAATATGTTCACGGAGTAAACAAAAACACTTCTAACTAATCTGTCACAGATTCATTTCCACTTTCGTGTCAGTGTTTGATGTATCTGAAGACTTTTGTTGGGGGAAAAAAATAGGAAAATGAACACGTATGAGTAAAATATATAGTTTCTGATCATTACAACCAATCAATTTGTATTTACACTCGTCAAATTTGACAGATTTTTAAAGCCTGATCTCTTTAAAGCCAAGACACTAGGTTAAAAAAAAAAGACACACTTGCTAGACAAGGTTAGAGGCATTTCATCAGAGGAAATGAGCGACTAGTTCCTCACAGGCATGATGAGGGATTAATGGAAAATAATGAGAAAACCTCAAGTGGAACATTTTTGAAAAAATTACCTTTAGGTACACTCACCTTAGTTTACCCAGAGGGAGTTGGCTGGAGCGATCTCATTTCACTCATGTTCTTTTTAATGACTTAAAGTGAACCAGTGGACCTATTTTACTCCACTTGAAATGCTTCATTGATTGTATCACATATTGTGTCAATTCCCGTACAGCAGTGTTAATTTCAAACTGTGAAAGATGAGACTCCAGTGAGATGTTTTCCTTTCAAAGCCTTTTCTATATAATGGCTCAATGGCTGTTCTGGCCCACATTTAAAAACAAAGAGCCACTGCATCATTTGTGAAAAAAATACACTCTGAAAACGATGGATTTGTCCCCTTGCCTGCATGATTTATGAATTTGCCCCTTCCCTTTTGACAGCACTAACACGAAAGACAAATTTCTACTTGCTGGTCACATTCACGCTGGAAAAAGGCAGTGCCCTCGCGTCGCTATCAGCGATACTCTACTACAGCGGTGTGACACGACCGTGGCTGAGCATCCACATTTTTTTAGTGAAGATAAAGCAGACTTCAACTCCGGAAGCAGCAGTGTCGACCCTCTTTTCACAGTCAGATCCACGAAGCGTTGAAAGGAACAAAACAATTCCACACAGCGACGAACGCGGCCTAAATGGCACCGCCACCTTTATTTTTTTTTTTGTGTTTTCAGGCCTGAGCTGCCCTCAAGCCATCAGTTGTGTCAAATGTTAGTCGTCTCGCTGGCTTTCTTGAAGCGTCTGAGACAGATCATTTGTCCTAAAAGCACAGTGGGATTCATTTTTGACAGGTTTAGCTTGCAGCATTGTGAGCTGATGAAAAACTGTTTGTTGTTTCTTGCATTTTGTGCTACATAAATGAAAATGCTGAAGCTGAAGTGATTCATTCCACTGCTCATTTATCAGATTTTGACTAAAAGAATGCACGTTTGTTCAATGCCTTGGTTTAATATAGTAGCACAGTCACAGGATTTTCTTCATAATCAATTTTGTGCAAGTTTAAAACAGTATCGCCAACGTCTGACTCCTAAATAGTTTGATAACTTGGTCTGAGTTGTAAATATGGAAACTATATTTTCTTGGTATCAGAAAAGAAAACTGAGGAAAATATCATCATAGAGGCCTCTGATTGGTCCCAACAGCCAGAGTCATAAAGACATGTTTCTGTTCTGCAGCAGGCGGTGAGTTGAACTGAGGCTGATCTTAACACCGTGGATTCTACTTCATGGTCAATCTGAGATTTCAAAAAAAGAAGAAAGAGAAATTGAATTAATAAACAACTTAAGACATGAACATGTCTGAATGCTTAAATCCACAAATGAAAGGTGACAATTTCTCCAAGATGTCTTCCTCAGCTTGTTACAAAATGAGAGCTAAGCAACTGGTTTCACATTTTTTTTGTTAGTTTTGTTTAACTCATTGACTGCCAACGATTTGGCGTCGTTGGCACAGAGCTTGTCTGGCAGTGGATCTGGAAAGAGTGTGGTGCCAATCTTGGAGGATCACAGC
>JAOXYM010000022.1:18660538-18673139 GCA_028567055.1 Leptatherina wallacei | reverse complement strand
CCCCCCCCCCCCCCCCCAGAAAAAACATCAGAAAGTCTAGCTTCTTGGAAGCTAAATATAAAGAAAAGAAGGGTGGCTCAAGACCTTTGCACAGTAAGTACTGTAAGTATATCTGTTATAGTTGAAAGTAAATCACTTTAATGCTCATTTTGCTATTACTCATAATTACATAATATTTATCTGCTGGACATTGTGTAATTATTATCACCTTGATTACAGATTATTATTCATTTGAAGCATTTCATACAAAACAAGAAGTACAATATTAATACTTTTTTTTTCACATTTAATACATTCATCTGATTTTACCATAATTTTTTTTAGATATGCACTCTTCTGAAAAATAATATGCTTATATTTAACTATGACATAATTCTCAAGCAAAAGTTGCATGGCTCTATTAGTTATGGTAATTAATGTGATGGATATCAAGACCAATCCTGCAGAGGTCTTTCACCACGCAGTCACACACACTGATGCTTAAAGGGAGGAGTCTGAAGGTGTGTCGTCTGACCGCAGCAGCAGGAAAGAAGTGTGCATTTCCCCCCCTTGTATAACATTCAGATAAGATAATGGATCTGAGCTCATGAATCAATACGCAGGATACGGCGGTGTCGCAGCACAGCAAGGTCATCACGTCCCTCTGCCATATCACTGGCTTTACTAAGTGCCGAGGATCCAATGGCTTTCCTTTGATCGGCACCACAGGAGGCGCTGGATTTGATGTGGCTTATCTTTGGTTTCCACAAAGGTTGGGCAGGCATGTTGGCCAGGGGCATAAAGAACAACATCAATATACATTTCAAGGGCTCTTCTTCAAATAAACCAGAAAATTGGAAAATGAATACAGAGCCAACTGAACTAACTACATGATTATCAAGAACAGCCCATAAAAAACGGAGTTAGCTTATCCCATATGAGCACAATAAACAGAGGAAAACACACAGTGGATGTTGGCTACAGCCATGAGCAGATTCATCCTTCATCTTCAAATTCTTCTGCAGTTTTTGGAGCCCATCCAAGGTACTGTATTGATCATCTGCAGGCTTATATATCTAAACTATGGCAGCCAATAAAATGTATTATTTGATCACTTTTCAAATGCAACAATCCCAAAGACTCCCCAAACCTTTTTCTCTCTCCAGTTTGTGTTCTGCAAAACCGTTTTGGTGATAGAGGAGTGGTAGCCATCCATCCAATGAACTTTCCATCATGGTTAAAAGCTATAAGACCACCACCTCTTGATCCCTAAAAAAAGGGATCTAACCTGAAGTGGTAAGGAACGGAGAGAAATTTAGATTGGCCATAGTAGTTTAACACTGATCATCAGACACCACCTGCTCTGGGAAAGGTGGGAAATCCATAGGTTGCCACATGTGGAGTTGTGAAAATGGTGCACATTTTCTGAGGAAACCAACAGATTTTTTTTCTGCAAACTATGGATCACATATAAAATCATCCTCATCCTGAAATCTGTTTGATGTTTGTAACAATACCAAACAAGTCTGAATTGTTGCTGTTGGTTCATTAGCAACCATCTTAACTAGGGATGCACCAATCTGCTTTTTTGGGGTTCCAATCCGATACCGATATCTGAAATGTGGATATCTGCCGATACCGACATTTGCCGATACCAGATCTGTTTATGTGAACATAATAGTGACTGGTCATTATTGCTGCTGTATTTGTGTAATGTTTCATTAGGTCGTAGTAAACCACACATCCTTTCTTAATAAGTTAACTTGCCAATACTGAGTATTAATAAATGACATTACAGATCTAGCAATTAAACAAGTTATATTTATATTATCATACTGATATTGGGTGTAGTCAGAACACTTATATGAATGTAGATGAGGCCATTCTGTTGGTTCATTTTGAAATAAGGATGGTGTAGGAGTTAATAAGATTAATTCTTCTTCCTTCGCCAATTCTTTCTTTCTTTACATGAAATGTTTTACAACTGTTGTATTATAATTATTGTAATTTTGGAGGGGTTTTTTTTGTCTTGAACTCAATGCATTACCATGGAGAAAAAAAAAAGAAATGAAATGAAATGTAGAGTACGAGAGCACGCACATGGTATTGGGCTGATACTGATATTGGTATCGGTGCATCCCTTATTCTAACTGTAGCCATCTCCTGGGATGCTGCTCTACATACACACACATATCATTAACATAAAAAACACCATTTGGTACAAGTTCTAAAAGCTTTATTTTCCAAAATCCATCCCTTTTTCTCACTAATGTACAGCACTGTTTTTTTTTTCATCAACCCATCCATGTGTACAGTGTTTCCTGCTCTCTGGAACTTTGGAGGGATACCCTGAATGGATGGTCATGTTAGCTTTAGCTCATCCTGACACCCCTGAGAAGGCCTGGTGAATGTGACTTTAAGATATTGTCTAAAAAGGCCTTGAATTACATCATTAATTCAGTCATTGTCAAGGAGGAAAAGAAAAGAAAAAAAAACTCACTCATAAAATTTGTTTTAAATATTTTCTCTTGTACTTTAAAAAACATGTTGATAAAACCATGTAAATAAACAAACAAACAAAAGAAAAGCATTATTCCTGTCCCTGTATGCGTACAGAGCAAACAATAACATTGTCTAGTCTCTTCTAAGATAGCGGTTCAGTATGATACAGATAACAATAGCGACTCTGGTAAAATCTCTATAGATACTCTAGGATTTCTACATATAATCTGCCTTCTCTAGATTCTTTATTTTAAGAAAAAGTTTAAGTCCGAGTTCCCACTGAGCAATTAAAACAAACGAACGAACAGTGAAGATTAAAGGCTGGTTGGTTCACTGAGTAGTGCGACTGGGGAGAATCACATTAGGATGGCGGGGAGACCTGGTGGATTTACCTACCCAGAAAAGTTTCGGGAGTCCTTAAAACAGAAATGCACATTAGATGAAAGGTCTTGTTGAAGCACTAGCACTGAATGGCAGTTACAGGTTTTTCACGACAGATGGCACTGCTGCGTCACACACGACTACACACATTGTACAAATGCATAGGATTTGCTCCATCACTGTAATTTAAGAGAACATGATTTGGTATGACTGCCGAAGGGAGGGGTGATGCGTATGCTCCAAGTCCTACTGAGGCCTAACGCCGAGAGTTCGTTTTGGTGTTACAGAAGGGTGGATGTCAGCAGATCTTCGGTGTGAGAGGGGTTAGTTGACACATGAGCACAAACAGTAAAATGACAAGTCGATGCTGCACTTGCTCCGGTGTAACAATGCTCAGTGGAAGCCGTATGAGGGTTTTAGTACTCCACTAAAAAGTAAAGTGGTAAAGTCACATGGCGCTGAAACACCCTCTCTGCCATAAATGGAACATCTCAACCCACAGTCACAATATGTGGAGACTGGCCGTGAGCATCAAGCGTCAAGGGCAGCACCGGGGAAACCTATTATTTCAACCGACTCTTCACTGACAAAATCAGAATTGGCCCTTGGTTGCGTTGGGGGTACATAATACATTGTTACAGGAGTTTACAGTAGATAATAGATAAAGCCATTTATACACCGAAAACACATCATAAACATAAACATACTAAATGTATTGCTTTAAATGTGAGACTTGTCATAGTCATAGATAAACCATAATGAGATCATTCTCACTTGATTGTGTGTTTTTTTTTTTTTTCAAAAGCAAAATTTTCAAAAAAACTGACATGGGATTGTAAAACATACACCTACAGCAACTAAAAAGATGAACATCAACACAATTTTCATTGCTTTTGCAGGTAAATCCGTTTTAAGGTGCTTTTTAATGTGGTTGCCATGGCACTGTGCTTTGTTCCCTCCCACGCTATGCGCAGACACTGCAACAGGATGTCAATCAAATTCCGGCTGAGCAGCCTTCCCACCCACTGCCATTCAAACTTTTTTTTGTTTTTAAATCAAGCTCTGAAATCCCATCAAGTCTTCAAGTTATCCATTGTGTCTTCATTACGTGTGTGATCGTGTGTGTTGTGAGTGGCGCTTTCCCCTGCTCCCCATCATCTCATGCTGAGATAACGCCAGAGAAAATCAAGGGCGACAGTGAGGTGAAGGAGGGAAGGATGGGAAGAAAACAATGTCATTTTGCAGTGTGAGAGATCCATAGCTGCAAAAATGTTTTTCATGCCACTTGCTTGGCAAGAACATGATGTTCAAGTTTTGCATGAATGATGCAGTGAAGCAAGAAATCATTCTGAAGACAGATTTGTAAATTGAAACAAAGTAAAGTTGACAAGCTGACCTTTTCTGGACCTTAATGAGTGCTTAATCCTGGGGAAAGGACATAGGAAAAAAAAAAAAGATCTGGAGGGCTATGACTGTGGCTGTGACTCAGAAAGAAAAAAAAGCCATGTTTGATGTTAGAGTCAAGGGCTGATGAACAGTATTTAAAACTGAGCGTGCATAATGGCGTTAATGGAGCTTTAGCATAAAGACATATCAGTATGGGGCTATAGAGCAACAAACCGCCCACAATGAGGAGTCACTTTTTGTTCTTTAGAGGCTTTGAGTTACGAAGGGGTAATTGTGCAAGAAGTTTTTTCTTTTTCTTTACAATTACCCTATCCACAATGTCATGTGACAGCATTCTTCAGGCTTGTTAGCTGAAAACACTGATCAGTGAGACTGGCTTTCTACAGCCATACTGGCATGGCTTGGATTCATCTGACCTACAATGACTGTTCATGATACCTCCGAGCATATGAGTTAAAAACATTTTATAAGAGCATCAAGTAAAGGGACCTTATTTTGTGGCAACCACACTAAACATACATCTAGACTTGTCTATATTTGTTCTCTAATAAATTACACATTAATATTCATAATTTAAACCATGTTGACCCATGAAATGGCTATAAAAGCGGCCTTGTTGCACCAGTCACTGTCTGGAGGCCTGTTTTGCTCCTTAGGTCATTATAAGAGGAGCAGAAAGAAGGCATGATAGGGGATCTTGGCCTTTATGATAAGAACAGCTCCCGAGCCATCAGGCCTGGTGAGCAGCAGGACTTGTGCACTCTTCCCATTTTAAGTCAGGCGGGCTGCATAGTTTGCGTGTGGCCTTTGTTGTGTGGGTCACACTATAAAGAAGGGCCTTGGATTTGGTAAAGGGACAGGGGAGGAGCTCAGCTGGGAGGGGTGGTTAAAGTCCTTAGTATGGGGAGAAGATGATGGGGGTGTGTGTGGCCCGCAGCGGCCCCGGGGCTGGCCGGAAAAGTGCGGGGCCCAGGAATGGGGTCTGGATGAAGGTGGTGGTGCCCACCGGGTGGCGCAGAGCCAATGGGTTAGTTGCCATTGTGCACAGAGTTGGCGGGGTGAGGGGGCTGGGCAGGAAGCCAGTTGTCAAACTCTTGGTCAGCTGCTTCTGCAAGGCCAGTTTGGTCTGGAGAACACAGGAGGGGGAACGGTGAAGAACGAGAAGAGAAGAACACAGTGAGGGCTGAACACAGTTACTGGGCAAACATGTTTCTCAAACATATGGCCCTTTAATTTGGACATTTAGCTGCAGTAGAGGAATATGCAAAACACCTCTGAGCAAATTACATTTACTTCTTTTCATTTTAAAAATCAGCAAAATATGAATTTGCCCACGGGTGTCAGGACTTGCATATAACAATACACAACAGACTAAACCTGGGACTACAGCATGGACACAGACTTTTCATCATTACATTGCAGAACATAGCTCTAAAGCTCTCCACTGTTAAAAGGATAGTTGTGATCTTTTTAACCAATGATGAAATGCTTTACTCACTGATCATGATATCAATGCATGTCATTGACATATGCTCTATTTGACCTGGTGTTGATGTGCATCCTGGATGATTTGAGCAAAAGTGGGCAAATAAAGGTGTGAACTCATTTAGATCCAAACGATTTCGGCCACATTCAGAAGTGGTCACATGTTGCCACTTCTGAATTTGATCATCTGTGTGATAAATGAGTCCACACTACATATTGGAATGCTAAGTAGATGTTTTCATGCTCTTCTGGCCTCCAGAAAAATGAAATTAAATAAAAAGCAGCATCAAAACTCACTGGGTGTATTGTTCAAAGTGAATATTTTGCTAGTTTTGGTTCATTTATTAAATTAAAGTAAAAAAAAAAAAAGTGGCACAAAGCTCAGATTCAGTCCTATTGGTTCTAGAAGTTGCATTTTAATGAAAGTTTAGATCCAAGCTACAGATATATCTGCTTTGATTCTTCTACAAGTTGTGAGGCAGATGTATCAAATCAATGTTGATGCCTACATTACATTAAATATCCAATGGTTCTTTACTGTTGCAGTAAAACAAACTGTCGGCTATTTGTTGCATCACCAATGGTAACAATGTCTTCATTTGAAGATGCAGAATAGGACATGTTGTTTTATTTCATTCTGATTAACTGATTTTCCTCTGCTGACATTGGACAGCAAGCACAGTAGAGATGTTTAGTTTACATATCAGCGTTTGGACTATGCAGGCAATACATTAGTTGTAATAAGCTACATCTTAAGAATGAAGTTAAAAGTTTAAGCTGTCTACACAGCTGTCATGACATACAGAGGAAGCATATAACCGCCACATTGTTTCTCTGCTGCTATAATAATTTTTGCTTTCTCCTCCTCATTCAAACAGCTTGTTCTTCTTATGATTAGCAGAAATTAACACTGAGTGTGTGTACGATTTAACCAAAACATCAGTTTTGTTTGTTGCTCAGCTAGCAGCTGGCTGTGTGATGTAGACCTCATGTTTATTTGCACACAGAGCAGGTGCCTGAGATCTGATCGCAAGAGATCTTAGTGCTGTCCACTTTTGATTAGATCACCCAGGACGTGTAACAATTCCAAGTCTAAACAGGAAAATCTCATAAGGCTAATCTCATAGAGCTGCTGCAGCTTGCGTAGCACTGCTGCTTCCTCCAGATGCCTTCTTTGCAACCCCACTCCACCCACCTCAAACTGCTCCTTTTCATACTGTGCCAGACTTAATCAATGCCATACCCGTTGTCACTGACGTCTGCTCTGTTCTGCACTCGAGTGGGTGTTAGCTGTTGCCCTTCCCGCCTTAGGCTCTCTAGGTATGCATGTGGAAGAGCAGGGAAGTCCCAGTACACAGCTATACAGCTTAAATAGGAAATTCAGCAAATGGAAATAATCTCTGTGACTAAAGTGGTCCTAACTTAAGTGTAATTTATGAATGAAGAAAAACTTTTAAAGCCTACAAAGAGTGAGACTTCAGCACTAAGAACTGCAAACCTCTCTTAGGAATTAAACGAAAATAACGATATAAAAAAATGTCAATACTGCCGTTAATTTGAGCAATTTTTATGTCGTTTTTGAGAAATCCCATTTTGGTCCCACGAGGGATTTAGGACTGTGGCCCTTGTGGGACCCTGGTCTATCATTTTAGCATGATAGCTTCCAAAACTACAATACCAGATATTCTCAGCAATTGAGAAGAAATGTTGTTGTCAGCAAATTAATCACAAATCTTAATGAAAACACATCTGAGCTGCAGACTGCTTTATTAACTTCTCTCCTGCTGTTAGCTGTGTGCATGACATAGAGCTTAGTCTTTCTTTGTTTCCTGCAAATTAGTTTTTTCTTAAATAAATACAATAAATAAATTGATCAGATTTTTCATCAGATTTTTTTTTTTCAAAAAGAAAGAATAACTTGATTCTCTGAACCACAGGAGTTTCATGGTCATCAAGGACACAGATGATGTGCATCTGACTCATGCAACATTTCTTAATTAATAAAAAATTCAAAATAGCGTTCATCATTTTGTAACCCTACTGACATCACCAGCAGTGAGTAAAATGCAAAACATAACAAGAGCCATCTCTTTCATGTAAACGTAATTATGTCTGCTCAGTCCCCTGCCCATAGCCAGGCTGAAAGTTCAGCCAGCTCCAATCCGAACCCAGTCTCAGCCTCTCCTGCCACTGACCTGCGAGGAGAGGGAAGTGAGGTTGTACTGGGTGAACGCTTTCTTCATGGCAGATATAGCCCCGCCTGCATAGCCACTCCATCTCACGTTCTGTAGGATGGAGGAGGAGGAGGAGGATGAGGAGAGATGGGATAGGTGTGTATATGACAGGAGCAGAGAAGTGATTAATCTGAAGTGCTGATTCAGGCTGCTGTTGTCAGAGCTGAACAGTGGGGAGAGCAGGACTAATTTAGACCTGTCCCAGGGGTAGGGGACTCACTGAGTGTAAAAGTGTGTTTAACCTCTATGACAGTGCAGGCACACAGCCAAGTAGCCTCACCAGGATGTATTGTAGAAGCCCCTGAACATAATACAATATTATCTTTTTTTTCTTTATATACTTCATATTGGCAGGACTGGGGTCAAATCAGTTAACTACAACAGAGACAAAAATCACAAATGGTGTTTCATTAGTGTTGCTTTAAAAGTCACACAGAATTTATTCCAGTTTTGGCAAATGTGAACCGAATGTTCAGGCGTAGCTGCTGTAAGGAAAGGGCAATTACGCTTTGTTTGTCTCCCTCAAGTGTGTCTGTGTGTGCATGCATATATGCGTGACAGTGCTTTGTCTGTGTCTTTATGCTAGGACTTACCACAAAGCTGGAGCTCGGCTGGCTCTTGCTGTGGGGGGTAAATTTGGGTTTGGGTGGTTTTCCGGCCAGCCTATCCTTGTGCCTTCTGCTATTCATGTGCTGCAGAGACCAGCAAAAAAAAACAAAAAAAAAACATAACACCATTAGCAGGCTAACAAGCATCTGTCGTACCACAGCAGAACAACTTCAAATGTTGTCTGTTGAATTAATAATGGACACACGCCGAAGTGAACAGAAACGACATCGCATTACTTTCTGAGGCTGCCGCACTCCGTCGCTGGCTCCAGTAGTTACAGGCTTTTGTCCTCCCTGGATGGAGGATGTTTATATAAGACTGGTGAAATCCATTTAAGTCTAAAGCAGCCTAAGTGCTCACACTTGCCAGCATATACTCTATTTTTCTTCACATTGCACTCCAGTAGACAATCCCATGAAGTATGAAGCTGATATGTAGCTATTGATAACAAACAATTATCAATACCTGATTGAATTTTAAAGCATTAGATGATATTTGGATTGTTAAGAAAATAGAAGCTTAAATGTACTCAGCAATCACAATCTGCTTTAAATGGCTTCATCCACGTGGTAGCAAACACAACTGCTCCTCTTACTGAAACTCTTAGACACGTCCTCCGTCACAGTGACGTTAAAATTGTCTCCTGGATTAAGTACAGTCTTTAAATGTCATTGTTCATATCTATCACTTACCTACACAACATTCTGGTTGGCTTTAACACAGAACATTACAGGTCTGTGTTCTCAGTTGAATATGTAATATCCATCTCCTGGTGTCTAAGGTAATTGGTAAATATCTGAGCTGCTCTGTTTCCTGATTAATTCTGCGACCACATCATCCCTCTGTGGGGCTGAGGTAATTGTGCGCAACATTTTCCTCCACTGCCTGCCATGTTTAAAGTGGGGTGTTTTTCCCTGCAGAGTCAACATCACTTCTACGCCCTTTTGAACAAAATCGTATCAGGTTAGCAACACTCGCTTGGTATGCCTTGACAAATCTGGAGGACTTCCCAAAGCCCCAGTTCCCTCCTCATCTTTCATTTCATGCAGCGCAAGAGTGAACGAAAAGTCCCAGAGTGTTAACGCTTGTCTCTTGTCTTCCCTCTACCTTGTACAGTACACCAAAACTTCTGCAGTCTTTGTGGTAGTAAAAGTTTAATAAGGTGATTCTGATCTGTGAGTTTGGTTTATGGCCACTGTCTAATTTGCATTTCCTTCCAGCTATTCATACCAACACATATTTTACACGGACACTTTCTTTCTTGCAGACATATTTTGATATATATATATACATATATGTGTATACATATATATCCCTTTGATGCATAGTGTCCACTATGGTGGACATCAATCTGACAGCTGGTTTCTAGTATATTCATGGGTTTGGGATGGAATATTTGTAATTTTGCCACGTCAGGCGACATCAACGAGTCATGCAATACACTGCTACTCACTTTAGAATAAATATTTATATACGTACACACATACATTGTAATTACCAATTTTTCTTTTGTGATAAGTCAGGAAAAGAAAACGATATAGCCATATGTTAATAGAATATCAATATCAAATAAATATGAAAGGCATTTTCATAAATTATTTTTAAGAATCTATAAAAATACATCAAATAAATAAAAAGTAAAATATGATTAAGAAATAAAAATGTATCATATATATATATATATGAACAACCTTACGGTGAAAATATTCATTTTACCTGGCTCAGTTGGGTCTCAGAGTTGACAAAGATTTCACACACTTCACACTGAAAGTTCTTGCTGGGCACCCCTACGCTGCCTTTGCTGCCCAGCCGCTTGCTCTTGCAGCCAGCTCGAGCTGCAACCACTTTCCCCCTGCGACGTGGCAGAACACTGTGACCTTCCAGCATAAGTTTGTGCTTTGTACCTGGTGGAGAGAGCAGAAAGATGCACAAAATAAATACACACTTTTATCTGAGGCTAAAAATAAACAGCAAATAGAAGGAGGCCTTCAAGACATTTATAAAGCGTGTTACTGACACACTGTGCTCATACCGCTGTTATGTGCTTCCAGTTGGGAGACGGAGTTTACTGTGACTTTACAAACGGGACAATGGAGGTGAGCTTTGCTATTCTTGGGGTCTTTGTCGTCATCCGAGCGTGGCTCCCCGTTTGTGCTGGATGCGTCTGCGCTGATGCCCGACTCATTGGTCGGACCAACGGCCTCTGTAACCTCGGGGACTTCTGTGGCGCTGGTGTCCGATGCCGTCTCAGAGAGCTGTGAGGAGGGAGAAATCTGAGGAGGGGAAAGGGTGACCAGCTCCATAGAGGATACCTCGGACACTGGCGTCAGCATGACTGAGCTCCTGGGACTCTCCTCGAGCTTCCCTTCCAGCATGGTTGGTTCCTGATCAGACTGAAGACCTGGATAGAAATGAGAAAAAAAAGAGAATCTCAGCAAACTGTGACTTATTTTCTAATCGAAGCAGACACAATATATTATTTTTCCCCCCACAAGCCGACACAATTGGACATGCTTTGGTGTAAATATCACAGAGATACTGCACAATGCTCCTCTTTTAAACCACCAATTTACACCTTTCAGAGGGGCCAGTTTTACTGCATGGAGTGACCCACTTGACTCTACTCCACACTTCTCTTTCATAGGGACTGCCTGGTTTTAGATTGTTGTACTTAACCCCTGAAGCACATTATTAACGTATGACAGAGACTCAAGTCAAAGGGCTAAAATAGCAAAAAGCCAGAGACCTAACACCAGCACACACAGGAAACCGAGCTCGTAGTTCCACCAACCAACACTTGACTGGCAGTTTGTGCTCCTAAATATATACATTAACATTATCTGTAGTTCAACCATGGAGAGATGGTATTGATTCCTCTTTCAGATACAATTTTGTTGTGATTGATGTGTTAAATTACCCCAGGTTGTTAAAGCATTGCACCACAGACTGAGTAACATTACATCCAGCCAGCTGTAATTCCTCCGTCACATATTGGCTTCATAAACTGAGCTTTTAATGCCCCTCCCCCCCCCCTCTCTCTCTTCTGCATTTTGTTTTTATGGACAAAGTATCCCTGATGTTACATGATTATTTAGTAGTGGTGAAATCCAGCGTAACAGTGCATTCAGTGGTTAATGGAAACTGGACCTTCCAAATGGGAAAGAAAATAAAAAAAATACTGATTTGGCAATCAGGCTACCTTGTTGTGAAAGAGCTCCTAGTTTGGGTTTGGGAGGCAGACATCCTCTCTACCTTTAGGATTAGGCTTAAGACCTTCCTTTTTTGATAAATCTTGTAGCTAGGGTTGGTCTAGCCATTCCTTAGATATGCTGCTATAGACTTACACTGCTGAGGGATGTCCCATGATGCACTGAGATCTTCCTTCCATTTTCATGTCTCTGCTCTTTATTTTCCATGTATAGATTTATGACAGTATTGACATCATTCACTTATTTTTCCTTTATGCTTGCTCAGGATGGGGGATTGAATCAAAGCCAAGATTCAGTGCAATCCGTTGGTTTTCTTAGATAGGCTATAATTAAAAATTTTTATGAACTGGCTTGCATGAACACAGTTATTTTAACTGATAATGTGGAATAATGTGCATTTGTTTAGACTGGATCACAATGAATTTGCTTCAATTGATGTAAAGTGTCCAGGGATGACTTTGTTGTGAATTGGTGCTATACAAATAAAGCTCAATTGAACTGAATTGAATAATAAAGTCAGGTTTCTCAGTTAGGATATAAAACATTAAACAAAGCCATTATTAGTTTACTCCCTAGTGAGCTATATAACTGCTGGTGGGAATTTGCTGTTAATAGTAAAGCAAAAAACAAAAACAAAAGGTTTCAAGTTCCCACTAGCAGCATGCAGTGAATGCAACATGATTTTATATCTAAATTATTTGGAGATAAAGCAGAGAAGTGTGGACATTTTCTCTGAGCTGGAGAGTGAAATAAAAAATAAATCAACTACAAATCTGAACAGCTTACATACATATT
>JAOXYM010000022.1:18567095-18629829 GCA_028567055.1 Leptatherina wallacei | reverse complement strand
TCAATAAGTATTAAAGATGCCGCATGTAACTTTCCGACTATAAAACTTGGCTTTCCTGACTCGTTTGATGGCACAATGCCATCTATTATGTGCATTACTGGAGCCATCGCTGCCCAGCAGCATCTCAAGGCTGAAAAACCACACTTCACATCATTTTCTTCCATGACACTGCGTGGCACATGCTAGCAAGCAGATACCAACACACCAGCTGCTTTGGACACCTACTAGAAATGGAAGAAGATATTATCAGAAGAAGATGGGAAAAGAAAGAGAGAAAGGGACAGAGGAACAGATAAAACGGAGTCAACATCCGACTGATTTTTACTGATTGGATAGATCTCACAGTACAGGTAGGATGCAAGATGGATGCAGAATTATACGGGGATAGGGGGCGCGTAACTGAGAAATTCTGCAAAAGTTCCGTAGTGTATCTTTAAAGAAGGTAAACCGGGACAAAAGGCTGAGGTATATGCCTTATGACAAAAAAACTGGACTGACAATCGGTGGCAACAGGTCTTCGGGAGTGATGATTCCTTCCCAGAGCCTGAGCCTCAACATTATTGAAGCAGTGTGCGATCATCTTGATAGAGAACAGAACAAAAGGCAGCCAACATGCCAAAAAAGCTTTGTATGTCATTGAATAAGCCTAAACTATTCCTGAAGACTATTTCACGATATTACAAGAAAGCTGGTCTAACAGGGTTCAGGCAGTGCAGAAAAATAAAGGTGGTCATCCCTTTTATTGAATTTCATTTTGTACCAAGCTTATTTTTGCCTCACTTCATTTTCATTTATGCCATCATATTTTTCAATAAATCCATGCACCTGTTTCTAGTTTTCCTAGCAACACAGAAATAAAGTTTAGCTCAAGACTTATGCACAAAATACTATACCGTACATTAGAATGAACTAATAAATGACTTGTAATAGCAGAGAATCATGACAGCTAAAAAGACCAGAATAACTGCTGGAAGCTAAGGTAACAGGGTTAGAGGTAGATAAATAGAGAGAATAAAGGCTGTTGTCACAGATGTTGTCAAAAGAAAACACAAGCTGGGATTGTTTAGTTTAACACCAATGAAATACCAAACTGAATCTCAGGAATTCAATCTGGTTCACTCACCCTGAACAATAGTCTGTGACACCTCATAGCCCACGGAAAAGCCTCCCATCTCATGCACACGTATTGATGTGGACATCTGCATGAACACACACTTGCAAGAATGCATGCAAAAGCAAACAGGCTCCCTGCAAAATGATGAATGGGTTTCACCTTCAGGCAACTGGGGAAAGAGACAGACATTTCTCCTCTCCGGTCAGCTCCTGCTTCAGACAAAATAACAAACTGCTGAATGATGTAGTTAGCTGTCCCCTCTGGTTGCAAAGTGGGAATGGAACCACATCTCTCAGATAGCTGCAACAAATGGCCCATCTCTACAACAACCCTTACTTGTTCCCTCAACTGTGCATCCACAGAGACCTTGGGAGATCTCAAAGACAGATTAATCTCGATTGAAAGTTGCTGAAGTGTCCTCAAGCGTTAAAGCGTTACTACTTATTGGGATAGAGGATAGCTCAGAAGCTCTGAAGAAAAGACAGATAATAAGCTGTAAGGTCATTTGGGATGGATGGACACCCAAACAGCCGCCAATACTGTAAAATACACCACACCAGATTGAGGTCTGATCATGTGAGATTTTTTTCAGGGACCTTTTCCTGTGCGGTCTGCCTGTGAGAAGCCTCAGACTGGTGCTGTTTGAGCTGCATGAATAAGATGCTTCCAAAACTCATGCTGAGATGAATATCACAGTTTTAATGGCTGACAAAAATCGAAATCTGAAACATGAATTTATTGTAACACTGTAAGACCAGCCTGTTGTAAACTCTCCACTGATGAGAGTTTATTAGAATGTTAGGGAAATCTTTATTCTGATCATTTTCATAATCTATATTCACATTAATGCAATGATTTATTAATGCTAAGGTTACATTTCATTTGAGCCTAGTCCCACACAGATAACACTCACATTCTGTGTCTGTGAAGACTCTGCAGAACCTTGTTTGACTCTAGATTACTTTGGTTTATAGTCTGATTCCTGGGGCAGTCTTATTCCAGAAAACTGGAGCTCATGGATTTATTTTTCACCGATGGTCTTAAAAAGTATTTCCATGGTAGTAATTTTTCAAATATGAATTTGGAGCAAAAGTGCCTCTTTTCAAAAGGTGGGGCCAGAGAGGTGGTCTTGAGGGGGGCACAGGCCACCCTTAAAATCTGACTGGCCCTCTTTGTGCCACCCCAAGAATAGACAATCAAATTCTAACAAATATTGAGTGGAAACGAAGCTTTACTTGTGAAAACCTCAGATGCCCAAGTGAAAGTGATTGCAGAGTGTAAGGTACTTGTATATGTTGCTCTATATCAACACTACCAATGTTCACGATCATAACGCAGCATTTGTACAGCATCATCTCGCCAAATATCTATCACAATATTTATCTGTTCAAACTTTTTACATTTTCTGAAGTGGATGAAAAAGTCATAAAACCACCAGATGTGGCGACTGTGCAAATTTAAACGGCCAATAGGCTAATGTGGAAGAAACTTTGCTTTGGCTCAAAATATATTTTTCCGTTATCAATGGAGTGCAGCAGTGATTAAACTTAATGCAGGTTTATCTGAAGAAAACAACTGCTGCCAAAAATATATATATCAATGGCTGTTTGAAATTTAGGCCATTTTATCAAAAGCACTCATTTATGTGTGCCACCCTTTTCCCAGTCTGTGCCTCTGCTTGCCCCCCCCCCCCCCCCCCCCCATCAAAAATGTTCTACACCTGCCCCTTCTCGTTCCCATTATTATTCTTTTATTTGTGATTGTTCATTTGCAACTTACAGAATGAAATGTGCTCCAAAACATTGTCATCGAGTTGTGATTTTGAATTTTTCTAATTCCTGATAGATGATTCTTGGTCACTTTACTGGACGGTTGTAGAATTGGTTGTCTGCTGAACTTTGTGGTTCAATACCTGACCTCTCCACTTGCCACAGTGTCACTGAAAAAAATACCAAACCTCAAATTACTAGGGTGTTACTGGTGTGTGAATTTGTGTTAAGAACCTTAAGGTATATAATTACAGCGAGTTTGCTATGTATACATGTATTAGACCTATACATGTCTTTGGCCCATAATAATTTGTTCATGCTGAATTTTTAAAACAGTCAGAGGTTTAAAAATCAAACACAAACATACTGAAGCAAAACAACAGTTTTTCTAATTAACCTTGAAAACATTGATATAACCACTGACTCTGAATTTTATTATAATGAACTACTCCCATCAATAAATATATTCTTATGTTTCCCACTGGAGGTCATAAACTCAGAGGGATGCTCCATTAAGCTCATCTACATCAATGGTAAACACTTGTTTTTATCAGGCACTATTTTATTAATTGTATATCTGTCATATTGTGTTTACAGTGATAAATTAGTGGCTTGTATTTCTTTTCAATTGATTACACTTCTTTTTTCATGCCATGGACAATAAAACTGATCAGCCATAGCTTTCCGACCAGCCGACTAATATTGAGCATGTTCCTATTTATGTTGCTAGAAAAACTGTGACCAGTTAGGACGGGACAAAGAACATCCACGTACTGCCATTCTTTTTTTCTTTTTTTTTTTGGGGGGGGCAAACATATACACAACGTATGATTTATTAAACAGAACCTCCTGCTCCCTCTTCATAAGAAACAGCTCCCGCCTCTTACAAGCAAACTTCAAGTAATCAGATAAATTAGCAGAATCAGAGCCAGACAATAAACATGCTGCCTTTTGATGACTACTGATGCTGATTGGCTTGAATCGGACAGTTTTAATCTCAGCAAGATGGATTCTGTGACTGTAATCTTGTAAATCTCAAAGAATCTGGCTGCTTCCAGAAACAATACGGTGCCATGTGGACAGGGACTAAATCTCCCCAAAGTGACGTTTAATTGAAACATTGTGAGGATCAATCCCATGTAAAAACCAACATCCCCCCCATGAAACCTCTCTGTTTCAACTAAAGTTTGGCTGACCTTTACCTTACATACTTTAACCTCATCTGACTGCACAGGCCTCAGCGAACCCACTTCAGTCTGTTGCTGTCTGCTGAGACAAAGAGGATTAACCATTAATCCGGCCTTAACACCAGGAGAGCTTACTCTCCACAACAACACTCTAGAGAATAGGACTAATCAAGACATCATGAACATCAAACAGGGAACAATTACCTCCAATAAAATCCATTTTCCTGATTGACTGAGAGCAAAAGAGCTGATGCAGCCATTGGATTGGACTTGATTACACTTGAGGGTTTTGTACAGGAACGTGAAAAAGAACATATGATCAGCACAACAAATAATTAAAGCTGGCTAAGAATTTGAAATATAACCTTTGCATGAGCTAGTTTAACTCCTTTTCACTACAGTTTCTGCCTTTGATCTTAAAATTATCAGACTAAACGGGATTTACAAAGATATTTGCGGAGCAAAAAGCAAATTGCTGCTCACACCATGACTGCCACAAGCCAACAACAACTACAAAAATATCCCCACAAAAAAACCAACACATCTGAAATGGGTAACAGCACAAAGGCGCTAGATGAGGTGACAAAAACGGACTTGATTGTAATAGAGAACAAACATTGGATTTGATTGCTGTAATGAGCAAATGGCTTTAACAGGTGGAAGTGTAGCTGGGGAAGTGTACAACTCACAATCCCCCCTCATTAGTAAGCAAATGAATTCAATCACCTCTCTTTGGTAAGCGGCTTGATAAATCCCTGCAAAGTGATGTCTGGCTTCAACCACAGCAAAGAGCTTTAAAAGGTGCAGAGCCGTTAATGCATCATTCTCATTGACTCTAAGCTTGACATTCCTCTAAGATCCGCCGGAGCACATTTGTTGGCCCCGAGCAAACAAACCCAAGTCAATGAGGTTGGGCCTCCGCAGGGAGCAGGGACGAGTATTTTTCTTGCACAGGCTCCAATAGCTTTACAAATTTTATTCATATGTCCCTTGAGAGAATGGCTGCTGTGTGCTTGTGTTCAAGGGGGAGGGTGGAAGCACCCACCGGGCAGGGCATTGCAAGAAAATGCTAATCGGAGGAGACAAGCTGTGCTTCCATTGAGGCTAAAAGAGATTCAGGGCAGCTCCTCAGGCCCTAAACATCTACATGTTGAGAGATTTTCAGTCAGATCAGAGAGGAGCATGCAAAAACATAAGTACCACCTGCTGCACCGCTCTATGCTTCTGTAAGACATCACAAGACGTGACCACTGCTACTGAAGGCAGATGCAGAAAAATTATTTGAAGGAAATATAAATGAGATGTGGGCCTATCATACATCGACATAGTCCAGAGCATGTTCAGCATTGACTTGGTTTCTTAGGACTTAGGTTTCATTCTCAACACTCAAATGTCTTCAGTGAGGCTGTGACATTTTCTGCATCAAAGACCAATCAATACATTCGTTTCATAGGAGACAGAAGTGTAGCACTTGGCAACAACTTAAACTGAATGAACCCCAGACAAAACTAATCTCTCTGTGCCTACCAACAAATCCACACTGCAGCCCTAATCAATTTGTTAGACAGCCTCTTCTTGAGTACACATATGCACACAGGCAGATGTAAGGCACTGTGATGATTAGCTTGTCCTACTTAATCACGTCCTATTACAGACACCTGCAACGTTGCAACAGTCTTATGTGATTATGTGTAATCATAGAAATGTCACATTTGAATGATAAGCAACATGAGAAAAAACACGATGTGCTGCATATTTAAACCATATAATTATTAACTGTTCTCATGAATAAATAAAACTATTCATGTACGTCTCAGAAATATAAGGAGGTAAAAAAAAAAACATCCACACAGGACTTGCAAATATAATCTCTCGCACGTAATTTTGCATAGGCTGTGCAGGCGTATAAATACACACAAACACCCACACTGAGCTAGGGGGGAAAAAGCCTATCTGCTGTGGATAAAAGACATCCCTTATCAGCTTCCTCATAGAGGAGCTGGGAATGAAGGCATTTACTCAAATGAAAGAGGCAGCTTTTGGAGATAAGCCGAGAGAGAGAGACGAAGCCCAACTAAGCTTTCAGATTGGACTGGGCCTGCAGAGGGAACAGAGGACGGGGGAAAACAGAAATGGAGAGGTTGGGTGGATGGATGGATGAATGGGTGGATGGATGAATGGGTGGATGGATGATAAATTGCTGAGGAAGTGATGGGAGGACAGTGCAAGCTGTTTTTTGGAGCTGTTCTGTGAAACAGATGTGTGCATACGGAGGAGTGTGTGGCTTTTGTCTGAGACGGTAGTGCTTACATAAAGACTATTTAGAGGATGTGGGTGTGAAAGCTATTGTGTTGACCCCACATCTGCGTGTGCACGTCTACACTTGCTGTCTTTCTCTGTGCTCAGAGCTGGGCCTGTCTGCACAGCGAGCTGGCACATCTTCACCGCTGCGCTGGGCTGTGAGTCGTGCTGGAATAACCCACTTCAAAGAGAACCATTGTCACACACTAATGTGGCAAACGACAGCTAGCACCACAGAAATCAGCACACAGTGAGACTGGATATTCCCTCTGAGTCTCTGTGAAAAAAGGGGGGAGGAAGGGTGGCGTGGGAGGAAGCGAAGAGGAGAGAGTGAGGGGTTTGTTCACAAACACACTGCTGTGCCAACATTAATCATGTAAATGCTCATAAAATCATTAGAGTTGATCATTCCCAGTCAGGCTATCAACAATGGCTCAGCACTGACAAAAAGAAGCAAGAAAGGCAATTTTTGTTAAATTATGCAGAACAAAACACACACACATGCGCAGATACCTGAGCAGGTAGACAGCTGAACAAAGCATTTAGTTGACTTCTTCTCTGTTTGTGCACTGGCAATGCATTTTTTATCAAGTCATTCATATCCATGAAATGTTTTTGGCTTTTGTTGTCTAATAACAGAACAAATTTCTATCTGCTGATTGCATTCAAATATGACGCATAAATGGAACAAAATGAAATCCTTTCAGTATATATTTGCATATTTAATTCATATAGAAAACAAAAAAGACTATTTACATGAGTCTCTGTGTGTTTATAAGAAAATGCTTACAACATAAATATTGCTGGCTGCATCCTGGGTGTGAGCCCAGAAAATGTCCTTTTTCCTTTTCCTTTGTTTTTGGTCATTACATTTTGTCAACTGATTTATGTGAAGTCATTTGCTGTTTTTGGTATAAAAGTTAAGCTGAGTTTTAGTGTTTATGAGTGCAAACAAAAAGAAAATCCTAAACATCGATTAAAACCGTAGACTTAACACTTTTTTTTGCCTTTTTTTAAATTACATTTTAAAAACATTTTTATAGCAAGCAAACCTTTAACAAGACAAGAAATTTCAATCCGTGCACATTACAAGGGTGTTAAATTAACTTGTGAGTTATGTGATCATCTCCATTTCTTCTCTTTTAATGTATATTGTGCCTTTCTGGGTTTTTTAATGTACATACAGCTCAATGCATCCAGTATTTTAGATCATTTATCCTTGTGTGCACAAGTGCATCTAGAAGAATGATTGAATATTAATTCCCAGCCACTGTGATTAATCTGGAGAGCAGTGGGCTGTAAAAGCTCATGAGATGGCGTCTAGTACGGGTGGAGGTCAGCATCTTGATTGCTAACAAAGAGCTGGAGCAAAGGCAACAGTTAGAGCTGGATCACCACGTCTTATGTTTACACTTAACACTATTTACACACTAGGTGCACTCTATTATGTGCACCAGACCCGTGGGGTATTTCAGATCGGTGGCACCATGGTTTGATGACTTGAGTTGACTGTAAAATCATTGGCCTATCTGATAGTTTTAATGTACTTCCTCTGCTGATTCCCAAATTTCTTCTCATTTTCCAATCTTTGTGGGTTGAATGACTTTAGCTCTTTTCACACACATTTAAATCAAGGTCAGGGCATCAAGTAGACTTGTTCCTTGAAGAAAAGCTGCTTTATTTATTGACATATTGAGAAATAATGAAATATGCCGGTCCACAAGAGCACACGCATGCAGCAATGAGAGATGATGTGTTGCTGCTTCCCTTCAAGGTCTCTGTCTTTAGCCTTAGCACCCAGGGAATTAGAGGGTAAGTGGTAAAGTTTTGGTGCAGAGAGCAGTGTGGGACATTTCTCATGTTGTCAGAGCTCCCGCTAAGGCTCGCATATGCCTGCAGCTCTCAGCATCCAGAAGCCATCAGGCCAATCAAACCCACGCTGCCACTTCAATGAATTGACTTGAACTGTCACTCACACTCAGACATTTTCCCCACAGGGAGCCCGAGGCCAGAAAGGGGCATATACTGCAAGAAACATGCATCAAAACACAGAACATGCAAAAGCAGACATATGTAGTCTGTGTCATTGTACAAACTGCGCTCTTCAATGCAAGAGCCAAATGCCAAAAAATAGATATATGTTGAATGGGAGGACAAGGAGCTCACTGATTTGTGCTCACTGGTTTCATTAGTGTTGCTGCAGTCAACCAATCACCCCGTTCATTACATACAGTACATGAAAATGTCCTTTTTAAGATGGACGATATTATGATAAATGATACAAGGGACTATTTTCTAAATAAATCTACATGTGCATTTCCTCTCGGTAATGAATTTTTGGTAGGGAGAGAAAGAGAGAAGTCTGTAAGAACAGGATAGTTTCATTTAAAAAAAAAAAATCATGCATCGGATTCAGACATATCTTTTTCCTCCAAGCATTCTCATTCTTTCACTACCCACAATGCAACTTGACCATCTACAGTTTGGACTAAGAGCCAACCGATTTATCGGTATCGGTAAGTATTTGTGTTCATGTACAGTATGTATCCTGTGTATATCAATGGTTCTTATTTCATATATTGGTATATATATCGGCTGATATATCAGCTCATATATGGATATCTGCCGATATATCAGCTTTTTAAAGCTCCCAATATCGGTATCGGCATCGGCCCCAAAAATCACACATAGGAAACTCGCCTTCCATATGGAAATGTTTGGATAAGGATTTGGATTGTGTGATACAGAAGTTCTGATTCTTTTAATCAACAGTCATAAAGATCTAGACAACATCCATACGACATTTGCTATGACAGGGGCTTAACTCTCTGTTTGCCCAACAAAATTCTAAAGGGCACTGTTGGTGCATCTTGGACTTGCTGCTGCACAAGATGGTTGTGACTGCAAAACTATTCTTTTAAAAAGCCGAAGTTAATTTATTTTTTCCCCATTTGGTGCAGCCAAACCACTCTACGAACAAAATGTTTCACGGGCAGGTCTAACGTACAAAACTATGGTTGTCGTGACCAGTCTAGCTTTTAATTAGCTTCACTCCACAGCCCACTTCTTTCGTGCTTTGAAAGTGATGTCACCAGCTTCACTTGATACTAAGTGAACTTATAAATTTGCACAACACTCTAGAGGCAAAATATTTCATTAAAGCTGTTCTGATTCATCAGCCAACCATAATAATCAAGTGATATTTGTTATAGTTTGATTGACAACTTCAACAAAGGCTGATCCAATTTGCTGCTTGTACAGTCTACCCTCTTATCAGTTTTAAAGAGAAGGCAAGATGCAGAGAAAAAATATACTAAAAAACGATCACATCTGAAATTGGATCTTTACAAAATACCAAAGAGAAATGGAAATGTGAGCCAGATTTCTTAACTCCACTTATATTTCATGATTTTTTTTTTTATCAAACTTAGTGTGAGTACCTCTGATACTGCATAGCTTTGCAACAGGACAGACATAAAGCACTGACATTTAACTAAAGAGAATTACAATGCTAGCACTAACTTATAAAACTTAACACTCACCAGAATGAAAATGCTTGTAGTGTTGCTTTCAAAAGTCCTGAAATGCTGGAAAATTTTATGTTGATGTCTCGCATCTTCTCTAAGTGGAGGAAATCCTTGACTGTCTCCAAAACGGGAAACACACGGATGATGTGTTGTCTAACTTTTGACCTTGCTGGCAATCTGAACAGATGAACACGCAACAACCAAAGACGCCACAGCTCCTTTCTACCATGACTTAAGTATAGTGCAGAAGGAGATCAAGTGAACAGCACAAGAAGAAGAAAAGCAAGTCAGTTTGGATTCTAAATGGCACAAGCAATTCTGAACTTACAAACAAGGAGAGTAACCGCGTACTTAAGTATCTCACACCTTACAGCCACCACATCATAACAAAAAAACAATTCAATAATGCAACACAGTGACCAGAAGTATTTAAATAAACCACAAGATCCAGCATTTTCTGATTAGGCCTAAAAGTCATGATTGAGCACTCTTAGGTTTAATAGTCTGACAGTCAAATATTCTTATTTCCATAAAGTAGAATAAAGGGGAGAAAAAACAGGGTATGTGCTGAAATAAAGCAGTCTTGTTTAGAAAGTTTGACCCATTCTCAAATACTCGTATTTCATCACAGAAATCCACCTGAAGAACACTAAAAATGAGAAGCTGATGATGAATAACATCCCGAGAGCTTCCATGAATAGAATCAGTCTTTGAACTCACGCTTCATGGACGAATCTCAACTGGGATAGATAAAGAAAAGAAATTGAGAGTAGTGATGGTGGAGAGAAAGGATTTTGGAGTAATAACACAACCCACTGTTACTCTTTCCTGGAGGCAATGGCAGACTGGCACATTAAAGTGAGCAAGTGCCACACACAGGCAGCAACAACATCATCTAAGTGGAATAGAAGGTTTCTCCAGTGGGACGAATGAGAAATAGAGAGAGATGAGATACAATGAATGTGAAATAATGCAACACAACTGTCAGTGGTAGCACTAGACATGACATTTTTCCACTTTTTTCCCTATACATGACAGTCCAATAAGAGCTGGAGTCATGAAACATAAAAATTCAGTTTGAGTGTTAAATTTTGTCACTTAACTCAAGGTGTTATTTGAGCTAATAGAGTATTTGTCTTTCCTGTGTCTATGTATTTGTGTGTGAAAGGGAGAAGGCAGAGCTGGGGCTGAACAGGAGCTGGAGAGCTGTCACCTTCATCCCTTTGGTCCATGAGGGATAAAGAAAAAAGACTAGAAGCCCATGGCCTTATGTTTTTTTCTTTGACACACACACACACACACACACACGTCTATTTAACAGTGTAAGAACTTGTTTTTGGTTAAGAGGCCTTAATTTTGCTGATGAAACAGACATGCAGTTTGAATGAACCAACAACTTCAGTTCAGCAGTGCTGTCTTTTCATTAACCCCCTCATTTACACCCCCTCTCCACCTGCACCAGATGTTTTATTGCTCTGTGCTTGCCAGGGAATCCCTCAAGCATTAAAAAGTAGAAGCAAGTGGCCATAAAAATGTAAAGTTAAAGAAGTCAAGTTAGACTACTTTGAAAACCTGCAAACGGTTTTAATACTTTATAGCTAACTGACAAACAAAGTCATCTCTCTAACTCATTTTACTTATTCCTTTTCAATCTCTCCCCAGCTCTCCTTTCAGGGTGTGTCCAACCCCCACTGCAGGGTCAAGACTTGTAATCCTAGCCCCATGTAATTACCCCTGATCAAGCTTGGGACTCACACCTCAGATCCTGCAGATAAAAAAGGAGTGGAACACAAGGAACGATATCCACTCCCAAAGGGGCAGGCCTATAATCAGCCCCTAACCTGTCGCCTGCCTGGATGGATTGTTGTGGGGGCTGAAGGGCCTTGGATGGTTGAGTGAAGTGAAACAAAGTCAAGCTCGCATTATGTCTTCAACTCTTCTATAAGGAAGAACCATGCAGTGCTTCTCTTAAGACCATAACATGGTGCAAAGGCTTTCAGAGAGAACAAGCTATAACACTGCTCCCCCTTGTGACCTAAACAGCTTTTAAGCCAACATAATGGCTAAGGTAAAATTGGTCAAACATGAAGGGATAGTTGAAGTTTCATCTGATGGAAAAATGATTCTTTGTGAGCTAACTATAAGGAAGAAAAAAACCATTGACGTTAAGAAGGAAGATGACAGAAATTTCAGCAAAATGCCACAAAGCCAGAGGCTATAGCGCCCCACATGCAGTCCGCAGGGGGATTAGGAGTTGGTGTTTGGGAGAAGTAAATATCTGGAGAAATGCTAATGTGGCATCCATTTGCATGAATCATTTGCCCATGTACCGAAGCCATTTTAAGAGCAGCGCGATCTCAAAGCACCCTTCAATCTCTCTTATGGCGAGATCCATCATACCCATTGGCCTGTAAACCAAGTCAATAAATGACGCTATCAATGTTATTCCATTAAATCTTTAAATTTGAGCTTTTTCATTTTTTCCATTCCATCACATTTTCTACTTCTTTTGTTTCTGCTGTGGAAGAAGGCACCCAAACCTTCATTTATATTGAGGAAAAAAAACATGAATATGTAGTCACATTTTGGCTGAAAAAAGGGAGAAGTTATCAAGCTATGCAATAAATTAGTGCTTGAGGTGAAGCAGGAGCCCAGCAGAGCAGGTCCATTAGCTCAGCCCACACAAAAGAAAAGTACTCTTTCATTTTCTCACATAATCAGAGATAAGACGGAGTTAATAATGCCAATAAATGGGAAAAAAACCCTCTCTGCTCTGAATTTAATGTGTTTTCTTTAACCTTTAAGAATTTATTAACTGCTTTCATACAAGCAGAGTATTGTGACAAATTCCACTATTAAAAGCAAATGAACAAGTAGTTGACTACAGGGCCTCGCTGGGATGTCTGGAAATAAATTCTGATCACATTGGTCCAGATTTTCCAAGAGTAAATTTCTTTGGAAATGTCATGCCAATGAACCTGGTGAGCATCAGCGCTGCCTTATGAATCAACAATTCCACCACAATATGTTTTTAATGAACAAACCATGTATCCATTTAGCTGATTTGACTGATCTATGAAAGGACAGATCGGATTTCTGCAGTAACATTTTAAAACAATCGCTTTGCATTGGGGTCAAAGAAAAAACAAAACAAAAAAAGGAGCAAGATCATGCTGCTCGTTTGTCCCGATGAAATAACTTCTAGTGATGGATGGAAGGAAATAAGATGGGATGAGAGGATTGAAACTCCGCACCAGTTATATGCACACATTTGGGTTTGATGAGATTAATTTAGAGCTTCATCCAAATGAATACAGTGAGCGTTACCCAAACTGTGAGTCCTTTGACGCGAGTGCAGTTATGGCTACTTGGAGTCAAAAATGAATTCAAAATTAATTACTTTGAATATTCTTCTTACGAGCTCGATCAACTAAACACCTGGTGTTATTTTATATTCTTGAAATGAGCAACTTTTTCCCCTCACCATTTTGCATGGAATTCGTATCCTGCAACAGCACCTGCACGTGGTGACATTTCTGCTATCTTTCATAGGTTTGATCCAACTGCTCACTCAGCGCACTTGCATTATAAAGAGTGGAGTGCTGAACACTTACCGATCAGCATCGTGCTTCCAGGACCGTATCCGAGTGTTTCGGGCTCAGCGTGTCACCTTGCGTAAAATCGGTTTAAAAAAAAGAAGACAAAATAATAATAATAATAATAATTTAAAAAATCACGCACTTTTTATCCCCAGCGAGAGAGGACACGCACACGCGTGGGTGCGATCTGGAGACGTTCTGCAGTTGTAAAGAGACTCGAAATCTCCTGGATGACTTCTTTCCTCTCTTTCCTTTTAAAATGACAACTCTTTCTTTGTGGTACTGTATCCGTTTCCCCCTCGCGCCTTTAGTGACCAATCTCCGAGAAATAGCAGGTCCTACTGATGCGCGTTCTCCTCCGTTAAAATCCTACCGCCGGCGCTGCTGCTCCGCTTGGCCCGATGGGCGAGGAATGGGGCTGTTGGAGGGGAGCTGAGAGTAAATCGCCTGCTCCTTCTCTTGCTCTCTCTTTCCACTATTTTCCTGCTCTCTCTCGGAGTCTCATGTCATCCCGTCCTCTCTGTCCTTCCTCTTTCTCTCTCCTCCTCTCTGTAAGCTCTTTTTTTTTAACCTGACAAGACTGCACAGGGGGATGAATTAGCTGCATTTTTCTCACAGTCCTCATACCTGCACAACTTGGGAATACATTACCTCTCTGCTCAAACTTATTGCCTTGCAGGTCAGAACTATAAACGATGAGCTTCAGTCATATATGTACAAGAAGATGAAAAGAATTGGAAAACACCAGGTGAAGCAGGAAGCTCGGAACAGGTCTGAGTCAGAAATATCACATAAACAGGAAAAATGAAAGTTTTCTGAGACAGATTTCCATTTGTGTGCATTCCTCAAGGTAGCTGCCTACAACTGTGACTGAAAGTGATGGTTTCTCACAGACATATCTCTTGTTAACCTGCTCCTCCTTTGTGTCTCCTCTTGTTGATCCATCTTTTTGGGGATGCTGACACATTCTGGGATTTGGAACAGGCTCAAAAGCGCAGACTCCTTTAAAATTCTTGTTTGTTCAAATGGTATAAGTGTGTGTGGATGTACTGTAGATTGTGGGTTGAGGAGCTTTGGTACAATGTTAAGCTGTCCTGGAGCTACACCAAAGCACATCTCCCAGGGTGCTATCAGGAACTTAATTACAGCATTAAACTGCTCCCTCTCCGCCTCTCAGTTCACTTCCACATCTTTCCCCTTTTCTCCCCCTTCCTGCACTCTCCCTCCATCTGCTGCCCCTCCTTTCCTCAAATTGTGTATCCATCTATATTTGCAACCCCCCCCACACACACACACACACTCATCATTCTTCTTTTTCCATTTTCTTACATTTGCTGGTTTTGCAGAAATGCCTGCTGGTGCTGCTGCATTCACATGATCACTTGGGGTGTGGGGTGAGCTCTGACATTATCTCTGTCTCTCTGTCCATAACGTGTTTTTATTGAACATTTAAACAGTTTAATTTCACACTTGCACACTGCCAATCTATGAATGATGCTCAGTTTGCCATCATGCAGCTCAGAGCACACAGAGTAGCACTGCAAGTGTGGAAGTGGAGCACGGTAACAGCGGTGATCAGATCGTTGATGGAAGGTTACTTTTTAAACATGAAATATTGCCACTGACAGTGTGTTATGTGATGTGTGAGCTGCCCTTCTCCTCTGATCCAGGTTTCCGTTTGTCGCCATTCGCAGAAGCAGCAGCGGACCCAGAAAACTCTCCCTTGAGGCAGAGTGGAGGACACAGGGGCAGCTGGGCTGTCCTGCTGCCTCACGCCAAACGGCGGCCTGCAGGCTGGCATGTCAGAGCCGGGGCTAATTAGAAACATGGGGATGGCTCCAAGCTTGACATCAGTGAGCATCAGCCAAGATGATTGTTTCTAGCCTATTTGTTTCTATATGTTAAAAGATGGAAAATGAATTCATGGTTACACCTCAGTGGGGTTGCTACAGCAAACGTAATGAGCAAAACGTAACACTGCCTGAGCCATACGTTTTAGTAAGAGAATGAAAAAAAGGTAAAAAGTCAAGTCCAACAAGTGTGAAGTCAAGTCCAACTCTTTAAAGTAAAATTGGACTCAATTGTTGTTATTTCAAACAATTATTGCACTAAATACTAAATAATCTTGTCTCAATCCTGTGACTCGTGTTAGGCTGTTATTGCGTTTTCTACTAATCTAAATGTAGTATTGCATTCAAATGTATTTAGATTTTCACATATGCTGCAAAAGTGGAAAAATAAAAGCTCAAATAAAATCTTTACTTTCATTAAATGGGAATGTGCAAATTCTAATGGGTTTTGTGTAATTCAGAAAATGAATTCAACTATAGGAGACGTTCACTAAAAAGGCATTTAAAATGCTGATTAGAAATATCCAACTAGACACAATTAACAACAGCTGTGGCTTGTTGATCTATTTTTTTTTGTTTGAATTAAGCTTAAATAATGAAGTGATAGTTTAATTGCTGTCTATAAATATTATATATCATTTAAATTGCCCTGTGCGGGCTACAGCATTATTAATTTCAACACCTGTTACTAATTTAGTCTGAGTTTTAGACTTTTGATCTAAATGCTTGTCAGGCTGCTGTAGTTACAGTCACTTTTTTGTTAGTTTTCATCAACAGAAGCTAATTAGTCAAGCTTTCATCAGTGATTTCTATGTCCCGCAAGCAATTTGAGACTACAGCTGTTACCATTTTTGGGTACAGTTACTATGGTTACAGGTGTTATTCTCATCTTTCACAAGTTAGTGGAAAAGGCACAGTCAATGTCCCACTGTTCAGCAGTAATTCAATGGATGGACTGCTGAGCTTGTCAGGACTGCTCTTATGAAAAAAAGAACTACTGTAATCTGGCAAATGTGTCATTTAAAGGTACCCAATGGAGTTTTCTTGTAAATAAACATGTCAACTGCTGTCAGACTGATTTATTGGACTTATTTTCAACTAATCTGCAGTGCATTGTTATATATAAAACATGTCAAGTCTTCTAAGTTCCAGGGAACTCAAGTCCAAGTGAGGTCCTGAATCTTTTAAAATTGAATTGTAAAACTAATAATCAAGTCAAAATTGATTAATAGTACATTTAAAAGCAGCTGAGCAACGTGCTGTATAGTTATACAAATATATATTTAACGATGACTAATTCAACAATGAAATTGCACTGCAAGAAACAATAAAACTAAAAAGCCAACAAGGAGAAATATGTTAAGGATGTGTGCAGTTGTAATTTGAAAACAGATTAGGGATTATCACATTTAAAAAAAAAGGCTGTTCCATTTTTGTTCTTTAGCTGGGATGCATGTAACAGGCTTTCTATTCAGAGAACTGCTGGAGTGATGTTCTCTGTCTTTGGCTACACAGACTGTGACAAAAACCCTCTGTCAGAAATAGTCAAATTAGCTCACCTGGCTGGTGAAGCTTTGATCTAATGTCTATGAGAATTTTGTTGTTGGATTTATGAAGAACTGACAGGTGGGAATCCTAAAAAGAAATTTATGTTGGTGCAAATTGAAGCAAGCAATCCACCACTGGTCAATATCTATTTGTGAGTCCATGTCAAAAGCTGAATGTACTCTCCATGTTATTTGATGGAAAACCATTAATTCAAATCATTTGACATTTCTGTCATTTTCAGTCTATTGTGCAAAATGTACATATGGAAGAGCAGTGGAAGTGTGCTTATTATACTTCATAATAGATTAGCATGAAAATGGGCTCATAAAATAATTTCCAACATGCTGTTTCTGTTTTTGAACGAAGGACAGTGAATATGTGTTAACACTGCTGGACTGTTAATGCATCGGCTGAGCTACTGAGAGCCAAGTATCTATGGTGATGAGTGACGGACCCCGGAGAGAAGAGAAGGTCAAGCTGTCACTCTCAGGTCTAATGAAATTGTATTGTCTCTCCACAATGGTGTTCTTTTCTGTACTTTTCTGCTTCAGGTTGTTAATGTGCAGCATCTTCTGACTCTAGTGTGCAAGTTTGTTTCCTGGTAAGACACCATTAAATCTAGATGCTCATAAGGCTGGAAACATGTTGCTTAAAAAAGAAAAATGAAGCACTCAGAGACAATGATTAAGTACAAATCTTTTTACATTGTATCTGTAAGTTTAAGGATAAGAAAGTAAAAATAGTGAAGTTAATGACATCATCAGTGTTTGGTCTCTTCAACATGCTGGTCCTGAAAATTCAAGAGGGGTGGGAATGAATGTTTATGGACAGTAAGAATTAAAGACTTCATGTCAGATGACGCATGAAATATGGAGATGGCTGCTTTCACCTAAGAGGATGACAGCAGTATACTGCACCATGTGGCCTTAATACCATGTGGCATCTGTTTAGCAGTAGCATCTCTACAACATCTTACCTCTCTTTCTTCTGCTTATTCACCCCACATAGCCAAACTTGCATTAGTCATTCACAGATGGCAACAAACTCCCAATAAAGTCTCTCTCTGTTGCTGATGTGAAGTTCATCTGTCTGTCTCTTAGGAGCAGTCTGATCAATACCTGTTAATGCATGACAGCACTCTAATGTCCACCTTTTAGTTTTCCAATAGGAACAGGCAAACGTGTGCAATGAGAGGCACACAGCTGTTTTTGAGTCTATAGCTGTTTTCACACATTAACTCATTTGGAGAAACAGGTCCAGAGTTGCTGTGTCGCTTATACACTAGAAAACTTTAGTTTGTCTCTGTGATCTTGTTCTTATTGAGGAAAAACTTTGCAAATTATGCATATAGTACACTGCAGAAACAAAGGGGATGCATCCAGTTAAACATTGCAACAGACGTGAGGAAAGTTGGTATTATAATAAATTAATTTGCATGAAATGCTGCTTGTTTCTTAATTCAACGTATAATGCATCGTAAGTGTATGTCTGACATTTTTTTAAGAGGCCATATGGCAATAAAACAGGTCAAAATACAGCAACTAATGATAATTCAGAATGTGGATGAACCTCCCCCACATAAACAATGTATATATGGGAGGTGGCCTCGTACCAAATGCAAGATAATAAAGTAAACTAACTGCAGTCATGGGTCTGGTTAAACTTATAAATGTATTTCCTTTCTACAAAAAAAAAGAGAATAGAAAAGAGGAAACATGTCTTACAACTTAACAATTGCAAAGTGGCAAAAAATGGGAAAATAATATAATTATGGGGAACACTTTTTCTTTTTCTTTTTTTCCCAGGAAAGGGGGGTGTAGGTTGAGGTTTTATCTCCTGGTCTTGTGATGCACAGAAATCACATTGTTCTCAACACATTGACTCAAGACCTCTGACTTTTCTCTATGATTGACTATTTTCTACCACATGAAGATGCTCACTTGGCCATTTATATTCTATACTGGGAGTTGGCAGCGTGTAAACACCTCACAAAGTCCTGACTAACTGACTTAGGAGTAGTAATGATAATGATTAGCTGTTTTTCAATTAATTGCCTTGAACAGCTTAATTGATTGGAAATAATAAGAAGCAAATAATGCAGTGAAACTGTCAGACGAGCCACAGTAAATATACTGTAGTAACTTTGGACCAAGTGGAGCATCACACTGTGTGATGAGATGGAGTTAAAGGTTTGTTGCTGAGGGAGTGAGGTCATTTGTAAAACAAGACCTAATCAATTGTGATGAACTCTGCAGAAAAAAAAGGTTGTCAAAACTCTGGTGGTTGTGCAGCAGCTATACACCAGAAAACTGTGCTAATGCTAAATGATCTTCTTTATGCTAATACAGACAAAATTATAACTAAAAGGAAGATTTATTGATGGCATTTTAGTGGTGATAATTAATGCTGATAGATTTGCTGGTTTGCTAAAGTGAGTGTGATGGTATTTGTTACAATTATTTAATATATGAAGTGAAGGTGTGATACATTATGTTGCGTTGCATCTAGAGATAGGAGCTCCATCTTATTGAGAACCCTCTCATGCAACCTGAGCCCAGCGCTGTTATTAACTGATGAGATTTTCTGTAGTTTGGCCAAAAGTTGGTTTATATGATGAGGTTTGGGGGAGAGGAGAGAAACTGAGACGGGAGAGAGAGAGAGGAAACAGATCTTTCCAAGAGAAACTGAATTGTGCTGCCAAGGAAAGAGATAAACACTGAACTGGATTTAACCTGATGCACTGCACCTGGTCACATTCCTGCGCACTATAAACGAAGTATGTGGACTGAGTGGATACAATTGGCAAAAAATATAAAAAATAAGGAATCCAAGGATGTTTCTGAACAATTTGGCAGTGATTATGATTAAGATCTGTTCAATAACAAACCAGTGGTGTGCCAAGATCTGATTTTCCTGCCGGATTTAAGCCCCTTTGCTGCTCATTTCAGAAAAAAAGTGAATAAATTATAGCACTTTTAAATACATTTAATTATGTGTTAATTTCATGGAATTGTAGTCAATAGATATTTTATGTCACTATATTCCTAGTAAAAAATGTATATTATCTTGTTTATAGAAATGTTACACAGTTACACAGTAATAAGAAAAAAAAACACATATTGATGATTTTTTCCCACTTAATTCATTATACACTGTAAGAAACCACAGTAGTGTATGGAAGATACATAAACAGCCACAACAGCTTGGCACCTCCACCTCATGGTGGTCACCGGAATGGTTACACTCAGCAGCTGGATGTCATCCCATTCCTCAAGCAGGAGTTGTTGAAGATCAACCAGAGTGGTGGTGTTGGTCACTCTGGCACATACAGCAAATCCGAGGGGATTCCACAAGCGTTCACTTGGATTGAGGTTTGGATTCACAACAGGTCATTCCCTCCTCTCCACTCCCTAACTCCAGAGATACTCTGATCCTGGCTCTGTGGGAGGAGAGTGTTGTCATCCTGGAGGATGGAGTGAGAGCCCATTTTCTGGAGATATAGCTCCAGTCAGTCAATTAGGTGCCAATCAGGTGTCAGTCATGTATCTGTGACAGACACGCACCTGGAAGCACTTGAATCTTGAAACAAGAGTGAATACTAACAGGAGAATATTGCAGAGTAAAAACAAAGCATATGAAAAAACGTCCACTTTACTTCAATTATTATTTCAGTATTGTTTGTTAATAGAGTCAACAACCATTTAAGGAAATCGTTTAAAATGGTCATCACTAATTACAATATTTGTGTGATTTATTAATCAAAATACATGCTTTAGCAACTGCTGAAAGTTGCACAGAATCTCCCTTTTGTTTACTCTTCTAAACACATTTTTAAATATGCGAACAAACAGTGTGTGGCAAAAACACAACAACATGCATAACAGCACATTCGGATCCCTGCCGTGGACTTTGTGACAAATGCAAATGGGTTTGGAAATGGTGTTTTCAGAAGCAAACCACACACAAGGATGTAAAGAGTGACGGGCTAATCTATGAAGAAGAAAAGAGGAAAGTGAGGCCTGTCTCTGTGGGTCTGAGCCACTGGCCTCATCATTAGAGCTCACCCTGTCAACCTGCTGCTAAGGCCCACACAGGTAATGACTGGCAGCAGCTGAAGAAGCATACAGCCATCTATCTTTCCCCCAATCTCCTACTCTTAACTTTGTTTTGCCATCATACCCCACAAACAGTTTTTTGTCTGACTAAAGTAAACTTCATTCACTTTCTTCACTTCCCACACACTCTAGGAGCTTTGAAAGTCTGACACCGAGCTCTCACTCTCCAAATTGACATCTCCCAATCTCCCTCTTTCTCTCTCGCTCTGTCAATTTGCTCACTTCAATGGCATATTTTTTCCTCTTGACTATCTTCACTGGACCAAAATCCATCTCAGCTTCTTACTCTCACAAACAAACAAATGAACTGAAAAGCACTGGAAGGGAACACCCTCGTAGCGTAACAGCGTGGTCAGCTACCTGTCTGACTGACAGAGAGACGAACTAAGTGGCAGAGAGACTGACAGGAGGTTTGAAGAGGGCTGATTGCAGGAAGCTGCAGTAATTTAAGGATGGGTGGACAAGAAAGAAATATGCTGATGGTTGACAGTGTCGGACGTTGAGTCCTATTATGGCACCTGAGGACCGCTCTAACTGTGTCTATTAAAAGAGAATAGACCAACTCTCGGGACATTAGCTTGTCAGAATATCCACTAGAACATCTAGCAGAAACAGCTCCCTTTTTTTAACATTAAAAACACTGAAAATGTCATTATTCTAAGACATTGATGCCTGATCACGAATGCTTAAGGTTTCACAAGGTTAAAGTTTTTCAAAAAATTCTTAAATATCTCTTTTGGGTGAATTCACATGGTACTCAAGAAAAAGGGGGAGGAGTCTTACCTCTGGGTCAGGGATGTTTTTTTGACCTTAAGCAAAGGAGTAATGGTTGGATAAACCAACGGACAGGGGCTTTTTCAGCAGTAAGGCGTTGCTTCTGTGTGCTCTGGTGAAGAGGGAGCTAAGAGCGAAATGCCGTTTTTAATTTACTGATCTGTCATTGTTACAACCCTGGCCTATGGTCACTACTAGATTTGGGTAGTGATCCAAAGAATAAGATCAAAGATGCAAATGACTGAAATGAGTTTCCTTCTAAAGGTGGCTAGGCTCAGAAAATGGGTGAGGACCTCATGCATCGTCAGCTGACTCAGCTGAAGTGGTTCAGGCATCCGATTAGGATGCCTCCTTGTGGTTTCCCTATGGAGGTTTTCTGGTACGTCTAACTTGGAGGAAACTCCGAGGCAAACCCAGAACACGCTGGAAAGGTTATATATACTTTCTGGCCAAGGAAAACATTTGGATCCCCCAAGATGAGGTTTATGGTGTCACTTGGGAGAGGGTTGCCTGGGTTTCCCTTCTGGATGCGTTGCATCAGTGATGCATCCAAACCACAAATGGATGGATGGATGGATGGATGGATGGATGGATGGATGTCAACCTAATATAGAATGACCCAATCCACACTACATATTTGAAGCTAAAATGCTTCATCAATCAAGTTTTTGAAAATAACCTTCGGACTATGTAATGTGATTTACTTCATGAAGAACAAAAATAAAGACAATAAAATATGTTAATTTATAATTTCTCTTTTTGTATAAACTAATATGTACTTAACAATGACAATTTACTTTTGATATGGTTGATTTTTTCAATTAATTCTTTATAGATCAACAATAAGCCCCAACTGGAGGGAAACAGTACATTTGTTTAAAAGATAAATTGGGTTTTACAGATTAGTAACAAGACAGTTTAATAATATTTGGAAGGCCACAAAATCAATTTGGCTGGCATACGTCCTTCATAAAAATGTGGCTTGTTTTTATTATCCATAATATACATTCATAATTGGATCTATTGTTGATTATTTTCTGTTCTGCGTTTCTGCAGTTCATTAAATTCTCAAAGCTGTTTTTTTTTGTAACCAAAGCTGGTATGACTGCAGTCTGGGTAAATTTCTATAGAAAAAAACCCTGATCCAACAGATGCAGGGTGATGATAACAATTCATTTCAGAATTCTAAGCTAATGGGAATTAAAAGAATCAACACGTTCGTGTTTTTAAAAGATTTTCTCATATCAGAAAATTTCATGTAACATCGCTCAAGATATTGGCTAATAATGTGAATTTCTTTTTTTTTTAAAAAGTAGTAGGTTGTGTCAAATACTCGGATCACATGAGTTAACCCAGAGCAGGAAGATGCCATCATCTCAGCATGACACTGCAGAGGAGGTATATACGTGTGTGTCTGGATGTGTGCTTTGCTAGTAAGCTCTGCCACCTGCACATTCAATCTCATCACAACAGGAGAGAGGACGCCCCATTTAGCATCACTGTCACATATGGTTTCACAGACAGAAACACACCGAAAGAGACAGACTGAAAGAGTGTGTGTATGTGAGCGAGAAAAAAGACAGCCTCATAAGAGGGGAAGATGGGTTCCCTGACATAAATAAATCATCAATGTGTTTCGTCGCCTTGGCTGAGTTCACACGTGGAAGATGAAGGAGAGGAACACAGGAGGAGAAGGTGAAGGAGAGTGAAACAGAAGGAGAGAAGGAGGATGCTGGATGAGAAGAACAAAAAGCAGGTGGGAATCCTGATGTCTGCTTCATGACTCGAGTGGAATAAAAATGAAAACACCAAAGCATCTGCTTCCAAACTGACGTAACTCCTGCCAAGAATAACCAAATGTTTCAGCTAAATGTGAGAGCCATGAGAAAACTCACAGAAACAACAATACTGTAGGTCATACTTTGACATTTCTCCTCATCCCACTTCTGTCGCTGTTTCTGAATGTTCCCTGACCTGGCATTTTCATGATGATTTTTCTTATCGTCTCTAAAGATTTACTATGTAGTTACTGTCGATAAACTTCGCTTTTCTTCTTTGCTGCAAAGTGAAGTTGCGCTGGACTTACTGGAAGTCAAAATCACATCAGTTTCAATACAAACATCTGGATATACAAATTCTGCAGCTTTTTTTCCTTTTTGGGTGTACAGGAAGGAAATCTGACCTCTTGTAGTGTTTTTTTTTAAAACAGCATTGGTGTTTTGGGAAGGGGGAAACAACAGATTGCAATGAGTCAGAGAACAAAGATGTAAATCAGATACATAAAATATACTTTTCTGATTGTTTCACAGCGGTTAAGTGTAAAACACGAATAAATAAATTCACACCCACACAACTCTGCGGTAAAGTGCAGCGAAATAAGAAGAAACAACAAAAATACCAGCGGGGGTATTGTCTTCGCTGAGATATGAACTTTCACACACTTCTACAAGGCCTGGAGAAATGACAAATGGCCCTTTCCCACTGGGAGGACATGCCGATGCCAGTTCTCGAACTTAATTAATTTGTTCACTGGAGTCCGTAAAATAGTGGTTCTTCTTTGTGACGGGTGATGTCATCAACTGTCAAAGGCTAAGTTCATCCAAACAGCAGACTGCTACATTACTCAAATCGTAGTAAAGTTTTTAGAAAAAATAACAACCCGACCAATTGCCCAACCAATGCTTGATAAAGAGCAAAGAGAGAAACAGCACCAAATAATCTGTAAGATATGCAGAAGTGAAGCAGGAATACCACAAAAGTAAAAAAGACTTGGCCAAAAGTGGACAGCTGGACGGCCACCACTGAAGAAGCCGACCAAGTACCCCTGTGACTTCCACACATATAATGCTGACTGCATTGAAAACACAGATTGGCTAACTGAGGTCAAACACTTGAGTAATTAATTTAGTCTAAAACCTGAATGCTGATTGATATGTTACCTGGCCAATTTAAAGGGGTTTTAGTTGGCTAGATTTATGTAAGCTTTTTTTGACATCCTATCATCTTACAAAATTTACTCAGCTGTCTGCATATAGTTCTGGGATACCGTAGGTTATAATAGAGCCTGACAACTTAACCATCAACTTCCATGACAAATTTTCTATGGTGTTTGTTTTCTACCCTAAAGCCCTACCACTTCATTTCTGGTTAACCTGGTGTGAATGCAGGCTGGTTCACCAGAAAGAACCGGGGTTCTGAGACCTGAGAACAGAGGCAACAGCTGGAGCCAGAAGGGTATCTGTCTGAAAGCACCATGAGAGGGAATACTTTGATATGAGGAGATGTTGCTTCATTTTCTTATATTCTGGAAATATTCTGCTTCGTAGGTCGAGGCAAGACTGTTTTTGTTGTCACACTTTCCTCCATTGTAATGTCTGTTTTGTCTTGTTATTAATTCATTTGTCTTGTTATTTTTTGTGAACATTCACTGGTTTATACCAGGGATAAAGTTCTGTCCTAGAAAGCTGCAGTCCTGCAGGTTTTAGATGTTTCCCTGTTTCAACACACCTGATCCAAATGAACGAGTCACTCAGCAGAACTTGATAAGCTGTTGGATCCATTTCATTTGAATCAGGTGTGTTGGAGCAATCTTTTGCATACATTTATGAATATTTGTTGAGACCGATTTATTATAAGAGCGATGTACAGCTTTGTCATACATTAAGGAATTTAGAATTAGAGTTAGAGAGTGACAACAGTCAGGTTCGCCTATATTGAAAAAAGTAGGATACAATATTCCACTTTAGTGCTGTACAAACAAACACGACAAGATGCCAAAATGCAGTCTCTTACAATCAATATCAGTGGAGTGGCTCTAGGCTATACAGCACTACATAATAAAAGGTTTTCTTTCTTTTCCTGTTTTGGTGCAATTACTCACAATCACACACACACTGCTGAAAATAAAGCAAAAAAATGAACAGAAATATTAGCACATTGAGTTTGTTATGACTTAAAGCAATGAAGGAAAGCAAGTCATTTTAAACCTTTATTTAGATGAGGCTAAATGTTAAAATTAAAGGGGGGGGGGGAGCTTGAAATTTCTAATGATTCATTTTGATTGTCTGGGCATAGATGCATAAAAGAATTGAGAGGAGCAGCTGTATCTATGAAAAGCACCCAAAAAATTTGTCAACTGTTTTAGTATTCACCTTGAAAGAGCGCACGTCTTTGGGCTCAATAAATAATACAAAGAGACCATCAGTGAATGTGTGTGTGCTTGTTGAGTCAGATAAAGAGCGCTGTTGCAGTGGCAGAATGCTGCTTTGTACACTGAAGATAAGGCTTTTCAGAGCTGAAAGCCAGGCTTTTCACATAATAGACGTTGCTAGTGGCCATCCTCACACTGAGCAAGGTCAACTTATAGTAAAGTACAAGTAAGACAAGGACCGTGCATATCAGGCTAATCTGTAACAGCTAGAGCTCTTCAAATATTTTCCTCTGTTTATTGATAGAAGAGTTTGTGAGTGGTGCTTTCAAGGAGCAATTTACACTTGAAACCGCAATGAAGAGACATGATGACGCCATGTGATACGATAAGTAATAAACCTTACTTACTATAATGTGGTTCCACATCAGAATTGGTGATTCACTTACACAAACACACACACACAAATACTTCTTGCTGTGGTTGTTTTTATGCTGTTCATGACTTTCACAGTTGGTCATCCTGAAAGTGCTCCTGATGATTGTCTGCAGTTTTTTTCCCAGAATTATTATGTCAATTCAGCAAAAAAACAAACAAATTCAAAGTAAAAAAAAAAACCTTAAGTATCAAGAAAAGCCTTATATGGATAAAGTCCCTCTTGGCAAAGTGAATTTGTTCGGCACAACAATGCAGCCAGACCATCACTCTGCCTGCTATGAGGCTGGACGGGGCAAGAAAAGAAAAAGAATTGGTGATTCATTGACTGACAAAAACAAAATGCAAAAGAGTTTTGAGTCATTTCAGCAGTTTCACAATGTCACTGTACAGCAACAGGGCATCATATAAAGGATAGAAAAGAGAGCCACAAAGAGGAGAAACAGCTTCAACTCAGATATATTTCCATCTTAAGGGCTGTCAGAGGATATTGAAGATGAGAGAGGAAAGTAATCCAATATGAGTTATGCAGTGAACAACAGACGACCCAGTGGAAACACTAGAGTTTTGCTCTCCTCTAAAAATACAACAGTGTCTGACACACCTGGTGGTAGGCTTGGAAAATCTGTAAAAAAGGGCCCATAAAACTGAAAGACCAGGGCTTGGAAAATCCTTGTATTTGCATGGTGAATCTCCCCATCCCCTCCCTCTACACCAAGCAGAAGTTACTGCCCTGCCTGACCCTCAACCTTGCACTGCCCTGTGTGTGAAGGCCTGCTGGGAGGAATTAGTCTGCATGGTGAGATCCTGACGGAAAATGTTTTGCTCAAAGTCTAGCATTCCGTGACCATAGTTTTTGCCAGAAAGTAATTTCAATGAATTATTTATGATATATCAACCAATAAATACATTGATCCCTACAGCTACAAGTGTATTTAATGGAGGCTGCTGTCTGTCTCTGAGTAAACTTTTGTGTTTGTGTGTTCATATCTGTGTCTGCATATGTGTTTTATGTCAGAGCAGCTGAGGCCCGTGAAGTAAAAGACAACTGCAGTATACTTGAAGTTCAGACCTAGGCATGCAGAGAATTATTTTACCACCATTCAGCCGGATTGAAATATCACATCAGTCATCGCCTGCATCCAGTGCAAATGTGTGTGTGTGTGTGTCTGCATGCATGTAGTTGTCATGTGTGCGAACAAGCCAAGGTATTGTCCTTCTTGTCTGTTGTGCCACGGAGGGCTATGGCTTCTGCCTCTGCTATTATGAACATATCAGCTTGCTTTCTTGTATTTCTATGCCACCCAACACCCCCTTCCCCATACCCTCATTGCCCTGTATGCCAGGTCACATGGGTTGGTGCTATGGGCGGTTTCACATCCCATCATTTTCCTGTGGCTGACTGTCGGGGTGGATCAGGATGCCATGTGAGTCTAATGCTGATGAGCTGAGACAGCTCCATTCTGACTGGGAGGGGTCTAGTGGACCAAGCACAATCTGCAACCAACATCCCCTCCTCCACATGCAAACACAAATAAACAAATACACACACAAACCACATAGTAACAGTGAGTGGGCACCACTGTGCAAATGCAGTGTGTATGCATGCGTAACTGTGTCACTACAGTACAAGTATGAGTCATACCACAAGGCATAATGGTGGTTATCTTTTTTGTGGTAGCATTTATTGAATATAATTGGCCAAAATAAAATCATATTACGATTTGAGGCTTTCAAAAATACCAAACTCGTAAAAGCATAATAGTGCAGGCTAATTGCCAAATTACAGGTAAAAAAAAAAGGGTTACTGTTAAGACATCTCAAGGCCTGCTAGTAAATACGAATCAAAAGCAATCCTAGTGGGGGGAAAAATGGAAATTTTAAAAGCCACAAAGGAAAATGAATTGTGTCACTGGAATTTGGCCTGATCTGTTTCATATTGAGGGGTGGACTAGGGGAGACGAGACAATGGCCAGTTATCTGGACTATGTCACATGTACACCTGCACACCATCTGTGTATGCTGCAAGCATGCTCATGTGCTGACGTGGACCTTCGGTGTGTGCTTGCACTTATCACATGTGTGAACTCATCATCAAAAACGACCCAGAACAGACACAAGCCTGGGGTGTGTGCACGCACAGAGACAGATGTGGTTATATATATGATAAAATGCCTGTTAAAAAGAGATAGAGCAAGTGTCGGGATGAAGGGCGGGGGCCAGTGAGAAGAAACTGAATGAAAGGGGGTTTGACAGAAACAGGCTAACAGTGTGGAGGAGACGAAAGCGAAAGGAGAGACTGACAGCAGAGTTCAAATAATAAATAGAGGCAGTGACAGGGAGTCAATGTGGTGGTGAGACAACAGACAAATAGACGTTTCTGTCAGGGACGAGAATCTAAAGCTGCCTTTCCAACTCTCCCCCTCTCCATGATGGAAAGAGAAAGATAATCACACCCTCTTCACATCACAAAACTATGCACTCTCTCTACTGAAGGCTAAACAATCACTTTCATTGATTATTTAATTGATTATGGTGCATTGGCTTGAAGAGAAGCAGTAACAGAATGATAGTAACATGTCTGTATTGACTCATTTTCTATATTTTCTTATTCAGAGCCTATTATGCCCTCAGTTGAACCTCAGAATGTGGACAAAATACTTTCCCAAATCATTTATATGGGTACACACCAACTATAGCTTCATCTCTTTTATGTTACTTTTATATAATGCAAACCCACTTTATGTGTTATGTGTAATAGTGTTTAATTCTGTGTGAACATTTACCACTGCAACAAAAACATCCTTCGTAGCTTAAGATAGTTTGTAATGGATGACCTTGATAAGAGTACACACAACTCAATCTTAAAATCCAAATACCACAATTCAAGAAACATCTGCTTTTATTTAGAAAACACTGTTGAGTTAAAATTCTGTTTTGAGTTCTTTGGAAAGAGGCTTGATGAATTGATCCTTATTATTTCCAACAGATGCTTTTTGGGCCAGTGAGACAATAACCAGTGAGGTTTTCACAAAACTACTGAGCACCTAAGGAGCCTGGTTAAAAAACATGGAGGGGTTTTTATTGAGGCAGGTCTAATATCAGCTACATTAATCAAGTAACCATGCAGGGCAGAAAGGACTGGAGTCTGTCTAACCACACAAAGGGAAGGACCGAGGGAATGAAAGGGGCACAGTAGAAGTATCATCATTTGGCTGATTATGTTCAAGCCAAAGACATACATGTCAGGTTAATTGGTCACACTAAATTCTCCCTGGGAGTGAGTGTGAATGGTTGTTTGTCTCTCTTTGTTGGCCCTGGAATGGCGACCTGTCCAGGGCGTACCCTGCCTCTTGCCTGCTAATTGCTGGGATAGGCACCAGCTTCCCCGTGACCCTGAATTGGAATAAGTGGTATAGAAAATGAACAGATGTTCAAGTCATTCAGGTATGGCAGTGCCCATAGATCCCCGGCTTCCCCAGACCACATGTTAAAGGGTCCTTGGGTAAGACACTGAACCCCAAACTGCCTAAGATACATCCATGTATTTTATATTAAAAGCACTGTATAGTAGAAAGGAAGTGCTGTATGAGTGCGAGTGAATGAGTGAATGTGGTTTATAGTATATAAAGCACTTTGAGTGCTCAAAATGGGTAAGCTATATAAATGCAATCCATTTCAAAGTATTTATAAATAAGATACTGTCATGATCTGATTTTCATGTCACTTCAGTATTGTGCTGTCAACAATGATGAATTTGATAAATCACCTTATCACTGTGTGTCATTGCAACCATATTGGGTCTATTTTGTCACTAGAGTCATTTGCAGCCAAGATATTTGCATTAGTGAGAGGCAAAGAAAGTAGCTGGAAGAATTTTCTAGGATGCATTGACAGCAGTAGTTAAAACCTATGCATCTCACATGCTCTCTTAGCATGACAAGTGCACACCCGTATGTTGCATCTTAATGGTTTAAGGCATTTTGTAAATATTACATGACTGGTAAACAGAAAATACAAAGCATTAATAACCAACCAAAACAGCAGCTATGCAGAAATATTATTATTATTATTATTTTAACAGCACCATGAAGAAACCTGCAAAAACTCATCTGGCAACATAATCCTAATGCATTTAGAAATAAACCGGATGATGTTGTCGAGCTGTCACTGCAAGTCTTGACAAAGCCCTCCCAGATTATTCCCCTTGAAGTTTGTAGGTATTTTTAGAGGCTTGATGAGCCATTTCTAATTTCCAGAACCAATTTGACGGAACGCAGCCATCGTTCCGATGAACTGTTGTACAAACTGATGGTTCTGGTTATGTGCATTAGTCTGCTGAGCAGTGATTTAAAGCTCCAATGGTAAGACCTCTGAAAACCACAGGATGTTTTACTGGAATAGCCAATCATAGAATAATAATAATAATAGGAATAAAATCCACAAAGAGAAAGAGAATACACACTTTCTGCAAGATTATAATCAAATCTACTGAACAGGTTTTTGCTCCTACAAACAGTCAAAGTTGGACTTCTGTGAACATCAGAGTAAAATATAAGAGTGGGTGCACACAATTTCAACATGAGCCGTTGCTGACTCAGCAGAGTTTGATAGTATAAACAACATATAGCCGGCCTGCTGAACACTGGTAAATGCAAATTACATGCACCTATCATTGCTGGAGAGGTAAATACAAAACATGTCTAACAACCGGAGATTGTTTGGAATTTATAAGAAGAAGAAGAGCACAGTTCAAGGGTTTGTCAAGCTTAGATTAAAAACAGCAGTAGTAGATGTCATGATAAATCCCTGGATGCTAATAAAGCTAGCACAAGCAAGAACAATAACAAAAGATAGAGACACAGACATAGAGATAGAGACACTAATACTGAAGACTTCTTCCACTTCAGACATAACTCAGTGTAATGAAAAGTAATTATAGCATTATTGGAAAAATTTATGGCCAAGAATAAGTGTACCAGTCTTGTTGACATGATACTGTATGTATTAGAGCTATGGTGAACTGAAGTGCCATCATAATAGAAAATCAATTGTTTTCACTGATAAAGAAAAATTTATATTTATGTTTAAAAAATGTTAAGTACAGCACCAGACCAAATTGTTCTGTTTAAGAATGAATCCTCCCTGAATTGTTTCTTAACCCATGCGTCTAAAATCAATTCCTCTTTTAAGGCTGAGATACATAACCTTGGGAACCACACTTCTGGCACCAGAATGGTAGCTGAGTGTGCTACTCTTCCATTTACCAACCTGACCTCCAAACCCAATCTCTTTGCATTGGATCAAAACGTCAACATGCAGAATCAGCTGATAAAATACAATCCTAATATATATTACTGCAGGATAGATTAATAATGAGTTCCACCTAAACCTGAGAATAACCATTAATTTATGACACTTGGTGGTAGAATCCCAATTTGTTGTGGTGAAATATCTCTTAACTCCCTCATGCTGGCTAAATGTACTCCCATAAGGAATAAACCAATAACTTTTTTCTCAGATGGGGAGCCATCAGACAGAACCTTAACAATGACCCCCAGCTTGCTACGTATTTATTTGGAGGGATTTGACATCAAAATGCTTGTGAACTCAAGAGTGTACACATCATGCATCTTTTATAAAACTTAGGATAGATGTTTTATGCTGTATATTGTGCCAGTCGGGTATACTCAGACTGCATGCTCAGAGTGAAAAGAGATCTCTTGGTGTGAGTGAGAGTGCAAGGCCAAGAAAGATTAAAAGTGAATTTCCCTGCCATCTCCTCGGAGTGTTCCTCAGCTCGGCTTCCGTTTGAAGGTGTGAGATGAAGGCGCAGTGACCAGTGGCCTCATCTGAAGAGCGTCTGATTAAACTGACTGGTCGGAAATGAACGGTGCAGCGTGATACGACGAGTCGTGGTGACACACTGTGCGCACCAACCATCATCACACTGCAGCGCAGAATCTGCCAGCCATTTTAAATGCAGCTTTTGACTAAAGAGGGGACGGGGAAGCTGCTTTTCTCTGAAATGTCTCAAATCATTTTACTGTCTGTTCAAGCTTGGAAAGATGGCTGTAGGGTATGGAGGAGAAACTGTGGATCAACTGATGTGTTATGACAAGGAGCTGCACAATGGCTCAATCTTTTAGGCAGCTGGCAGTCTTTTCCCTGATTACGGCTCTAGAAGCAGAGTGTGACGAAGATTAGAGAGGCAATGGAAGAGAGGATGGGGAGAGATAGAAGACAGACAACTAATTTATTTACCCTTCTTTTTCCTCAGCTTGTCTTTAATAGACGCCACTCTGTTCCGAGTACTGAGGTTGGAGTTCAGATTTTTCCAGCCTGTTTGACACACAAACACAGAGACATGGGAAAAACACACAGTAATCCTGATTTCACATGGACTAGACAACTTTTCTTCCTGTTATAATCCAAAATACTGTCAAATTCCTACTTCGAGTGGCGCTGAATGTGTTAGCAAGTGCAAAGTTTGGCAGGAATCTCACATCAGCCTGACCACTTTGGCAGGTATATTCTCAGTGGAGAAAAACATTGAATGGGAAATTGTGATGTGTGTGTTCCAGGGGGAAATGGGGGAGGCTGGGGACATGTTGCCATTCTCCTGTGAGATTCCCACTGTGTTCGTGGCATTGTGACATTCCTGTGAGCAGCTTTCACATCCCCATCAGGGGACATCAGCTTGTGTACTGTTGTTGTCCTTTTTTTTTTTTTTTTTTTTTTAGGGATTGTCTGATGAATGAATGCTTTAAGTGGAAAGTGACATGACAAATAAGATAATAGTCTCAAAGAGATCTTTACCATACGGGTTTGCCTTTGATGGGATTCGATTCAGGGACTCATCTGTATGCTCGTCTCCGTAACCTAAGAAATCTTATTACCTCTAAAACCATGATGGCGTGTAATGAAGTTGGAGAGACACATGTAATATTCATGAGAACACATAGAACTTACTGGACCCTCGCATGACCCTCAATTCGTCAGAATAATCACGCTCAATTTACTCTGCACTTTAGACCCTTAAATGTCCCATTAAACCACAACAAAGTAAGGCTTGGATGTGTTCGGACATGGAGACCATTTTACTTTAGATGTATACCAAAACATATACAAGTTTTATCATGGATATGAGGTTGAAATGCAGAGGTTATCGATACGAACAGTGGAGGAAGTACCCTCTTTTTCAACTGTTCAATATAACTGGACAGTCTATCAACAATGAGCTTCCTCCTTTGTGATGATTTGCAGCAGCTACCTTTACTCCAGCTTTCTCAACAGTGTTGAGATCAACCGGTTTATCTTTGATATTGTTGAATATCCCACTTTTTTTTACCTTCAACAACTTCCAAATTGATTTCTCACTATATTTTTGGTCATTATCCAGCTGTACAGTGAAGTAGCATCTCATCAGCTTTGTTACATCAGGCTTAATCTGAGCAAACATTATAATTTATGCCATCATCAGGTTAATATGGACTTTTTGTTCTCGAAACTTATGCTTTGTGATGTATTTGCTATTGTGAAGTTTTTTTTCAGTGATCATCTTTGATGAAAATACTGTATGTTTTCCTCCTGGAGAGTGTTGGATGGGCTTTTTCTCTGCCAAGTAAAGGATTGTGCAATCATCCAACATCGTTTTCTTCTTTGGAAGTCCAGACCTTTAAATGGAAAAATTAATTACACTTTATTTATAGGATAATAGAGATTGTGAGTGCTCCCCCCCCCACCCCACCACCACCACCACCACCAACCTCTTCTTCACTGGTGTAGTTTCTTTAACAAGACACAAGGGATTGACTTTATAATTACATCCACATACAAACACAGACACTCACATGTATGGAAAGATAGGCTTGCTGGCTAATCCAAGCTAGCTTTAGCAGGCCTATAGGGGGCTGGTCTAATCCTGTTATCAGGCTCGACAGATGCTGTTGACAGAACAATAAGCAGGGGGCCAATATGGCAGCGCAGCCCCGAAGAGGTCATGAGCCAAACTCATCGCAGCAGCAGCAGGATCGTTGGCTGGCTGGAGTAAAGCTGGATTCAGCACTCGTCACACACACTGGATCTTGTGCCCCGAATGCCTCACTGCGACAGCCATTCACAGTGATTTGTTTCCTAGTAGAAAAACCCATTTTGCTTTGTGTGCAGTGTCAAAAGGTCTCGAAAATGATACTTCTAAAAGCTCTGGGGCTTGTGAAATCTGCGACACGTTTTAAATAATTTCTTTAGACCTCGTCTATTTTAGCCCCCCCTCAGCCTTTTTATGTTAATCATAATGTCATTATTCATATAATTACAGGGATCCAAATAAAGTGGTCAAGGAATAATTTTCTCACACCATTGTTTCAGTTTCTTGCTTTCAGGCTTTTGTTTGTGACTGTAGCCTCAAATTCAACAGAAAAACTCCCTTACACACAATCAGGCTGCAAGCATGACAATTGTGACACAGTTTGATTTTTCCTTCAACGATCAACTACAACTAACAAAAACCCCTGGCTTAAGCATCATTATAAGCATGCTGTGTAATTATAATTAGCTCAACAATATTAACCTATTTCCATTTAAACTTCCATCGATTCCATTCCACTCAGGCAATCCTGTATAATGAGCTTTGTGACCACTGTTTATGCCACTTTTGGTTTGAAGCTTTAGAAAAGCTGTGACAGTCTCTGTCTGTGTTTCTTTTAGATCACAGAAGAAAAAAAACTGCCTGGGGGGGGCTTGCTCTACAGTATGCCTCACCTTCTAGCAAAGAGACTATCTTTCCACACACTGACTAGTCCTGCACACATCACAGTGTCTTGATGTATGACAGATACAGTATAGTGAGGCAAACAAGTTCCTGCACCCATGCATGCACAGTTTTGAACCACGTCACCTGCAGATGTCTGCAGCAGCAACCCTTGAAACACACATCACATGTAATATACTGCAGAACTGAGTCAATACATGTGTGGTTGTTACAGACTGAACTGAAACAAACAACCAATCCTCTGTGTCATCTAAAAACACAGACCCAAATAATACAACCTGCAGAAGACTCATGCAGTCTTTGCTCAAAAAGAGAGTGAAGCATGCAAACAGTGAGGAAGGAGGAAAGAAATTCACAAAAATGATTGGACACATTAAATAGGAGGAAGAGACAAACCACAGGAGTAACAAAGGTTGATGTTAAAACAAGAGTTCTGTGACTGACATTTCCCCCAGCCAATAAAGACGAGGAGTGACACACATATTCATTAAATCATCAGAGCCTGCGAGCCAGTTGTCCATGAGAGCAGAAATAACAATGACGTTGGCAGTGATGCTGAGGAAGGGTTTTTTCTCCCTTCTCCCTGACTTTCTGGTTTGTGTCCCAGTTTAACTAAATCCCATTAAAAAGGCTTTCATCTCACTGCACTTCATTACTGGCATAAATGCTATGGCTCACCCGAGAGAGAGGCAGGGATTAGATGAGACAAGCTCATCTAAATGTTACGCTCTTGAACCACACCAGTTTTATTTTCTCTCTCTCTCTCTCTCTCTCTCTCTCTCTCTTTTTTTTTTAATTTTTTTTTTTAAATAAAGACCCTCATGTTAAATTCTCAATATTGGATTATCCAAATATACCCTCCAGTGAAGAAGGTGTCATTAAGGTCAAGCGTGTAGTGATATGAAAAGACTTGTGTGCCTCTGTGCCCTTGTACAGCTGTAAAAACTTGGATTTCAACAGCAGAGGTTGCTCTGCATTTCCCCAAAAAGTTAAGACCAAAATTTCTATAATATTTAGAAAATATTCAGGGAACAAACAGGAAGAGAGAGACAGAGAGAGAGAGGGGGAAAGAAATGTCGGAGTGAAGACCACGGGGAGTGAGCTTGGTATTGTGTGTATATGATTGGATGCGATGGGTCAGAGGCTTTCACACGCATTTATGAATGCTTATTTTAAGCAGAGCCCAAGCTGGGCTAATCTCTACTGCTTGCCTGAATGGGAGTGCTGATTAAAAGCTAATTATACGCTACAGATTTGGCCTCTGGTGAAGACTCTGCTGATTTGACACGGCTTGGACCCTGGCCATGGTGCATGCCTGTGGGCTTCAGCTCCAGATAGCCTTGCATGTGTGTCTACAAATCAGAAGGGAGAAAAAGAGTCAGCATGTATGATGGTTGCTGTGAGGTTTGTGTTTATAGCGGAGGAACATTACTGAGTTGCTTTCATTTTCTTTTGATGATATGTGCAGTTTTAAGTACTTTGCTTTGTGATACACAAGGATTCAAAGAAACAACTTAAACAACTGTAATCGCTTTTTAGAAAAAAAGGCAGCAGTTGTGGTGTTGAGCAATATCAATAAATTGTGCCACTGCTTTTTTTTTTCTGTGAGCCATTCATACACATTAATACACATACATTAATGTGAGGTTCTGCAGGTTAATGTTGTACTGATCAATAAAGATTTCTCAGCAGAAATCAACTGACTTTGATCAAAGGCCAAACTGCAAAGATGAATGAAAACAATGCATTTTTTTAAAGAATTATCTGCAAATGTTTGGCAAGAGGGAATTGCATTCAAAGCACTTTGATTCTGTGATCTGCAATTCTGCAATCAAAAGCATCCCACTTTTTGCGAACTTTTTATACTTTTTTTATTTTTGAGAACTGAAATGATATTAACCTTTAAGTTTATTAACCTTTTGCTTGTTTTCATCTTTTAAGCTTCACCAGTTGTTGTTATTCACTCAGTATTGGATTTTTGTTCAAAAATAAATTTGTTTAATTGTCTATCCCAGTAAATTCCAGACATGTGATGTATACTAAAAAGTTCATACTCAAACATGAAAAAAACTCATTGAATACATAGTTGTATGAGTAATGTATATACATTGTTTACCATTTAATATGATCACAGTTAGTTGGCATTCTTTGCATCCAACTCTCCTTTTTTTGAAGTCACACTTTATCCCTTTTCAATTTAGATAGCTCAATATTTGATTTACTGTATGTCACTGTGTGAGTGGATTTGACTTCCGTTTATCTCTGCAGGAACTCTCCCACTGCCTTTCAACCCTTCCCTTCCCTCTATCTGCCATTTCCCTGCTCTGTCGCACCGACAGGAGGGGGTTAATATCTCTTACAGATGCAGCAGCCGAGAGAAAATAGACTAAATCCTTCGCTGCCTGTTCGCATCTTGTCCTTGACATCATTACTCCTCCAGCATGTCAGTGTTCTCCTCCTGTGACCCTCCCACAGGAACTAACCCTAGTCCAACACCATAACAACACATGCAGAAAACAACACGTCTCACAGCCAATTGCCTACAGGGTTTTTCTTTGGCTATTTATGGTTTAGGAAGTGACAAAGTCACTTTGTTCACTGCCTATTTTCCTGCAGAGACTCTTAGTAGGGATTTCAATAAAGAGGCATATAAAAATGCATTAGCTTTTTATCAGCTGCTTGTCTTTATGAGCAGAAAATGAAACGCTGGCGTCAAGGAGGGTCAAAAAGTATTTTGCTTAAGCCCTTTAAGCCTCATTGGTAAAAACCACTGGGTCGTGACATCTTGAGTTATAACTGTCCTCTAGGTAGCAAGTCAAATCAAATACTTGTCATTACATGACGTTAAAAAAATGAAAATCAGCTCCTATTGCTCAAAGTTGAAGGAGCCATATCCTACTGCTGCACTGGAGTCTTGTGTACAATAGAGAGGACATCTCTACATGTTCCCCTTCATGTCAAGGACAAGATCATTCACAGCTAGATCACACCTGGTCACTGACTACACACGCACACACACACACACACACACACACACACACACACACACACACACACACAAGCAAACTGTGTGTTTGCATGTGTGTGTGGAAAGGGGAGCACAGCTTCTGAGAACTGGTATATGACTGGAGGCATCTTGACAACTCCAACCTTCCCTCTCTAACTAGTATTTCTCTCAAGCCCCTTAACCCTCCCAATTTCCCCCACCTCTCTTGCCTGTCTTTATTATTAGTGGCAGCTAAAGGCAGTGGACCGGAAAATTCCCATCGAGAAACAAACCCACGTCTGCATATTACAGCCCTGTTTCACGTCTGCCATGAGCGAATAAATTAATACATGAATAACAATGAAAATCATCCATGAGTTGCCTCCCAGCTCTATAAATGCATTGTGTGTGCGCGTGTGTGTTTTGTATGTTTGTGTGTGAAAGTCAGAAAAGAGCTGTAGTGGTTTTATTATTTGCATAAAATCTGAAACATTGGCATGCATACAGCACCGGTAAGGCAACATGACTGTAAATATTTGGATACAAAAATGCATAATTTTCACAAAGGTTTCAATTAAAAAAAAAAAAAAAGTATATGTAAGGATTAAACAATGACTACCCGCGCATTACACGGTTTTAATGCACAACGCAGAGCATCAAAACCGTGTAATGCGCGGTCCGAGTTATTTATTCCGCCTTTACCATGGCCCCACACAGTAAACATTTTCTAAGAAATGTATAGAAATATATTTTATGTTGGCCTCAATGTACTTTTAATGCTAAACAACACGCGTTTCTCGCATTCCCCTGTCAAAAGCCAGTTGATCTGAACCAGTTGATTAATGCGTTGCTATGGCGACGCGTGCAACAGAGTGATATAACTTGCCAAACTACGTGTGCTTATATATGAAAATAATGCACACCAGTTGGCATTAGAATTCTCGCTGACCATGGTATGAATATATTTCTAGCTTTTGTATTTCAAAAGCTATTAATCTAATAATTTTTAAATGATTGCATTGTAACAGAAAATTCCACATAAGTGTCTTAAATACAATAAATTAGAAATCTTTTACATCCACTTTTTAGAACAGCAATAACTGACACATAACAAAAGTGTCTGATTCTATATTTGTATGTGTTGCACTTTCTTTTATTAGAGATTTGATAAAGATGTAAACAAATCTGTTTTTCTGTTACATAGATGTGAGATTATGAGTGTTGAGCTAAAACTTACCATCATCTACCCCAGTAAAAAGTCTGTCCTTTGTTAGAGTACTACACATCCTCCCTCCCTCCACCCGTCTCATTCTGCCTAGATTACATCTGTTTACCGATGCTTGTCTACTTCACTTACATGTACAGCACAGCGAGGTTCTCTGGAGGTCCAACACCCTGCGCAAGCACATGCTCCAATACTGTCAAACTACTTTGCAGATGATTCCACTCATTGGATGTGAGACTATGACTTTCAGGAGATCAGATCAGATTCCAGACGATGAAACTTCCACCTCCCAAAACTGACAGACTAAAACTTGTTAAACCTCTGCAGATATGCTTCCGGTATCTTGTAGTGCATTGCTTGCATTGGAAAGGATGTGAAGGATGGGAGTTACATGTGAACTTTGGGAACCGTGAGGCCCAGCAAACTTCCAAGGGCCATACATCATGTGTCCATTAGCAGACAGCTCTGCCTCGCAGTGCAAAAGACAGTGTTTGTCTACGTCTGCCTCTCGCCGTCTCTCTCACACATACCACCCACTCTCTCTTTTCAAGCCAGTTTCTAAATGTCTTTCCTAATCTTTAGCCCTTCTCTCTATCTCACTCTTGTTGATGTGATTCTTCCACTCTTAGAACCCCCATCTTCCTTGCTCCTCTTCCTCATCTTTATCAGCCTCTATCTTCACTTTATTCCTGCCTACCTTTTTTCTCTAACCATTCTGGCCCTTGGATACAGCTGGTAATAAGTCACTCTGCTGTAATTTAGCTCTTCCTAAGGCCTGTAATGATAGGGATCAGAGGATGGCTAAGGTGGAGGTGAGATGGAGAGAAGGGGGGGTGGTAAAAGGGCCTCTTCTATGCCCAGAAAGAAAGCCTTTCATGAGGCTTTTTGCAGTGAGTCACTGAGGGAAGAGGGGTAAAACTGTTCAAATAAAGAAGGAGAAAAAAAGAGAAGGTTCAGAGAAAGCAAATGAGTCATTGGGTTGCAACTGGGTTGGAAAAATCTGACATTGTTTTATTTTACTCAAATGAGCAAACAAATAAATAAATAAAGGAACTACAGAAAGTTAAAGGAGGAACTTCAATAGATCTATCTGGAAACATTTTTTCTCTCCAAAAGGATTATAGTGATTTTATCAGGCAATGCAGCTGAACGGTATGAACAGTCGTCTCTTGAATTTCAGGACTATCCAATTTGGATCAGTGCACAGCAAAATATGGCAGGCGCAACTCTTCTGACAATGCATCTCAGGGGATTTTGGAAGGAAAATTAGATACTTAAATATACTGGCTGACTCACTCTGAGACCTCTGTAGTCTAATATGACTCCTCCATATAGGCCAGACGTCTTAGTTTTTATTTCTATTTTGGATGAGGTTTAGATTAAGCTTTAGACTCGTTGTTGCCTCGTGTTGTGGAATCAGTTGTAAAGCCAACAGATTCCACAAAAGCAGCTGTTTTTGGTTAATATACAGAAATACTCTGTTATCAAAGTTTTTTCCCCTTTTCGTTGCTCTTTGTTTCACCTTGTACATGTACAATCTTTTTTCTTTTTTTTTGAATCAGGTACATTGTCACTTGCATTTATGGGGATAATTTACCAACATTAATAGTTTCTGTCATTTCTTTTTTTCTGTAATAGCAGGAAAATAATGAAGTATGTTTTGAAAATAAGTATTTGGTCCCTTTATCTCTATATCTTTAATTATGTGTAAATCTATTTATACAACTGTATAAAAAATTGTTTATAACCTTTTTTTTTAATAAAATGATCATTGCAGCCAACAAGCTGAGTATCAGACAATATTAGGCTGATATAAGCCACGCATCCCTACAACAATTTAGATTGAATTAAAATCTTATTATGGCGTAGAATCAGGTGGAAAAAGGAATTATAGTGTTTTCCTTACTTCATAAACAAAAAAATACCATGAATTGCAGGACCTTTAAATGAGAATATATGCATGCACTCTTTCCTTTGTATCAAGCAGCAAAAAAAAGTTATTGCGTGATGTGTCTGAACTGATTTGCTGCACTTTAACATCCTGAATTCTGACATGTGCAAAAGATGCTCATTAGGATCTTCTGCATTAATGCTAAAATGATATATTATGGAACCCTACATCAAGTCATGCTGTACACTGTTAACTATTTATGTATCAAATGCCCAACAAAACTATTGAATTTCAACAGAATGAAAAGCATCTCTATGGCACGCACGCACACACACACACGCACGCACGCACGCACGCACGCACGCACGCACGCACACACACACACACACACACACACACACACACACACACACACACACCATTTGTACGCCAACGAAAAGGCCAAGGGGTTAAACTCTAGAAGGCAATAGTGAGTGAGAAAAAGGGTCACACAGAATGACCAAATTGACAAACTAATGTTGAAACAGCCTGATATTTTCTGACATTTAACAAAACCACAAACAGTTCAGCTAATCTAGCTGATATTTCTGCAGCAGCTGTGGCAGAGTGGGTTTGTGTATCAGACAGGTCAGATAAGGGCTGATAGTTAGATTCACTTGGCCTTCTCCACAGACACAGTCCATCGACCTGTCAGGGCCCAGGTAAACACAGACATTGGATAATTTCTGAGAGATGTGCCCCTCTCTGTGGCCTTATAAGTGCCACACCTCATGCTTCGTGCTCCACTGAGCCCTGCGTGTTGGCCTGGTTTGCCTGTCGACCTTTTCTCAGAGTCTAAACCGCCGTCACAAAGAGGGCTGCACCCTGGGGCAAAGTGGAGAAGAGCATGAGAGACAGACAGAGAGCAGAGGCATTGGAGGTGAGGAAGTGGGAACAGAAGCACATGAATCCACAGCCACATCCCATTTCAGGAGCTTTACAAACCTACATTTAGAAATGACGGCACAAAGGGAAGATGCCAATATTCATTTATTTCAGAATACATGGTAAAGATATTAAACAGGTCAATGTAAATTCCTTTATATTCCCACCATTTACACATTCACATTTAAAGTATTTTATATTCTCTAATGAAACCATAATGTTTCCCTACACAGAGCTAACCATTTATATGGTTCAGCTCCAAGGCCGAGGTCGCAGCATGAACACCTCACAGATAATCGATGCAAATGTAGGTTCAAAGTCATGGAGAGAAAGAAGGAATTTCTTTTTGTCTGATAAGAAAAATAGGACAATCTCAAGGCGGCACAGAAAGAAAATGCAGATACACAAATGAACTCATGCAGAAAATCCTCGCCTTTAATCCGATTCCTCATGCTTTATTAAAACCGAGCCAGAGCAACAGAGTCAGACAGAGACCATGATAAAGAGACTAACCATGAAGAGGAGGCTCACATTACATTAAACATACACTACTGTAGCACATGCACACAGCAAAAAAATGTGCACAAACCAAAAGTAGGTGTGAGTTAGAGCGTGAAAGTAAATTTTCCCCAAAACAAACTGGATTTTTGTCTCTCCTCTCACTTTCTGACTCACAGAGAAAACATCCACAGGACACATGTGTCTGCTCACAAAGGGAAGGAACAGAAAATACTAAATTCCCTCATGATATGTTACAGTGTGTTGTCACTCACTCTGTTAGATTTATGGATCGGCAGTATCAATGCCAGCCTGCTTTCCCCCCTCTTCTGATCTCTTTCTTCTTCCCCCTCCCTCACTCCACACCTTTCCATTATCATTTCATCATCTGCTCTGAAAAAGAGGGATTTACAGCCCCTCAATACTAACCAGCATTTTATTGACAGAAACTATGAACTAGCATGTGAGAGTGTGTTATAAGAAAAAAAAAAAAAGTGTGTCCCCAATTGCCCTTAAAAAATTGGACTCTAGTTGGTTCAGAGAAGTCTGAGGCCTTTCTACATCTTACTGAGGACTGCACAGGAGAAATAATACAAACTCATACAAAGAAGTTCTTGTCCTATAGATAAAGATAATAACAAAGGATATTTTATCATATATCTACATTACATACATTTTAAGATACCTTCAATTTTATTAATACCATTTAAGTGAAAGTAATAAATTAACTGGTTTAAGGAACAGAAAGACTTGCAACTGGCTTACAAGCACTTTGAGGTCTCTTGAACACTGCCTAATTTAATTTTGCAGTAATTGTTCTAAATTGCCCATGAGATTTGTTTTACTTTGATTTACCTACAGTTACCTCAAAAGACTTTAGAGTAGCTGTGGCAGTATAATTATCCTCTCTGAATCATTAGTTCAGGCAGACATCAGCACAATCATTTCAGTTTAGATTAAATTAATTTAGATCAGAGCAACAAATTGGAAATACTGTATTTGACAAAGCAACCACTGGTTTGATTTTTGCCAGATAATGAGATAGAAGCCTTCCTAAAATAATCTGAGTAAAGTCTCTTAAAATTTTTCTGTCAGCAGCTTGTGCCTGTGTGTTAAAATCCGAAAAGTGAAGTTTATGGAGCAAAGTACATAAGAGATACGTTTTCAATGACACCTTCAAAAGCAATCATAAGGGAAATGGATAGTATCTATTGGAATGGGTTGACTTGCTTTCATGTAAAATCAACCAATTTTTTCCTTGTGAAAGTGCAGCAGCATCTCTTTGCACAAGCTGAAAAGATTCATTGTGGCTCTTGTCACCTTAAGCCCCGTCTCTCCTTTGTGCAGGGCATGCCAGTTAAACCACTAAGCAGGTAGTATGCACGTGTTTCATGATGATGTCATCAACTAATTGAAGAAAAATCGAAATAGCATTCATGGTGTTTGAGGAAGCTCAGAAGCAGCATGTCCTGGTGTGGACTTTAAGTTTTGCAAATATTTGGACCTTTTAGGGCAGAACACATACTTAAAGTAAAGGGAAACAAAAAAAGTACAAGACAATATCTGTAACACACATCTCTGTTTGTGTGGATGAAATGCAGCTTGACATAGATCATAGATGGGACATAGATCAAGCTGAGAGCAAAACTCCTTGCAAGATGTTTGCTGAGAGAAAAGTGTAATGAGCTAGAGCAAGGAAGAAATAGCATCTGGACTCACGCAAGATGGTGAACAAGACTCTGAGTCTGGCAATCACATCAATATCTGGAAAACAGGTTTCAGTAAGCTCTTGCTTGGGGTAACAACTTTTGTTGTAGCATTTAAGAAAATGCAAGCCTTGTTGTTGTTTTTTCTTTAGGGACAAAATGAAATGTAGCCACCATTAGAGGTCATAAAAGAATTATGGCAACGGTAAACATATTAAGATTTAATGGCTTGCGTTGAACTGTTAAAATTCCTTAAGGCAACAAATTTGTTTTGGCAAGCAGGGTATATTTACCATGAATATCAAACATCGTTAAAAAAAAACCTGCTAAAAATGCATAAATTATCACCTCGACTCTCATTGTCACCCAAACATTTTTCTTTCCTACCACATCTGTCGGTAAGCTTCTCAACAGAGTGAAACCTGTTAATCGTAGACACATTCAGTACAACTGACTGCTCCACATGTCCACTATCCATGCTGGAGGGAGGGAGGGAAGAGGAAGAGGAGCCTGGACCGACTGTCAGCTCAGTGAAGCAGAGAGGGAGGGAAACACACACTGACATGGAGACAATTCGCTGGGAGTAACACACACATACTGTACAACCTACATACACACCACCCACACAAATCTAAAATATCCTATTTATTCTTTATTCATGTGATCGGTTAACCTGTAAACAAGCATACCCGCCCCGATACCTTACTTTACTTACGGTTCGAGGGCTGACACGAACGCCGATGCACTGAGGTATGAATCTCTGTTTCCACAGCACAAGTTACAGACTCTGTAGCATTTAGGAATTCTAAAAATATCAGAAGCAGACAAGCAAGATGCGCACATACATACATACACACACACACACACACACACACAAACACACAAACAGAAAACAGCACAGAGGCTGTAGAGTTGAGGACACAGCAGAGCTGGCTGCCTGGGGGAGTCAGCAGAAGGTGAGCAGAGATAAGGCTGCGTGATTGTGACTGCGTGTCAGAGAGAATCTGCACACCACAACCATGCAGCCTACCTCACAAACACTACACATGGCAAAGCACACCACAAATACACAAACCTTTATCTATGCAAGTCTGCATTCCCTGCAGCAGTGTACCAAAACAGAGAATTTAGAGACCACAACTCACAGCCTGAGAAAGTTTTGGATATATTTTGGTGAAGAATTTTTTAAGCCTCTTCCATGCTTTCTAATCTCCTATATCTAAACCTCCCCCAATGCATCTGAATGCCACTTTACATCAATGCATATTGTCGGGGACTTTTAACACATATTCTCTATTTAAAGCTAACTGCCAACCCTTGTGTGTGTTCTGCACATTTTAAGAAGACCAAACAGATAAGACTAATATGATACAAATCTAAAATGATGCGACATAAACGTTCAAAAAACTAAAATGTGAATGCTAATCTGTTTCAGCATCAAAAAAAGATCTTATATATTTTCATTTTGCATCTAATCTGAAGTGATGTTTGCATGTTGGAAAGTGCAGGATAGATGAGGATGTAATAAAGTATTGCTCCATTGCACCAACTGCTTTACTGCAACACGCTGGATCAAGTAAAGAAGTACTGACTGCTTAGAGATAAATTTGCCAGGGTCTGAGTACTTTTATGTTCTAACATTAGTGTGCGTCTTTTATTTATGTTCTTATTAATATGTACTGTGAAAAAATATCCAGACAAATTCAGTTTTAAATATCAATACTTTTCTGAGCCCTTGCTCAAGAGTTTGATCTGTAAACAGTCTATTGTACAAAGTTGGCATTTCCAGAACACTCTCTTAAAGTTTTGCTGCCCACATTGATTAAATCTTTGTTTGCCCTGCAGCGTCTTTCCTTCTACAAACAGTATATTCAACATACAGAAACTATAGACTGAGGTCTCTAAGACTCCAAGAGTAGCTTCTATAAAAAACAACCTTCGTAACAAAAATAAATGATTTGTTCTCAAAATCCTCCTTAGTTATGTAAAGCAATTAACATAAGTTAAATTAACATAGCAGTTAACAACAATGACTGATTATCAATTTACATATGGTGTCAAACATAATTATATGCCTCCCTGAACAGAATATATTGTATAAAATTTGTATCCACACTTGCTTCTGTCTTGTTCAAAATGACTGACACTGTGTCCACAGATCCAGTGTGATATCAGACTGGGACCTGCGGCATGAACTCAGCTCCATCTGTTTAAACTGCGCAGGGATCATAGGAGGCTTCTCACTGGGGTTCCTCAGGACTCTAACAGACTTTTTTTTCTCTTTGAAATTGTACTAATTAAAACAGGAAAAAAATATTGAGTGTGAAAAGGAAATAAAAAGGAAACTACGGTGAATACATGAACAGTAATTAAATTTAATTGATCATATGAGCTCATAAGCTCTCTCACACACAGTTAAAGTAATTCAATAGTTAGAAGAAGGTGAGCCATCCTCTTGTTACTTTTTACGGTTATATTTACATGAAAATATGAAGACTCATCCAAGGTACCGATTATTCATCATCCTATCTTGAAAGTTACATTTAATACTAATATAAGGTCAGCATTAAAAATTGAAAATAAGGAACAGTGACATCACTTCTAAAACATTCAGCTTCAATCGTTTCGTAGCTCTGGCAAAATCTTTTAAATCCTCCAAATGATATGCATCAAGGAGGCTGCCATAATTAACTGTGCAGATTCCCAACTCTGAAATCCATTTTAAATACAGAGAATATTAATAATCAAGCTTCCTAAGATTGCTCAAGTTCAAATCAGAAAACAAATGTTCTGTTGAAAATCAAACAATACTGATGACAATATTATGTTTGATTGCTATTTTAATCATTTGTCTTAATGGGTGCAGGAGTTTCACCTTCCAGTCAGCTCAATCTTTGCTGTACATCATTAACCAACTCTAATTAAAGGAAAAAAACATGAAAAAGCAAGAAAAAAAACATTGGATTATTCAATCCTTTAAAAAAAAAGAATGTACTAAACAATCAAGGACATGATTTGACTGCAACATATTGTCACTGAGGATTAAAAAAAAAATCCCATTTCAATGTAAAAATTTGAATTTGACATTAAAATACTGTATTTTTCAGTCTCCTCCAGTCCAACAGTTTCTGGTTCATACTGGGTTTACATGAAGCCTTTCCTAGAGTGTTGCTCAGAGATTAGCTAAAGGGTATTTAGTATTAAAAAAAGTAACAGTGTAATCTTTTTCATGACATTTTGATGTATCTAAGACTCCTTCATCTCCATGGGTGAAACCTTTATTATGGTTAATTACTTTGCTCAAGAATGTCTACACTTCATCAATCAATCCTCAGTAGTCTATTTTTTTTTAAGTCTGTAGCTTCATGAGTATTGAAATATCTTTTCAGGGTATGACATTAACTTTACAAATCTTCCACTGTATGAATTTATTGCACTTCATTTTTACAGACATAATATTCTGATGCCACAAAGTGCTTCTTTCAGATAATGACGGTTCGAATGCTGCCAAGTTGTCTTGATAGCAGATATGCAAATGCACAAGCACACAAGCAGGCATCAAAACAAACAATCTACCAAGCCTCTTTTGACTGTTGTGTGTATTTGTGGAGGGCACGTGTACAGAAGGCTATACCCATAGTGCAGATTTCAAGAGCAGAAACTTGCTCTGCTCAAACACATTCAACAAGCTGTCAAGAAGAAAATGAAAGGTCTGTGACAACTCTGTTCTACAAGGCAGATCAACCTGTCATTCCACATAAGCTACATATGTGTTTGTTTTGTGAGACTGAAATATTTTAATTGCATATATCACATTTTTATTTTTTAAAGGGGTTTAGACAATGAGCTTATTATGTTCTAGCATGCTTTGTTTGTATGTTTTTATTGATTTTTAGGAGGGGGGTATTTTGGGTGCATTATTTTTGTGAGGCTGAGCATACAGCAGAAACAACATATAATAGGGTATAATAGGTCAAACTTGATTGAAGGTCCCATTCCCCTGCAGCAGACTCCTAAACAAGGTTGTGACTAGAATGAAAAAAAAAAGTCTGACTTCACTCTGGCAGCTTCACCCCCAGGAACACCACCATCAAAACACAACCAGCACTTAATTAGCTTCTCACTTGTTGACTTTACTCAGCCCTGCTTCACTTGAATGTTTCTGTGTGTGCGTTTCCTCAGCCCAAGGCTCTGTCTGAACATATTTCAGCAAATAGAATCCAATTTGTTTAACTTCTGTTGGATGCAAGTGGAGGGTATTGGCACAAGGAGTCTGGTGACACTGTATGGCTGACAGTGCGTGGGATTCTGTTAATCTGCATGACCCTATTGTGCTAGACAGCATTCCAAAATCCAGTGGCATAGCACTGAATCATATGTTCTGCTTTTGTGTCTTAATTTGCTGCAAAGAAATGGTCGGGTGGGTGACCATCACCTCAGGCCTACCTGTGTTGCTTGGTATTTTGCCATTGCTGATCTGCTTGAGTCTTTTCTGATGGGATTTGCCATTGTAGTGGATCTGGGCCTGTGCAGCTGAGTTGAGTTGGATGTTGCAGACCTCACATAATGTATAGGTCCGCTGTTTCCTCTCCCTTTTGGGTCTGTAGAATGAAGAGTGCAGAGCACCCCCCGATGATTGCTCCTGCAGTACTGCACCTTCATCCTGGATGTTGAAGCATGGGTCACTGTCCATTTGCAGCGCTGGTACTATGCCAACCCCACTGCTATCCAGCTCAGTGATTGACAGAGGCGAAGGGCTGAAAGGACGTTTCATACCTGGGAAAGAAGAAGGAGGCAGGATGGAGAAAGTCATAAATAAACAAAGATAGGACATCAGACTGTTCAAACTATAGTGGTTAATATTTGGATTAATATTGGATATTTGGATATTTTTTGCACAATAACACGTGTCTGATGCCCCCTCTCTCCCTCAGGGAGCCTAATAATACTGTAAATCTTCCTTCTTGTAAATAGTGATATCATTTCTCACAAAGCCACTCTCTTAAAACTTGATAGCTCCAAAGGACACACAAGTAAAAATACTCCAGATTCCTAAAGCTTTGTAGCAGGTTGTGTGGAATCTGATCCCACTCATCTCTCATGTAAGCCACGCTTGTCAGCACTCTCCAAACCCAGAGACACCTGCTCTGTATGCATCAATGAAGACATTGGGGCACTGAAGAAAAGCCTGGCCACAAATTCATGCCCAATCTCTTTAAATCTAAGTAGTGTTGGTCATAAGATGCAAAAAGGCGCCACTTGGGGGAGACAGAGTGCTGCAGCGCTGCTCTCTCTGAGGAACAGTGATACCCCTCTGCCAAGCTGTTTTACAAATGATGACTCCATGGCTGCTTGATGTCTGTGCACCCCTGCAAGCTAAAAAAGCTGCAGCAGGAGCTATGCAGCCTCGGTGGAGGATCTCAGCCAAGCAGTGAATGGATCAGACAAAAAGGAAATGACTGAATGGGCGGAGTTTATGAAACAGTTAGGGTCAAAGCAGAACAACAGATTTAAGGATGATGTGTACAAGTCAGAGGGATTTGAGGCTGAAACATTATTTCAACAAGAATCATGTGCAAATATTTGCTAAGGCTTGTGAAAATCTGGAGGGAGAGTGGAAAATACAGCATGAATGAAACAGAGTAAAAAAGACTGCGGTCAAAAAGAGCCCTTTAAGGACTGGCAGTATAAGGAAGGACCTGTTTGTTTTATAAGCTGCTATCGCTTCATAAATAAGTGACAAGTTAAAGTCTACAGGAGCTCTCAGTATGAAGGATTGAGACATCACCACTGGAAAAGTCCCCAAAATACACCCAGCTGTGCGTTTCTCTTCCTGGCTCTTTGCATCTGCCTCAAGTTATTTATGCAGCGGAAAAAGAAAGAAAGAAAGAAAAAATGAAACCAACTGCTAAAACACACAAGTGCAGAAAACAAAGTACAAAGCACATACAGTAGCTAAATGCTTTAAAAAAAAAGTAGACACACAAATGTAAGCACACACACAGTACACAGCGCTCAAAAACACATTAGAGCAAGCAGCCTCCATGAAAGCTGCTATTCACATTGCCAATCTGGGAGCACTCAAGGGGCTCCATCAGATGTTTTCTCAAAAGCTTTGAGTAATGCTGCGCTCTGGCACTGAATGAAAAAAAACCTCTGTAGCCCTTAACCAAGGCAACCTCTTCGCACTCCAGCCAAACAATTCAGCTAGCTCTCCCAAATTAGCATGGCTGCGAAAAACAAAACCCTAAATGAAGATTGGGAGAATGTAAAATACAGAGAAAGCATATTCCATTGTCTGCATCAAAAATACAGCATTCCTGACGTTCAAAATAACATGCTTTAGGAAAACTATTCATATTTCTTGAGGAGAAAAGGCAGATCCCATATTTGGCCTGAAAGAGTGGATCCTAACCTGTGGTTACCATTTCATGATACCATTTTGCCTCTCAAAGAAGGTGCTGGTATAAACATGACTGTTACCATGGAGACCAGTCTAGCGCACAACTGATATATTTTTTCTCACTGCTAGAAGCTTGTTTTATACTCCACAGCCATTTGAGCTGTTACACACTTGGCTGTAAATAAAGCTAACCTTAGAGCACCACTGCATATGCATGCAGCATGACACAAAAAATGATCTAGAGTTCAGAGAGGAAAGTCATTTCGTCTGACGGAACATTTGCATTTTGAATGCAAGTCCTGTTTTTATATAACTGTGGGAAAACTTTTTTTTGAATAAAAAAGGCATCCTCATTTTAATGATACGTGAAAATATTCATGTTTCAGCCCACATATATTTAAGCAGAGTTAGTTCAGTGAGAGCAGTGCAGTTGTAAATTTAAGTTAGGAATTCAAGATTTCAGGTGATGGTGGAACTTAATTTTTATTTTAACAAGTTTTTGACTGATATTTTTTAAAGGATGTTACTCTTGCAAAAGTTTCATACTCTTACTGTTCTTGTAATTATCGAAACAGGGTTGTGAAATGTTTCAAACTACAGACAGGGCTGGATGTCTTAGGGCTTTTTCTTTCAGCCTGTATCCCGGGTGTCTCTTTGCTGTTAAGACTCTGACACAGAAGATCATACAGGGCAAGTTACTTTTATGAACATTAGCCATGAATCCACCTGCTGTATGGAAACACAAGGACTAAAAAGGCGTTCATCTATGTGTGTGAGTGAGTGTGTTTGTGCTACATGGCTTTCAGAGGCTTTAAAGTCTCATCCAGCTGGAGGGAGAAGCTGTTTGAGACAAGAGCCCATGCTGGGTCCACACACAGAGATCTGTACGCTGAGACAGGACAGGAGATTGCCAAGGGGAAACCCTGGGCGGTGAGAGGGGGGCTCTGTCTTGCCATGCTTCTGGTGTCCGATACACACCCACACCGCACCCCCTCCACCCTCAGCACATGGGAACTATCAATCACTGCAACGGTCTTGCTGAAAGACCAGCACGCACCCGGCATAGCAGCGCTGCAATAAAAACTCTATTTATGATCTTACGTCTGTTGCTTACTGATCCTGAAATACTGTAGGACTTCCCCAGCTTAAACCTGCTGTAACCACCGGCCCACCTTTGAGAGCACCCCACCCTTCTTCTGTAGCCACAGTTGGCAATGGGAGGGGTTGTCAGTTCTTCCTGGTTAGGGCAGAAACTGGCCTCCAGATGGACCAACGCAAACATTGAAGGCATGTTAGCAGCTCTTAAATCATGCTGATGAGAAGGGGGGACACCAACAAGTGAAAGCCAGTGTGAGGCAGGCATTTGCACACAGATCGCATGACAACAACCTCCACAAACTGTCAGAAGACACGAATGAAACAGAGAAATATGTTCAAGCTGCAAACAAAACAGCAGCATTTGACTTGACTAAACATAATGGCCTCTGACCGGTGCACACTGATTGACCCTTCGCAATATAAAGAAACACAACTGGCCAACGAATTGTCTGTGCAGCCTAATGAAACACACACACTGCTGCAAAACAGATGGATTGATATAGGTGTACGGAATAAGAGGACAGCTGGAAGAAGGAAAAGCGTTCTGACTGAACAGCTGGATGACAATGTCAATAACCAGGGTGCAATTAAGCAACACTGACAGAACTGTAAGCAAGCTGACTGCAAGATGGGATAATCCGCTTCCCTGCCTGATACAGTTAAAGATCAAAATTCTGCTGACAATCAATCAGAGCTTAGGGCAGTAACTACATCAGGTCAGGGAGGCAGGGAGGCAGGCGCAGAAAGATTGGTGAGCAATGAACAAAGGCTTTCGTATAATTGGCATCATCAAAGTAACATTACTGTCATCACGACCACATTGTCATCACTGAAACTACAGAATAGACCGGAAGTCTTTGAAACACTGCATCTTTGTGTCCAGCGCATCAGTGTCAATTATGCAACGTCCAGGCTAAGGTCCTCTAATGGATGTAATTATGGAAGAATCAGTGCAGTGCTTACTGAGAAAGAAGCCTCAGCTGTAGTGTGGCTTGTTCAGGAGTCGGAAGCGTGTTTGCAGTCGCTATCACCCTGGGCCTGAGCCGGAGAGTAAATAAAGAGCAGTGGCACATAAATTGATGTGTTTCCTCTAATCTTTATTTGCAGTCCTCCTTTGGCAGTGCACAGGGAGTGCATTTGCTCTGTGTGTTTGTGTGTTTGCGTTTGTGTAGCTTTGTGTGTGAGAAGTGATTGCTTTTGAATGTGCGTGTGTCCTAACATAAAAAAAAAAAGTTTCATCAAGCAAATTTACACATCGTCTCACTGGGGCTGTTTTTCATTTGTGTGTGAACCTGAGTTGCAAGAACGTGCAAGGAAGTAGGAACTGTGATGAAAATGGGGGAGGGATTATTGTAAGGTGATTTTCTAATCAAAGATACTGGCCATTAAAGACAACCTTTGTAAGATGTAATCAAAACGGCATGTCTCACACAAGGTCGGTTTTACGTAGTGATGGGATTTATGAACTAAAGCTCAGAAGTGTATGAGGAAGATGGACAATTTCACATTACAGATGACAAATAAAGCTTCACTTCCAATACAGACACACTATCATTTTGAAGATTTGCACAATGATTTGACCTGATTTCTCTTTGCACATCCGACAAACTTGAATAAAAGCAAAAAAAGGTGATGCACTGCATTCAGTTCTGGTCATGCTTATCTTACGTGTTTGAGTCTGGTATCTTATATAAAGTCCAAATACAGTTGTATGCTAATGTACAGAAATTGCATTTAAACTACAAAAAAGGAAATCATTTTCTGAGCAGTTGTCACAATCAATACAACAGATTTGTTTTTTATAGCAGCTCAAATATAAAATCATGGGACTGAATAATATTTACACAGTTTAAACACCGGTGCACCCATACAGTGTTTCTTTAAACAATGATCTTCTAATCAACGTATGATGCTATTGAGCACTCAAAACTTTTGGAAATGAACAATTTAGCAACAGCTAAAAAACCTCTGATTTTCAAAAAGCTGCATCTGAACATATTCAGTTTTATACATGATGTGCAAAGAAATTAGAACGGTTCGGACCATTAAAAGTCTCCATGGATTTCACATAAATCGATCGTTTATGTGGAGATTAGGTGATACATAGGAATAGTTTTTGCAATCATTTCTTTGAGTAATGAATCCATAGACTTCCAGTGTGACATCACTTATAGGTTGTCAGGCTCACGTTCTGAAACCTCAAGTTCAGCATCTTAGCTTTATTACCATCTCGTTCTTTTAAATCGGACTGCACCAGTAAGACATGGATCTGAGTGAAAGCTTCAGAAGTCTATGCAAAACTTAAGATGGAGTCTATACTCTGAAAGCATTCTCTGCCTTATGTTCATTTCCCACCCATTTTACCATAAAAAGGATCATGATTTATAAAATGACATTGACATTGCACTGCTTTGAAGAATATCTCAAGTTGAATCTGGTTGTTTACTCCTCTGCCAAACTGGAGCCCAGGTGGATGTGAGCATTGTTTTACCGTAGACATGATTACAGAAAAATCACAAAAAGAGACATTTTGAATGTAACTTAGAAAACTGTGAAATTTTCTCTTGACAAGATGCTTTTCCAGCTGGTTATTGTGGCATCAAAAATAAATATTTCCTTTAGACAAGATACAATCTAACTGAGATTTATTACCAAGCAAAAATGTCTGAATAACAACTCTACAATTTTTCAACAGATCCTTTAGTAACTGGACTTTCTTGTGCACTTATATGCCTCTGTTTTGATTTTGATTTTGATTTTTTGGAGCACAAAACACACACTAGATAGAAATTTCCATCACACAAACATTGGGTGGATGGTGTGTGTGCTACATATCAGATGGAACATTATCTAATCATGACTTCATTTGGGATACCGACTATTTCTTTTTAATTTCATGACAGAAACGGCTCCATAAACATATGGCTGGCTGCAGTTTAGTCAATAGTTTATAGGGTATCTTTTAAGGCAATCCATCCAAAGTGGATTCACACTGAACAAACATACTGAGTCAGGAGACGCCATGCTAAGTACTGCTGTCAGGCAACAACTGAGGTTTTAATTGAATATGACACTTATTTTTTGGCTGGAGTTCACATTTTTTGCTTTTCTCTTACAGCAGTTAGTTTACCCAGTGAAGACAAGTAATTCAAAGTTGACTGCTGAGCTCACTTGCCCACCTTATTAGAAGATAACTGACCCATGTTTGGGCACACCCTCTCCACCACAGTTTCTAATTCCCTGCGCGCAGAGGTACTGAGTTAACAATCCTTATTCCTCACCACACTCTTTGCTTATATTCATTAGAATACATTTCCACATCTGCAGCATGCAGCCCCCAGGGAGCAGCAATTAATGTGTGTCGAATGCTCTGAAATAGTGTTAAAACACAGAAATGTTTGCAAGTGTGTGAACACTTTATGTGCATGGATGCTTGCAGCATTTTTCCCAGTGATAAAAGAAAACAATTTTCACATTTACACTCTCTGCTATGGATTGCGAACAACTTGAGGAAAGAGTGGGCCATTACAATTGTGGGTATAATACACTGCACCCACTATTCTGCCATACCCAGTGAAACAAAGTTAGTGCAAATATAACCATGAATCTTATATACTGACAGGCAAAAACACATTAGAAAGATGCACAGTAAGAAGGGAAATCTGTTTCTTTTTTCTCGATTACAGTTTAAGCCTTTCTTTGATGACTCCATAAAAAGTTTTAGTACTTCAAAATGGTAGTTACAAGAGTAATCTGTAAAAGATGGTATGATTGCAGCTGTAAATGAGTATTTATGACTTATTCAGCAGCACATCTTTCAAGAGATTTGAAGAGACATCTGCTCATTAGTTTCCAATTGTACACACGAGCTGTTTGGCAAAATAAGAAAGAATCTGCAGTCTTCATTGAATTCTAACCAACGTTTATTAGTTTATAGACAGAACTTCATTAAGGGCTTGTTTTCAGCAATTTACATGTGCTAGTTCTGTGCCATGGCACTTTTTTTTTCTTTCTTCTTTTTTAAATAACATGTTTTGCTTCCTACCTTAGTGTCAAACATCAAGTCAAGCACAGCAGGAATTTTTTTATAGTTTTCAAAAAGGCACACATTCATTATGCTGAATAGGCCGACTCCATCCAGTGTGGCCAGTCCAGTTTTACACTGTTCAAACATCCGTCTGCCTGGAGAGGGCTAAACTTAGCCAATGCAGAAAAACAGGCCCATATTTGCCTTGTTCACATTTCACCACAAGCTCAGCTGGGGAACTGCCCAATCGGAGTAACCACTGACACTGGGAGAGGTTCCATATAACACCAGATATACTTAGACATGAACAAACCGAAGCTCAACCACAGTTACGATACACACACTGCACAGTCGACCAGCTGCACATACAGATTAAGAGACACAATCTTTATCCTCCTGGATGACAATTTGTCTAAAGACCTTTGTACAGCAAGAAGTGTTTATTTTACAATCTGCTCTGGCCAGACCATTCAAACTTCACTCAGCGCCTGACTCTTCAGCAAACACCAAACACAGGCTGTGACAGCTACACGACACGGTCTAATGACAGCTGCAAAGTTAAACAACGGGAATATTTGGAAGGTGTTCCCCAACGGAAGTAAATCTGATTAATTTCTTAATAAGAAGCTGTCTTAGGTACTTGAGGCGTCCATTTGACAGAGGTTTGAAACAAAAAGCTGGCCGGGAGAGAGTCATGCCAGTGGTGTATGCTAAAGTATTCCAATGACCAGATTCAAAAATAGCATCATGGACATTTTGCTGCAGCTGGTTGAACATGCAACTGCAATGAATGAGAGAATCAATCAGAATTTTTCAACTTAGTTTGGCTTCCTCTTCACTCTCTTTTACTGTAAACCATGCCAGGAAAAACAGTCCCACCTCTTCAAGGAAATCCTTGACCATATTCTTTTACTCATTTTAAGCCAAAAGAAAATAAGTTTACAGCCAGCTGTATTGGTGTGAACATGCAGACTGCTGTGTAGTCTGGAGTCTGACTGGACTGGAGCTGATAAGACATAAATTTAGTAGAGACAGTTATGGGATTTTTGCCTTCAGAGATGAAAATCTAACCCTGCATGCATTTAAAAATGGTCAACCAGGCTGAGTGAGAATGACATACCTGCATGTGTCTCAAAACATCAGTTCACTTTTTGTTTAATATGTTTTGATAATTACAGAATAGCCCATACTATAGTCTCCAACGACAGCGTTCATTTTTCACACACATCTTGGGAAACAGCAAAGCCGATGTAGAGATATTTCTTATCCAGAGAATATGACTGCTTAACATGGGAGGAAATGGGTTGTATTCAGCACAAAGACGATGGAAGTAAGGCACGGCTGGAGGTTTTGTCATGTTCAGTACATGAAGCACTGAAGACGCAGCCAAAAAAAATCTCCATGCACATCTCTGCACACACAAAAACAACTAACAGACACACTTCTCTTTTGACATAAACACGTTTTCCCACTAATATGTTTTTCAAGCGGGAGGTTGATTGTAAGTCCTCAAATAAAAAGAACACCACAGTGATTCAGTGGGCATCTGGGCCCAGGAATAACTTCTGGTCTGTTTGGGTTTAAGGATGCACCAGACGTTCTCTCATACAGCTTCTTATAACCTCGTAAAACTCAGGGATCCGGGATGTTTTGATCTGAGACTAGTTACACAAGTGTAACCTAAACAGATTTAGACTTCTCAGCTGGCTGAGAAGTCTAAAAGACTCCCCACTGGCATGACATTAAAACAATCATGTTCGTCTTTTTCAGCAACACACCACCGCACATGTCAGTGCTCTGCTTTGAATCCGTCAGTGTGAGGCATCTGCGGGAAAACTCCGGAGACAGTCCTACCTTGAAATGTTACTTGATATCAGTTGAGTCATGGACTTTTTGAAAAGTAGTTATGCGATGCCCTTTACATCTCAATAAGCCTACCGGAAGGCTTAAAAGGATGCGCCTGTGGTCCTTTGCTTCCACACGATGCTGGTGTGTAACCTAAGGCAATGCAGATGAACAGAATATCTAAGTATTATAACTAACTTCCTCACTTCATGAATTATATGTTTTATCTATTTCTATGTTTAAACATGTAACTGAAGCCGTGTTAAATAAAAAATTTACCATTTGAACAATGTGCATATTGTTTAGACATCTGCTTGAATATTGCATACCCATGATAAAATGAGTATATTTCTGCAACCACAGGGTATATTTGAATACTTTTAGAGTCAAAGTAAAGGGAACATTTGTGAGATTTGTTAAGATGTGTAAATATCAGTATATGTGCTACTGGTGAAGAATAAGTGAAAATGGCACACAGCACAAATTTTGAAAAAAAGTTTCAGGCTCACCTAAATTAAAAACCCAAACATTTTCACATTACATAAAGATACCTTTGGGGTGCAGCTGTAGCTTTAAATCTCTATAAAATCATAGCACAACATGTGAACATTATTTCTGCAAAGGTAAACTCTGATAAGGGTGAAGCAGAACAAAATAAGAGGTTTTAGTGCAGGAAGTTCAGGCGAGGTCTCCAAAATGGCCATTTTGGCCTAGTTTGCCACCATCTGTTCTCAACTTCCCCTTATTGGGGGACCTAAGGTTTTAAAAGATAAAAAACATACATGCAATTTCTGAACATGAATCTAAATACTGGATAAAACTCATCACAATCCTTGTTTCATTTCCACCTTTACAATGAAGATTTACAATCTTATTTTAATCACTATAAATCAGTAAATATTGTCAATGATCATAAAACATGCATTTTCTATATGTAGAAATGAATTAAAAGTTAAGGAATTAGGAATAAACCCCTCATAGAGACCTTAAAAATATTAAATTCAAAAGAAGAGTGGCAAGGTGGAGTGCAGTAACAGTTTCCACTTCAAACCTCAGTTGGGGCTTTTCGCTGCAGGGTGCTCCAGTTTCCACCCACAGTCCAAAAACATACCTTTCTTTCTTCCTCAATCAATCATCTATTTACTTATTCCAATGCAGGGTCGGGGGGGGGGGGGCTGAAGCCTATCCTAGCAGCTACAAGGGGATTAACTATTATTTACAATTACGTGAATGCTCATGTTTCTATACAAAATTATTTTTTACATATTAAAAAAAGTTAGTTGTACTGAGAAAATAGCCTGGTCTCCATTTATATTTGCAAATATATATCAAAAGAAATATTTCAAAAAGCTCCACCCCCACCCCCCAAAAAAGTGAATCATTGACTGGTTTTATGTAAATAAGATAGACTCGTGTCACGAGCCAGCAGTATGAGCTATGATGGTTGTAATTAACCAGAAGTAGTTGTTCGTACTGTAAATAAACCTCAACAAGGAAAAAAAACAAACAAAAATAGAAAAAACACTACTATTGTGGACATTTACAAGAGGAAAATGGAGTTCTTCTTTAGGAATTACTTTAATTTCTGGGAATATCTGAGCTTCTAAATCATATCTGGGAAGACCCTGGCCCGTCGTGTGTTTGATATTTGTTGGATCTGACAAGAGACGAATGATTTTTCACATCGTTTATAACTTTGTCAGGTTGGATGTGTTGCATTTCCCCACTGAACATCATGTCTTCTTTGAAACAGGTGAAAACCACCATAAGCAAATGTATCAGCTTTTTTGTTCATCACTGGAAGTCCTTCTTGAGATTAATCATTTCTACTCAGCATATTTTATTCACATCTTATAAGTATGAATCAAAAACAGCTATGGAAACCCTGTAATAACTTAGAACATTAGTTTACACATACAGCTCAAAGACAGTGACTACTCTGCTGGGTAGTGATAGCTGAAGGAGGAAAAAGAAAGAAAGGAGGGCTTGGGCCTTTCTAATGTCAGTAAGAAAAAATACACACACAAGCTCAGCTTTACAGGGGAAACAAATACCACAGATTATATCAGTATAAACAGTATTGTCTGACTTTGCTCCTAATATCTTCGTAGCAAACACCATACATCAAACCTGACAACTAGTTTTTGCTTCAGAGAGCAGCTGCAACCTCCTCCTTATTTTTCCTTCCACCTCGGCATCCTGCAGATATACTGCGCACACACTTTCATTATGAAAAAATAAAATGTTGAACACTGATTCAAAACTTACTTCCGAACTCCTCTCGATATCCTGTCACTGTCTCACCCCGATGATACCTTCGGTGGAGCAGCACTGGTTACTTGCATACCTAATGAGCTGCTTCTTTTCACTGGGGTAGTGCAACCGTGCCCGGTTGGGAGAGTTGTAATTACTGCAAGGATTTGATTGCATTAGCCTCATACCTACCTGTTGTTAATTGCATTACTACTGTAGGAGGAAATTCATTAGACATAGAGCACTGAGTTGGTCTTCCTCTTATGATGTTAGACACACTGAAAAATTGCCTGCTCTGTTGTAAACAAATGCAGTTTTGTAAGGCTGCTATTTGTAAAAACACACTAAACGCCCAATCCTCACAGGAAAGAAAAGGAGAGATTCCAAATGTAATACATCACATACGTAAATATGAACATGCAGATTCACATTCATAAAGTGACCCATCCCATCGGCATGACAGGAAGTCATCAAAGTCAACAGGCGTGCACAAATAAAAGATAGAGAGCATACCTGCATGTGCCTAAATATCGTGCCAGCGTGCGGGTGAGTGAGTTTGAATCAGCTGCTTGTTTATCTGTATGCGTGTGTGTTGTATCTAGGAGTGAGTATCCAACTGTATTATATCCATGGATCAGCTATGGTGTTGATGTTGGCATGCAAGCTATCCTTCCCAATAAGCTGCCTCTGCATCCAGCAGTCCCTGTTGTACCCCCAGTGCCAGCTCTGAAAGAGGAAAGATTACCTTCCCAAAACTGGGGGAGCTTGTTATTTATGTTGCCATGCTACATCAGGTGGTCCACAATGAAAAATGAGATACCAAGAGGCAATAGCTCTGTCTTTCCACCACACAAAACCACTAGGAAGGAGCTTTATGCGTCTAAATTGCATCTGAGAGCTAAACCTAAAACATCCTACCAGATTCACAAATGAGTGTCTTCAGCAACAAGAATGATAATAAGAAGTCTTGTGACAGATGGTGTGACCCTCACAGAGCCCTCATCTCAACATCGCTGAGTCAATCGGGGATTTGCATAAAGCAACAGAAACAAATGACACAGACTGAATCCAAAGACTTCCAAGATGTTCCAAGCAGCTTGAATCTGCCAAGTAACCTAAAAGTCTTTCTGTATCAAAGAATTTGTGATGCTTTAAAGGCCTTTACAGCATTTTCTTTCTATTTACTGCTTAGTTCGTTGATTTAGGAAAACTTAAGTTTAAAGGATTTTCATTTTAAAATGATATTTCATAATTTTGAATTAAGTACTATCATTATAAAACAATACTAACCTGAAGCAGCTGCACATTTATTTCCTTGATATTTTTTGCCCGTTGGAGAAGCAGGAAAGTAACATTTACATTTTATCACTTTAATGGGTTCATAGTGCAAACATTTCTTTACGAGATCAGCAAAATTGATTTCCAGCCACCCTTTAATGTTCAAATTGTACAGGATGTTGACAGCTTAATACTTTAATCTGCATGGTGTTTGGTACCAAGCAGGTCATGTAAACGTGATTTTCAGAACTTTTTCTGTTGTGATGATAAAGACAATATTAAGGAAAGCAAAGTTGCAGGCCAGAAAACTAAAAGAATGTTCCTATAAGTACACAACACTAAAAAAACTGAAGAAAATGTCCTTATCTTGGTGTAAAAAAGCTTTCTTGAAACTAACTAATTTTTTTTTCTAAAGAAGAAAAAAAGATTTTTTCTTCTTTATACCCAATGTTTGAGGACAGAGAAAAGAGGAAAATATGAAATATTTTTTCCAACCATCCTGACAAAATAGGCATGCTTGAAGCTTTAACAAGGACACAAGGAATACAGAGAATGTAGTATTATGTGTTTCACCAAGACATGGCCGTAAGGAGATAATCTACACTCTCTTGTCTACAATTGCATCCTCTTTTAACACAAAAAACAATTTTTGTAACAAAACACTGTAAATATACTGAATATGATGCTTATTCCTAAGTTCAGTAATTAGATCATTTCCCTCCCATCTGCCCTCATTACCCTTCTGTTTGGGCTTTTCCATCTGGCTACACGTTGTCACTTTCAATTTCCCAAGCTGTCAGACTCACCTCATTCTTAAATTCTGTCATCACAACTCTAGGTCAATGGTCTTCTTGTCTGCCATCTTTCCACCCAATCAATCCAATTCCTATCTAGAAAAACTGTCTTCCGTCATTCCCCCTCTAGGCTGATGTTCATGCAAGCCACCTCCTTCCCATCTCCGTCTCTTCCTGATACTAGAGTAGCCTCATCAGAATTATTTGCCACCTCATATTTCTGCTCATCCATCTACACTCCATAGGTTCTAAACCAATCCCCTCCCTTCACGCAGGTCCCTAAATGCCAATAAATGTTGTTACATCCTCTTATTATATTAGCTTTTGGTCCATAGCAGGGAGAAGAAAAAAATTAAGTGACAGTAGAAAATGCTGTAAAAACACTGAATAAAAGGTAGGGAGTCCCTACTGATTTCAGTTCAGTTAAACTCTTGACCATGCTAACATTTGCCACTGCCATGAACTCCCATATCACACACTACTACAACAATCATCTCACTGGCTGAAAAATCGCACAAAAAACCTTTAAATATTTGTCTCTGATCGTGCTGCTTAACCAAGTTTCATCTTTGGTTTCATCTGAAAGCTTATTCAAACTCAAACTCAGTGGCCTTGGCTCATTTTCTGGGAAGAACATATATCACAAAACATTTTCAAAATCCACACA